>CM023481.1:297917953-297935654 GCA_013339685.2 Hyalomma asiaticum
CTTTATTTCCCTTCTCTCTTCTTCCAGTGCAGGGTAGCCAGCCGGATGCTTTAATTCTGGCTAACGTCCCTGGCCTTCTCTCGTTCACCTCTCTCTTTTTCCACGCATAGATTACTGCCGGTGTGAGGGCCACCCCGGCACGAAGTCTCCTAAACGCAACTTTATTTTTAAACGGCCCAGTTTGTGCTAAAATGTATGCTTTTTTTTTTCTTTCTTGAGCCAGGCCGATTACGTGTCCATAGTTTGGGTTTCTTTTTTCTATACACCACTCATCCGGTGTATTCTTTTAGGGAGGGGCTATATTTTGCTTGCGGAGGAGGTCGAATAGCGAATTGACGCATGTACAGTCAAGCTATGTATGCTGTCTTGTCTCGTTCTCAAGTTGCACGATAGCACTGCGAAGAGTGTTCCGGGCTGCTTATTATAGAAATCATTTCTATAACAGCCACCAACGCGCGCTCCAGGTTTACGTCTCGTAGTTTCGCACGAGGCGCGCAGTCTGGGACAAACATCCCGACTGGAGTCGAACTGTTTGCTTTTTCCTTCCCGCTTTTTTTTTTTTTAACCCTCGCGTGTTTTCTTCCGAATAATGTCTCTTTTCAACCGAGCAGTTTACCAGTTCAAGAAAGACGAAGACATTACTTGGCGCGGGAATCTGTCAAGTACACAACTCGCTATTTCCAGTCACTCCTGTTCAGGTTTTTATCAAACATGCGCGTTAATAGCGTAACGTTCACCAATAAAGCCCACTATCCACGGACGTACGAGCGCCTTTCTCTCCATGCAGTCTCCGCGAACAGGTACTTTTTTTTAAGGGATTTATTGCGCTATTTGAGCGTTAGTACCTAACGTAATTTGTAAATTGTAATTTTCCACGTGATGTAAAATAAAGCTAAGAGCTTCTTGTTTTACAAAATTACACACCATATGGACGGGACGTTGCGTCTGCAAGTGTGCGTGAAAGTCACATTTCAGGGGTACAAAGGACGGGAAGGAAGGAAAGGTGACACACTTTTGCGAAGCTTAACTGCCAAAGATTAAGCTGCCTCTATTGCTATCGTGCCAACATTTTAGATCGATTTTAGAGAGTACTCACATGCCCACAAACATGTGTTAGCATCAGAAGTGCGTATCGGTTCTAACCTGAAAAGGAAAATTGTGATAATTTCAGCCGAAAGGCATTTACCACATTCAGTGATTATAGTAGGTCTGCACAATCGGTAGTTGCTGTCAATACGTTGAATGTCAGCTGGAGTGACCTTCCTTTTACAGAAACGAGATATTTTCTTTTGGCCGTAATGCGAGAACAACGACGTTGAAATTTAGGGATCCTTATTGAGAATAACGGCTTTGCTTTGCAACATTACATATATCTTTACGAGGCATTTTGCTTTCAGTCACTGTTTTTACAATGCCCGATATATATAGTCATACTCATACTAAACTGCCCTGCAGGAAATGACCACGCTGGCATTCGTTCAAACATATATTTATGAATATTGTGTTTTCCATACATACTCTGCGTCTGTTTCGTCTGGTGCGTAGACATTGTTCTTTTTCCCCGCTGGCACACAAGGCAGGGTCATTAGGGTCGAGATTTGTACCCTATAAGGTTGGCGTGCCTGAATACGTTTTGTATGTCCTTTCTGGCGCGTTCATCGTTTGAAAATTGCGCGAAAAATGCTCAGAGATACTCTAACGACCATTCGGAAAACGCATTCTTAGATGCTTGTACGACCTGTTCTGGCGAAAAAGAATTGTCCTTAGTCATGCAAGCTAACTTTAACTGCGCGGCATGTGAATGTTGCGCGTGTTTCTCCAAGGAAATGCGCGCGCATTCGCTATCCCATGGAAAGAATCGTCGGTGATGACTGCATGAAAATTTGTCTTGGAATAAAAAGTACTCCGCTTGGAGCCCTTAGTGTGCCTAAATTCTGCACGGCACCATAAGTACACGCGTTGGTGAAAGAGTCCTGTTTTGTTTCGAGCCGTATACCCTGTGAGTTCGGAGCCGCTACGTTGTTTCGCTTTCTAACGACATTATGCGAGGCGCAATTTCAATTCACTTTACGTATACTTGGTCTTCTCGGCGGAGAAGGCACTTGATGCAAGCAACTATCAGTGAGGTCTATAGAGCCCTCACGTGGTATTATCGCACGCAAAACGGAGATTTCGGTAGCTGTCATAATGCATGCTAAAAAAAAAAAAAGGGGGGGGGGGGGGGCGTGTCATTCACGGTGAAAAAACAAAACAAAAACAAAAACAAACGCGCGCAATAAACTCGTCTCTGCCTACTGTTTGTTACCTTTTACTCAGAATCATGGGATTTAAATTTAAATACCTAGGTCTGTCAGAAACACCACTCGCTGAGTTCTGTGCCTGCATAGCAGTCGTTTCAAGAATTTCGGTGATCGTCATAAGTGTTCATGCGAAACTAGCTCTACAGTCTTAGCACGGTAACCTTTAGTTTATTTTATAGGTACACAAAAATGTGAAAATATGCTCCTTTACTGAAGGTTAAAGCACTTTAACCTTTAGTAAAGGAGCATATTTTTCCATTTTCGTGCACCTATAAAATAAAATAAACGTTACCGTGCTAAGAGCGTGCCTTGACTGCCGAGCTGAACACCGATGTAACGCTACAGCCATACACACCTCTCCTCAATCATTATATTTAAGCATAGGGATGGAAAAAGCAATAAATAAACGTCAGGGGAGTAACCATGGTGGTGGCTGATTTTCTACACTGCATGAGGAAAATGGGACGAGGCCAATTATATCAACCGCGCTTATGAGCATGTGTAAGTGTGAGTATACGCGCGTGAGTGTTCGCATGTCTGTGCCTACATAATACACGACTGATTAATTACTAAGCAAATATTTCTTCGTAAGTGATCTCCTAAGGAATAAAAAGTGCGCATTGAAACGCCACGAGGCAGGCTCTATATTTAACCGCACTCACGGCACTGTTCAGAATACAGCGACATTTCTCACGGACGAGAGAGTTCTTACTGCAGCGATCAGCTACGCTATCTTAAAGGTTCAGCTTTTGTTCTGTCCATATGGTTCACACTGAGAGTATGGCTCATATTCACAAAAGCGTCCCCTCCCGCCACCGCTCGTTGAGCGTTGAGCTTTGAGCTGTCTCAAGGCGGTCAGCGACAGCTTGCTACACGCCGCGGTGGTGTATTGGCTATGGCACTGACTGCTGATCCCAAGGTCGCGTGATCGAATGCCGGCCGTGGCGGCCACGTTTCGATGGCGGCGACATGCTAGAGGCTGTTGTAGTGTGCGTTCTCAGGGCATGTGAAATGTCCCCAGGTGGTCAAAATTTGCGGAGCCGTCCACTACAGCGTCTCTCACAATCTCATCGTGGTTTTGGGACGTAAAACCCCAGAAATTAGAGATAGGTTACTTGGTGCAATGGGGCGTCACTTTTCCTGTATTATTTACAAAGAAACGCTTCTCATTTTGTTCCATTCCTTATGTTACAGATTTGACCTATAATCGAGTTTTAAATTTAGTTCACTGTACACTACTTCGCATGTTACTAAAAATATAACTCGCGAATTGTATTTTTTTTTTTCCCATCGAGACGCTATTGCTGTTCTCTCTGTGTATGGGCACGTCGTTGGCAAGTATCGAGTTTGGGGGTGGTCACTTTTTGAATAAGGAAAGAAGATGGGTTCAATCCCACCGCCGAACTGACGACAGTCCACCTCCAAGCGTGTCTCCGTGCATGCACGCACGCGCTTTCGCATATGCGAAGCAACCTTTCAGGCGCCTGGTCGCGCCACGCGCATGCTGTGCTTGCGCGAGTACAAACGATTTGGTGCGAGATAAAGCGGGCGGAGTAGCTCGAGAAAGCAGGTACGCCAGGAACGAGACGTGTAGTGCGCTTGTCCATTGTCTGCCTTCGATTAATGGGGAAATACAAAAGAAGAAACGAGCCGGTTTCTAGAGGTATATATTGATCCCACTTGGCCGTGGTGGGTGAACAAATCGATGCGTTATTTTTGAGAGACGTCTTTTCTCATGCCAAGTGGCGATTCGCTGTAGCTGACCTTCCAACAAAGCGTGATTGAAGTCGTATGTCAGCACCGCAGAAGTTGGAGAGAGCGAACGCGGATAGAGAAACATAGAAAGAGCTCCACATGCGGCGAGCAACGACGGAAACTGCTCCTTGAAACTTTCTTTCCTCGCACGAAGCACTGAAATAGGTCCGTTGAGGAATTTATGACTGCGTTGGCAAAAGTATGAACGGAGATTTCATCCAATCGGGCTTTTTTAGTTCCCGCTCATTTTTTTTCTCTCTCTTTTTCTTTCGCAAATTTATGCGACATACCCTAGTCACTAACAACATCGGTACTGTTGCGGCCCTGCTATTCTTGGCTGGTGCTTTTGGCGCCGTTGCACATTAGGCGGGAAAAAAAGTGCGCTACATTTTAATATCTGTTTTGCTTAAACGGTGGCAATTCGCTTTCGCGTGTGCAGGTTTTCTTGTATGAAGAGATACCCATAAGAAGTCAAGTTTGCGTTGACAAGTTACGTTTGCACAACGCTTGCACAACGTGTCAACCCCCTTCCCCCATATATATATATATATATATATATATATATATATATATATATATATATATATATATATATATATATATATATATATATATATGGGGGAGGGGATGCCGCAATGTTGCGGAACCAGCACGTCGAATGCTTACACTACAACCTGGCAGCTTCATATTGTTTTCACGACATTTTAGCGTTCATTGGTTGGAATGCGGGAGTGATAAACAGACGAAGTGAACGCAGCCGAAAAGAACAACTGCACGTATCTGAGAGACAACGGCACGTCTTTGCATTTCGCGTACGGCGATCTTAGCCATCGAAGCATCGAGCATCGGCATAGCATAACTCAGCGCTACATTATCCTTGATGGCGCCGCCAACCGCAGAACACATGCTAGGTGTGCCCTTTCCAATGCCAAAATTGCATAGTCAATAGATTTTTCGTGTGTTGGAGAATTAGTATTTGGTATTCAATCTTTACGTGGGCATCAGGAGAAGAGGCATGCTTATTCTTTATTTACGTACGGTCAGATCTTTCGGTTGCCGAGAAAGAGAACACGTCAATAAAAATGAGAAGAAATACAGATAACCGGTGCCAAAAAGAAAAGAAGAGCGAAATAAGGTCAACCTACATCGAAGAAGCTGTATCGAGCTCTATTTTCGGCTTCAGTAATTTTTTGGTGGAAAACAACGTGACCAATTTCTGTTCAACAATGCACCGTTACGCGCTATACCACGCGGAAATTATGGTATTCTTTGGATTAGCAAGTGATCACACCACTGCACTTTTATAAGCGCTCTTTGCAGTTGGTCGGCTCACTTCGCAAGAAAGGCCTCTACACTCCAAAATTCCAAAGCGTAGCACCTTTTCGTGTTTACCGTCTTAAAAATACAAGAAAAGCGTTATATCAACAGATTATTTTTGCGTTGAAATTGTGTTCTCAATACACAAAAGCTTCGTGGCAATGTTTTCAGCATGGAACGAAGCTCCGTCATACACATAGGCTAACATAACACAATATTTGATTTATGGGGTTTTTCGTCCCAAAAACACGATCTTATTATGAGAGACGCCGTAGTGAAGGGCTCCGGAAAATTTTGACCATCTGGAGTTCTTTAACGTGCACAGACATCGCACAGTACACGGCCCTCAACATTTCGCCTCCATCAAAATGCAGCCACCGTGGCCGAGATTCGATCCCGCGAACCTCGCATCAGCAGCCGAGCGCCACAGCCACTACACCACCTTGGCGGGACCCCAACATAACATAAATTACGCGGTATAAGTTGATCAATAGCTATTATAGCTTTATATAGCCTGTACAGTCGTTTACGTCACCGATGTAAGAAAATAGTAACGATATCTTAATTTTGGTGTGTCAGTTAATGTGGCAGTGTTCACATAACAACACTAGAAGGCGATACGTAAGCGATTACATATGGGAATCCACACTGACGCTTCGGATGTGTTCGTTCCTTCCTAATCCAGGGCGCCTCTAAGATCTCTCTGAAGTTTTACTGACACCGTCCATGCAAGCACTTTCTAAAGCATCCAGCGATCTGGTCGATTATTTGCTTGCTTAACATTTGTATAGCTTATCCCTTGCGTTGGCACCCTACCTAGTGGTGCTGCGCCAGGCGCCTACAGCACAATAACAACCCACGGAGCCACATGTTTTAAGCGTGAGTATAGCGCCTCAACCACGACACGCGAAAATACGAATCTTTGATGAAAAGGTGCAGCCCTCAGGTGGTTTGCTAGCACCATTTTATATTTCTTTTCCCTAATATCGTCACCCGCATCGCTGTGCAACAGCAGGGGGCACACAAAATGGGGAGCACCTCAAACCCCTTTTGTGTGATGTTTGCGCCTTATACGCCTTTTTTTTTTCTCTGGAATGTGTTTGATGTCCTAATCGATTTACGCCTATATGCGGGAAGTATGTATAGTGCAGGATATGTACACACAAGAACGAGAGTACCTGTTGTCGCCGCAACTACGGAAGTGGCTCCCCTGGAGGAGGTGCTTGTATTTTAAGTGTCATTTTTTTTCTATACGCTCCTCGTTAGGGGGATATTGCTTTGCTTTGACGAAAAAGAGAAAGAAGAGAAATAATCGAACCAAAATTTGCGTGCTTTGCCATTCAACCTAATTCGCTGAATTTTAAGTAGCTTTCTTCGAGCGGAACACCGTGGCCTCACTTCCGTTTACTTAACTCTGCCATGCAGAATGGATACAAAGTACATGAGCTTCCGTTGGTAATAGGAGTAAACGTTGACGTCGATAAGAGTAGTTACAGAACGGACCCTTGGGGCCCATATAGGGCTTCCAGTCAGGATGCTTTTGGATCTGCGCTGGTAACACTGTCCGCTAATCTATTATGATCGGCTATAAAGCGTTTGCGTTCGTGAAGCACCGCTCTGAAGTGGCTCACTTCACGGTTCTCCGAGCTGATTTGCGCGCACCTTATACGTCTGGCAGCGATGAAATAATAATAATACACACAAGATCAGCATTCACATTTCTATCTTTTTAATCGCGCTGTTCTGCCGCCCTCTTCGCCTTAGTGTTCCCAACCAGGTGCTTTCGTAACGCTCCTGCATTTTTCGTTTCTGATCTCCTTTTCACATAGTTCTCTCCTTTCCCTTTTGTGCACATTCCATAGTATATCCAGTTAGCAAACCATGGACATGTATTGCTCTGGTCAACATCCTCGCCCTCTTCTTTTTTTTTCAGCTTTGCCTTTGTGCGTCTTGCCTGGCCATAACAGCAGCACAATCAATGTTTTCTGTACCTCATACCAACGATTCATTCACATTGAATGAAGTAAGCACGAAGTCGGGCTAGTGGATAACATTTATCATTTATTGTAAATCTTCAGTCGTAAAACATTATATATATATATATATATATATATAGTGTGGCGAAGTAGGCGAAGTAGAGAAATACAGTCTTGATAAAGGTAAAGGTCAGGCCGAAACGTCGACCAATAAATGGCACATCATGGAAGTTGCTACGTCTCCATACTGTATATATATATAATATATATATATATAGATATATATATATATAGTGTGTAGTGTGTGTGTGTGTGTGTGTGTGTGTGTGTGCCTACTGTCGACCCCACTCTGGCTTCCAGCCCGCCGCTACAAGGTAGGGGTTATGCGATGGCCAATGCGCGCGCCGCGCGATAGAGAGAGAGAGAGAGAGAGAGAGCAAAGATAATAGAAAGATAGGGAAGTTAACCAGAGGAGAACTCCAGTTGACTACCCTGCACTGGGGAAGGAGAAAGGGAGAATGAAGGAGGCAAAAAAAGAAGGAAAGAAGAGAGGATTTTCTATGTCTGACATGTCAGAGCATAGTCACAGTCTGTCACAAAGTTCGCTGTCTGGGAGAAATCGCAGCAATGCCCCGATGGCAACTCGCGTCGAAGACTTTGTAGGCCAGTACCCTAGGCATGAACGATGTTTAGCGCAAAGCAATATACAGCGAATAGGGAGGACACAACACAAGCGCTAGTGTCGCGTTTAGCGCTTGTGTTGGGCCCTCTCTATCCGTCCTGTGTTTCTTTGCGCTAAGCATTGTTCATGTCTTACCAACAAGGCCGAATTTCTCCCCTAGTGCAGTGCCCTAGGATCTTGTCTTCGGCGAACGGGCGGTTGTCCACTTGACCAATCACAGTGCTGAAAGGGTTGCTCTTCCGGGTTTGACACTGGCGCATTCGTTCAGAAGGTGCGCGATTGTTTCTCGACACCCGTAAATGCCACGTACTGGGCTATCAGCCATTCCAATGGTAAACAAATACGCAGTGGAGAAGGTTACTCCAACCTATAGAAGGACAAAGAGGGTAGAGTGTGACGTGACACATCGGTCGGGATGCGTAGTTGCTGGTCGGGGTCCAGTGCGTGAAATCGTCTGCTTGAAAATGCGGGCGAGTTCCACACGTCCAGCCTTAGTTGACGTGCTAGTTCGCGAAGTTCTTTGGCGACGTCGGACCTTGAAAGGGGAATGTCGACACAACTGACGCCGTCGTGAGCAGATGGGGCAGCCGCGCCCACTTGGTCATTTCCGAGGATGCCGCAGTGACTAGGTGGAATGTTGGTGTGTGTCCTTTCAGTACTGCACGATTGCGCAGTCGTCAGGTCTCCACAACGAGCTGCTAAAGTGAATGTGCAATGAATGTCAAAAAACGTTAAGCTCGAAATTGCGGGTTCGATCCCCGTAGCCACGGTGGCGATTATGGTGACTATGCGAAGGGCAGTAAAGAAAAAAAAAGAAATAACTTGATGTCCTTGCCTGTGACATCACGATTAATGGTAAAGGAACACCAAGCAAACCAAGGTGTTAAAAACCCTTGGGCATGAACGCGTGCAAGCCTGAACGGAAAATAGAGGGGGGAAATCAACAAGTGAATATAAAATGAACACAACGGAGGACATGGCATGAGAGGGACGTACTCTTGAAGTACACAGAAAGAAGGATGAAGCGAGAATAGACAGGACTGTATTGTGGAGGGGACTACAACGACTGGAAGTTAGAAAGAATAAGGAGACAGCGACTCCGTGACGGAGGCGCAGAGGGAGGAGACAGAGAGAGGAAGATGAAGCTGGGATTCGATCACCGGTGTGAAACCGGTAAAGCACGCTGTTACCTCTGGCCTTGAATTGCGCAGCTTGCAATGACGCTGGAGGGTTTCAGATTTTTGCTTGATTTCTGGGGTTTTACTTCCCAAAACCACTATTGGTTGTGAGAGACGCCGAAGTGGAGGGCTCCAAAAATTTCGACTACCTGGGGTTCTTTAACGTGCACTGGCATTGCAGAGTACACAGGCCTCAACATTTCGCCTCCATCGAAAGGCAGGCGCCGCAGCCGGTATTCTCAGATCGGCAGCCGAGTACCATACCCACTAGACCACAGTGGTCGGGCGAGGGTTTCAGACTTGGCGCATGTGCTGTAGTAGGAATGAATGAAAAGAAGCGGGGATGCAATGCACGAAAGGCAGGTATCGGGGATGAACCGAAACAGCCTAAAAGAAGCACTGAAGGAGACGTCGAAGAGTTGATGCGAGATAGCTTGAAGTGATTTTATTAAGTCGTAAGTCGTAGTATTCCTAGTAGCGCTGTGTGGTGTCCATATGTGCCTTCTCGTGTCCGTGTGTTGTTTTGCGCTACATCAAAGCTTTTCAAAAGTAACAACGGCTTAATAGATGTCGTGTAAGTGCCATTCCAAGAGCTGTTTCTGACATCCTGACATAGGGTAGTTCGTGATGCAAACGCGCACAAGAGGAAATTACGAAAAAGTAAGACAACATAAAGATCTTATTATGACAGGCCGTTATGTAATATTCAAATCAATTTACGACCTAATTACACTGAAGAACAATGTAAAGAGTATCACAACCTATAACGGAGGTGGGCTAAGACAAGCACTGGAATCGGCACCACGTGATCAAATATAGCGCCGTCCATCGGGACCCTATGAGAAGCGTACGTATACGCGCTCTGGTAAATTAATGTGCTTTTGTAGTACATGAATTTTACGTCTGCAGAAGCAACGGTTGCTTTTCAGCCATAGCTAAGGCACGGTGTCGACTAATTGGCAGTGACAGTTGTTTTGATGGTGTAGCGCGGAGAGATGAAAAAACAAAAGACAATTTAAATGGTGACTACCAAGCAAATGCGCCGACCAGTGGCTAGCGTCCCGAACCAACAAATAAGGCCAATGCCACTTTGTCAACGCCACAGGTCCACGAGTGATGCTCATAAAATATGCAATATTAGAACGCGAAGCATTATTTTGCAATTACTGACGAATAATTGACCAAGATTACTTTTTGTTGAGCATTAACATACAACGTGAACACGTCGAATGCATAAGTATAAGAGCTCTTGATAAAACGATGACCTCTAATTTTATTACACCTCATCTTGATTATATTTTCACTAATGTGTCTTCGTACTGAGACCGCCATTCTTAATTGACCTTTATGACGCTAGTCATCGCGAGCGCGAAATAGACTTAGACGATACCTTTACAACAGACTCAATGTTTTATTTTCACTCTCTACAAGTATTGCTTGATTTCTGCAAGGTGCCACTACTTTCACGCGTTTGCTGCATTGTTGATTCATTATTCCACTTAACCGTATTCGTTTCCACACCCTCCCTTCACTCTAATGTCGTCAAGGTCTTGGCGGATATTGTCTTGCCAGCATTGTTAAAGGTACCTTGGCTTAATATCTTTAAAGAAGTAAACAGTTATTGCGGCTTTGGTTTATTATTTAAAAGCAATAAAAGCCATGCCTGAATGATAAACGTTCGCATTCGTCTAATCATAACTTCGCGCACCCGGTTTGCAGGGAGAATTAAGGTGCAGCGTTCATTGACTTCACCTACAGTAAGGTCAACGTGCTTGCGAGAACAACAGCCATTTGTTCATGCGCGGAGGCTATTACCCTGCACTTGAGCCGACGAGCACCGCTCCAGCGACCAGAACCGCTGCTAAAATTTTAAACGCGCAACTTGCGAAACCGCAGTCTTCAATATTTCATTTAGGTAGCTCCAGCTCGTTGAGTCATTGATGAAGAGGTACGTAATACTCGTTTCTTTTTTTTTTTTTAATGCGGCGTTCCTTCGTGGCTAGGCAAAAAATGCACAGCTTTTCTGTTACGTTATAATGTATTTGCGTACGGGAAAATAGGCACTGCGCAAACAGGTAGGTAACAATGGTTCCGTTTAGCGATGCAAAAATCGTTATTCGTTCAGCCGGTCCTACGCTTATTCAGTTCTTTTCCTCTTACTTGTGTAATTGCAAACTGCTCAAGCCGATCACAACTGTTGCGTTAGGCTAATTATTGAGGATTGGCGAAGCATCAGAAATTCGTCCCAATAGGAATTTTAAAACAGTAGTACTAACGGAAATAATTTTACTTGCCATTGAAGCATTTCATGTTACCGCCTGTATCATGGTTTTCAATACGGCCTCGATTGCGTCAATGAATTCTACAATTTTGCGAAGTAAATGTGCATGATAAATCTATGAAAATAGCTTCGCGCTCTGACGAAAACCAGGGCAGATTTTCTGTTCACGCTGTCGAGGAATTCTGGGAGCACAAATATGCTAACATTGGCACAGTGCTTCCAAAACTGACAGTATATGGCAGTGGTGTAAGCCGTGATATGTCCGTTTTTATCCGATGGAAAGTCAGATCATGGGGAGCCATGTGAATTTGTTAGTAACAACTTATGATTACTGGCTTTCCCACGTCCCTTTATCCACGAACTATGGCAGCATGATGATAAATGTGCTAAAGTTATATAAGCATAATAAGATAAATAAAAAATGCCTGTGTATAGTTTTTGCAAAGCGAGGAATACAAACAGAAATTGAAGATAGGAAGGGAAGAGGTAAGAAATAAGATGCCAGGTCAATAAAACTGTAGCAATAATAAATAAATGAAACAACGACCAAGAACAAAGTGGGGCAGTACTGCCAATAAAATATAAAATATGAGACATTAGCGCAGTTTTATTTTTTGAAGTTATTCAGATTAAACGTTTGGCGCCACGCAATTCTCGTAAGGCGTCCAGAAAGAGACGTAACCGCATCGAGTTTCGAGTCTCGTATTTGTTCATGGCATTGTAAGCCCTGGCACAAAACCTATTCCCGCGAGGCACTCGTTGACAGATAATCTGCACGTAGAGATGAATGCAGTCTTTCATTCTCCACATATGATAGCGGTCTCGGTGATTCCAGGGGCGTTTCTACTCTCCCAAATTTATCTACAACTTCAGTAAACGCAACATGTAATCTCACAATCAGCGTGAATATACCCACACGACATCTCCAGCGCTCTGGTCTATTTATGATACGAAGCCGCAGTGAGTGCACACCACTGATGCGCTAAGAGTGACTGCTCTGTGAGGGGGATATTAATCACGGGCTGTCAGTTCGGGTTCTGGTGCAGGGAATGCATCATACACTCCACACTTTCCTGCTTGATTGTGTTATGCCCACAGCGCTCCATTACTCTCATCTCCACACCAAGCGGAGTGATTAGTGTCTCGGGAGCTTTCGGAGGCGTAAAATAATGTGCAGTCAAATGATAGTCAACGTTATTACCGTCGTTTTTAGCCTTACAATGATCTCAGTGCGGAAGTAGTTCCCAAATTTGTCACTTACTGTACTAACACTGCAGCACAAGATTGATTTCTCGAATTCCTGAGTACATCGTTGTGTGACGGATGTTTTTGTTAATGTGTCCTTATGGTGGTCTTGGGAGCACGTTGTAAACGAAACTTCGCCTCCTGGATCAAGAAAATTAACAGGAAGGTACCCTGTACTGTGTGTGTGCGTGCGTTTGTGTGCGGGTGCGCGCGCGCGCGCGCGCGCGTGTGTGTGGTGTGTGCGTGTGTGTGTGTGTGTGTGCGTGTGTGTGTGTGTGTGTGTGTGTGTGTGTGTGTGTGTGCGCGTGTGCGCGCGTGTCCGTTCAGCGGGCGCTTTACTTTTGAGATTGAAATGACTTTCAGCTTTTCGGTCATAGTGAGGTAGAGTTTAATATATACAAGGTGTTTTTTTTTAGTTGTAACACACTTTGAAAATTAGAAAAACATAAATCGCGGGAATGTCTTGTGTACCATTCGAGTATACGGATTGGCGGCCTCTAGATACAGAACAATTTCCGCACTTGTATGCATAATTTGCGAAATTACGCTAATTAACTTTTTAATTATCAGTAATTGGTGGCTACACCAAATGAGTGCTTTGGAGCCCGTCCTCGACACTACCTATCCCAATGATCAAATTTTGAATAGCGGAGTGCATGTCGGAGCTACGCGAACAATTAGTTCCCCGTGGCAGGCTCCTTGAAACTGAAACTGAACTTGCGGGGAAAAGAGCGTCTGTGACGTCGATGTCGCCGCCTCCCCGGATTTCGTCACTCCCCCGCGGCACCCGACACCGCAGATAACAAGGAGATAACGCAAGCTGCTTGCGCGGCCGAAGCGGCCGGAGCGGCGGTGACCACGGGCGAGTGGCGAGTGACGAAAGCCGTGGGGGCGGCGACATCGACGTCAGAGACGCTCTTTTCCCCGCAAGTTTCAGTTTCAAGGAGCCTGCCACGGGGAACTAATTGTTCACGTAGCTCCGACATGCACTCCGCTATTCAAAATTTGATCGTTGGGACAGGTAGTGTCGAGGACGGGCTCCAAAGTACTCATTTGCTGTAGCCACCGATTACTGATAATTAAAAAGTTAATAAGCGTAATTCCGCTAATTATGCATACAAGTGCGGAAATTGTTCTGTATTTAGAGGCCGCCAATCTGTATACTCGAATGGTACACAAGACATTCCCGCGATTTATGTTTTTCTAATTTTCAAAGTGTGTTGAAACTAAAAAAAAAAAAAAACACCCTGTATGTGGCACTGTTAACTTGTTTTTACGTCAGACGGGCGGCTGGGAGCACGGGCTATATACTTCTGACACCATGTATAAGGCTAGGGACCAGCATGACGGCAAGTGTGTACGTTAAGCAACCAGTACTCGCCGATTTATTCAGTGAGTCTTATTCATGCAGCGCAATCTCGGAAACGTCACTCTGATGGACGTGCGATAGCATCCAGAAAAATTGGGCTAAGCCCCTTGAGCTTATCGTGCGTGGCGCACAAGTAAGGCGCGATACGATACAATGATAATTAAGGAGAAGCCTCGAGTTATCACTTCTAGCCGTCAAATTTTGAGAATGATTGATTGAAGACATGTGTCGACCACACGCAAACGCTATCCAAAAATTTTGGTGGCGTGGTGGGTGGCTATATGGAGCGTCCAGAAACAAATATGGCAGCAACCGGATGGGACGAATTAAAACACAACACACGTAATACTAAAAACTAGTGTGAAGAAAAAAGGTTAAGATGTACTTCCTTACTTGTAAGGAGCCATAATTGTATTATTTATTATAGATATTTCTTTTGTGTCTTTCGTGCTTTGTATATTTGATGAAAGTTGCTTATTTCTTTCTTTTCAAATGTATTTCTTTATGGTACTTAGTAATTCTGTCAGAAATTTCTCATGGTTTCAGATTTATATATATATATATATATATATATATATATATATATATCTATATATATATATATATATATATATATATATATATATATATATATATATATATATATATATATATTATCTTTCTACTGCAAATTGGTGATGACTGTAATGCGTTATTTTGAAACGTATGTTTAGACATCTGTTATACTTTTTGAATTTGAATTATGTGTCCCCTCATTCAAAAGAAGAATGAAATTTGTATCTTTGTTCCACTTCACCTGAGCAAATTAATGTATGGGTGGAGGGACCTTAGTCAGGCAGAGATAATCTGCCTTTAGTCCCTTCAACCTAGGCAATCTCTGTTTTTGTCTGAATAAACAGTGAATTGAATTGAATTGAATAGTCCTAAGCAAGCCATTCGGAATTTTCGTCTTGACGCTATCGATAAGTGGAAAACGATATGGCAAAAGCTCGTAGTACATTCACGCGCATAGAAACGCACACGGGTACAACTACATAAGCGCGCACAGAAACGCAAGTAACATGGCACAGTTATGTTATATCCGTTTTCTCCGTTTGGGAATTGATTTTTACGCCTACAGATGTACTAGAACAGATACACAGTCGGCGGATCTTTTCGCGATAGCGATTCAGGGGTGGAACTTGCACTGCTTCAACGCACATGCACCAAGCTACACAAAACATGCAGCGCAGTGCGAGTATCAAGTATCAGCGACATGGCACCCTTTTATTTAATGGTTGCGCGGTGTAGCTAATAGTCTAAATTTTGAACTGTCTCAATAATATAGAAAGCAACGCAAAGACCGGTAACAGAAGCAAGAGGCGGCGTTTTAACAAAGCACATAGCGGGAACCACGAGCTCCTCGCTCAGCGGAGAGACGGCGACCATGTGGAAGACAGTACAGTTGGCGCATAATACAGTTTCAGGCGTCGCACGTGAATTGCCATAATTGATCCGCAAGTGGCGTGATATACTCGATGATACTGTTCACAAGTGATGTATGCGCGGCATGTTAAGGTCCTTGGACGGAACGACTGATAGGAACTGGTTAAACCTAAAACCTAAGGAGGGAATTTGGAAGCAGTGATATTCACATAAGCGTTTTCGTTGCCATTGGTTGGCGGTTATGAAAGAACGGGTCAGCTGACGACATTTCTCCGCGTGATGGGCAACTTCATGAATGGGCGCACGAATGGGTGCTTGAGGCCGAAACAAAGGAATAGTGTCGACTGTGGTTGAAGGCTCGCGGCCATACTACGTGCGAAAAGCCCGTTGTAACATGGGATGCACTGCCGTGGGCATATTTAATGCAAGATAGAACAAGGTCTCGAGCGGTGTAATTAGGTGCAACGCTTTGTAGAGCATGTCGCCAAGAATCCTGTTGAATAAGGCAAGCTGTTATTTAAGGATTTCAGGTGCGTTAATCGATGCGGCATTCAACGAGGAGTGTGATTATGACTTTATAAATAACACACGCGCTGTATCAATCACAAGTTCGTGAACTGCGCTTTAACGGAGAATACATTTTCGCAGGAGAGCTAATGCAATGCCGCGGGTTGTGTATGCTAGCAAGGCGGGAGTTTTCACGTATCGCCCCACTCAAGGGTTCAAGGCGACGACTCTTCAGCGGCTTCCGGAATGGACGGACGGGGCATGCACATGTGAATGGCGACTTGATCGATAGACCTGGCAGACCGCACTATAAGCTGAAATGTACCGGAGACATGCTGAACAGAAATGTTGCTGCGTTGTGTGTACTACTTTCACGCATAAGTGTACATGACACGTCAATTAGGTGGGGATCGAAGCGAGGAGTGCATTTTGAAGACGTCTGCCTGTGTACACTACAGACCAGCAAAGAAGGCAGAATATATCTCAGCACGCAGATGTCATAGTAGGACAAGCAGCCACTTCTGGCGGTCAGAGAGGTAGCTCCGGGGATAGAAGTGCCAATTCTGAATCTTAAAGTCAGTAGCTTCTCTTCCCATAGCTCCGGGAGGGGGAGGAACAGTTGTTGAGTTTGAAGGGAAGCGATGAAGTGCTACATTCATCGCTCCGAAGACATGTCGTAGTCTGCGAGGGACGACAGTACTTCAGTCAAGGGCAGAAAAGCAGCTAGCTCTGTCTGTATGCACAAGAGACCGGGAAAACGGGTCGGCACGCATGTCGAAATATTGCAAAGCAAAACCCTCCGAGCTAGTTCGCCTGAGTATTGTATTTAATTGCCAACTGTCAGAAAAGAGCATGATGGCGAGCAATCTGTGGGACGGCCGAAAACGTAAGATTCAATTACCAAGTACCTAGATTTTGGCCAAGCGTTCCCCATTGCTTTTCGGCGGCGAAGTAATTAACCTCTCACTTGTGCCACGACAGTCTCATCGAATCAGATTTGCGCTGAGTGGGCGAAGCACCAACTCCAGCAGATGCTAACTTCGGTCGGAGCAGCAGAGTGCAAGTGTCGTAGTATTCGTATAGCAGTCGTAGTAAGGTGGCAACATGGGCAGGTAGCATCACTTCTCAAAGGCATCGTTACGTGGGCGACCAGACGTAATTATTTCTGTCGATCCTCAGAAGCTCTCACTCGAGGGAGCCACGATCAAGGATAAATTCCGAATCAAATGGGGAAAGGTAGGAACGGAGGCTAAAAAGTTTCGGAGTATTTTTAGAGACAAATGTTTAGGAAATTTAGCGGACAGCTTGACAACGTCAGCAGGAACACTGTTTTTGGGTACGTCGACGCCAAGGATGAGGTACTGAACTGTGCCGAAGCGGCATTTCATTATGTTGACCCGAAGATCGGCGTATATTAGGCACTGCAAGACTTGCTCTATCTGACAGAGGATGGTGCAGAATCCGGTTAAAAATAACTACATTACCTAAATAACAGAGGCATGTGTTTCATTTGAGAGCGCACGGAAGATTGTCCTCGGAAAAAAAAAAAAAGGATGCTAAGGGTAACTTTAAAACGGGACAGGGAAATACATAGAGGCCAGGGCAAGCGCTCCCGATCAACTTCGGCATTCGCTGAGCTTTACTCTCGAAACCGTGATGTACGCTA
>CM023481.1:297935754-298235470 GCA_013339685.2 Hyalomma asiaticum
GGATGCACCGCCATTTGCATGAAAGCTATCGTATCGGGTCTCGAGCGGTGTAATTAGGTGCAACGCTTTGTAGAGCATGTCGCCAAGAATCCTGTTGAATAAGGCAAGCTGTTATTTAAGGATTTCAGGTGCGTTAATCGATGCGGCATTCAACGAGGAGTGTGATTATGACTTTATAAATAACACACGCGCTGTATCAATCACAAGTTCGTGAACTGCGCTTTAACGGAGAATACATTTTCGCAGGAGAGCTAATGCAATGCCGCGGGTTGTGTATGCTAGCAAGGCGGGAGTTTTCACGTATCGCCCCACTCAAGGGTTCAAGGCGACGACTCTTCAGCGGCTTCCGGAATGGACGGACGGGGCATGCACATGTGAATGGCGACTTGATCGATAGACCTGGCAGACCGCACTATAAGCTGAAATGTACCGGAGACATGCTGAACAGAAATGTTGCTGCGTTGTGTGTACTACTTTCACGCATAAGTGTACATGACACGTCAATTAGGTGGGGATCGAAGCGAGGAGTGCATTTTGAAGACGTCTGCCTGTGTACACTATACAGACCAGCAAAGAAGGCAGAATATATCTCAGCACGCAGATGTCATAGTAGGACAAGCAGCCACTTCTGACGGTCAGAGAGGTAGCTCCGGTGATAGAAGTGCCAATTCTGAATCTTAAAGTCAGTAGCTTCTCTTCCCATAGCTCCGGGAGGGGGAGGAACAGTCGTTGAGTTTGAAGGGAAGCGATGAAGTGCTACATTCATCGCTCCGAAGACATGTCGTAGTCTGCGAGGGACGACAGTACTTCAGTCAAGGGCAGAAAAGCAGCTAGCTCTGTCTGTATGCACAAGAGACCGGGAAAACGGGTCGGCACGCATGTCGAAATATTGCAAAGCAAAACCCTCCGAGCTAGTTCGCCTGAGTATTGTATTTAAATGCCAACTGTCAGAAAAGAGCATGATGACGAGTAATCTGTGGGACGGCCGAAAACGTAAGATTCAATTACCAAGTACCTAGATTTTGGCCAAGCGTTCCCCATTGCTTTTCGGCGGCGAAGTAATTAACCTCTCGCTTGTGCCACGACAGTCTCATCGAATCAGATTTGCGCTGAGTGGGCGAAGCACCAACTCCAGCAGATGCTAACTTCGGTCGGAGCAGCAGAGTGCAAGTGTCGTAGTATTCGTATAGCAGTCGTAGTAAGGTGGCAACATGGGCAGGTAGCATCACTTCTCAAAGGCATCGTTACGTGGGCGACCAGACGTAATTATTTCTGTCGATCCTCAGAAGCTCTCACTCGAGGGAGCCACGATCGAGGATAAATTCCGAATCAAATGGGGAAAGGTAGGAACGGAGGCTAAAAAGTTTCGGAGTATTTTTAGAGACAAATGTTTAGGAAATTTAGCGGACAGCTTGACAACGTCATCAGGAACACTGTTTTTGGGTACGTCGACGCCAAGGATGAGGTACTGAACTGTGCCGAAGCGGCATTTCATTATGTTGACCCGAACCCGAAGATCGGCGTATATTAGGCACTGCAAGACTTGCTCTATCTGACAGAGGACGGTGCAGAATCCGGTTAAAAATAACTACATTACCTAAATAACAGAGGCATGTGTTTCATTTGAGAGCACACGGAAGATTGTCCTCGGAAAAAAAGGATGCTAAGGGTAACTTTAAAACGGGACAGGGAAATACATAGAGGCCAGGGCAAGCGCTCCCCATCAACTTCGGCATTCGCTGAGCTTTACTCTCGAAACCGTGATGTACGCTAATTTAAAGATTTTAATGCCCAAGGTTGTAATGACGAAGGAACGATGGGAAAGCGGAAACGTGGTGAAGGAATAAGAGAGGAGGTTTGGCAGGGCACCTGAAAGCAGTGGTCAGCAACAAGCCCCTCTGGGCATGCGCCTCAAAAAGGCGCCGACTGCGTTTCTGCGAAATGTAGTCAGCTTTCTAAAGAGGAAATAAAAAAAAATAGAGAAACAAGTAGAAAGGAAGAGGCGACAAGTGCAACAAACAAGACAAAAGGCGCGTTCTCAAGAAGCATATGTAGGTAGCGCGAGTAGCATGCAAATGGCATTAGCCTGGATTAAAGGTGCTTTCAAAGGCAACAGGATGGACGTCTTAGTATGCGCTTCAAGGCCCCCACTGGAAGTGCGCGCATATTATTCATGTTGCCACTTTGGCGTGCTTGAAAAACCTCACCCTTTTGAAGCAAGCCCTCAGACAGCAAAAGAAAAAAAATAATGCGGGCAGCATTAATCAAACTTTTCTTTAGAGACAAAGTGGGGCGCTTACGTTTTAATTTGAATTTTGTTGTTAAGACGCACTTACTGTTCCTGCTGCTGCGTTTTCTTCTCAAGTGTTAAGCAGCAGCGTGGTGGCTCTGACAGGTGCCCTGGTGACTGTGTCAATACCAATAGACAATGAACCTTTGTAATCGAGTCAGTATTGTAGCTCTGAGGCAAAGCATTTGCAGTGAATTTGCAGTTCCTGGACAATTACTGAACACCTACAATCAACTGCGAAAACAATAGCCGGCTGAGCACTGCAGACCCTTGATATATGTTTTTCTTTACTTTATTGCACTAGTGGAAGCCGGTAAGCTTGTCGTTCGCTATATGTGTTTCTCCGGAGTTGGTCCCACGCCAGTTTTTGCGATGGCCTCTCCATTACGCTATCTGGGTATGGACCACGACTCATGGCGTAATAGATCAACATCACGTCAAGCAAAATATCTACATAGTGCTCGAACACTCCTTGCAATGCGCAAAACATTCAGGCTTCGGGTTAACGAGCCTGTGAGACCATCATAAGTGTTTGTTCTGAACCGCTCAATAATTATCTGTTATACACTATCCTCTAGGAGGAGACATCCCCCTCTTTTCCCACTTCTTTGAGGAGCCGTTTGTTTTTAAGAGTATGAGATGCTTATGTTAAAAACTCACGTTGAAGCTAAAATTAAATGTTGACCATGTGTCGATTTCATCTGGCTTGTATCCCACAGAGGGCGTGTGGATTGCAACGACTATGAAATTTAGACCCTGCGGAAAATAGCCAGTGAGAGGTTTGCCATTTTATTACGGTATTAACGCGAAAGCGTTTTTGGCTAGGTTGGCGATAGCGCGCGCCCAGATGCCGTCCGCAAAAAGCGTCCGCAAATACCGTGCCCGGAAAGCACGTGACCTCTCCCACCGGAAGTGACGCCGGCGCCAGCACTCGTCGCAGCGGCAGTCGGTGCGCGCTCGGCTTCGCTGTAGCAGCTACCTGCAGTGGCGTGCGGCCGCGTCGGCCGCATCGCCGCGTTTCTTCCGTGGGTTGGCGAAAGCGCACGCCCAGGTGCGTGGCGTCGCCGTAGCAACACTCGGCGCGCGGACGTGCCAGTTAACCCATCGTTCCTCGCCGCCATGCGTGCAGAGTTCAATCTCAAATTGAAGACGCCCACTGAGGCCATCACGACGTCGAGGTGTACGTGCATCGATCTCGCATTCACCAACGACCCATAAATTGTGCGAGATGTGATGTATGTCTCCACCTACTACCCGGATCACAAAGACATGGTAGTATCTATGTACCCCAACCCACGTACGCCGTCACCGGAAAGATAAGAGGGCGACGACACCGGTGACTGTCTAATGACACCGCCAACAACGCCGCGGCGGTCATACTACTGAGATATGCCCGAGACCTGCCTCGGGCATATCAGCACATACTGCATGGACGACGAAATAGAAGACGACATGTGAAGTGTCGCCACCGCTTTGATGGCATCAAATCATGTAAATAAACAAAACCCAGTCTCCCACATCACCTCATTCGTTATAACACAACTCGGCAACGCAAGTTTGCAGCATCCCTCCGGAACAAAAATCTAGCCAAAAGAAACACTTTCGCGTTCTCATCTCATAAGAATATGCTTAGGGATTATCGAACTTTTTTAGCTGATTATGAGAGATGTAAGGTGAAGCTGGTGAATTTTGCGCAATGCGCAGAAAAGGTAACTTGACGTCTGATAAAGCTACAGAATAGATGCAGAGTGACCGAAGACAGTTGAGGATGGCGGTGAGAAAACATCAGCAAATTCGCATGCATGAAAGGGTTAGATAGCAAGTGGGAGGAGCAACTGAAATTACTTGAAATAGAGCTTATTCTGCAGCAGATATCAAAATGGGCTAATGCTGATGATAGCATTTATATTTTGCTATAAATTATTGTTGATCTCTTATCGGAATATCCCTTTGTGCGCTGTGAAGCTGGTACGGCTGAGAATTTTTCAATCGCCGCTTTCAACTGACCCACAACTAGTTTGAACACTTTTGCCCGTTTCCCGGTAAATATTAACAAAGCATGTACTCGTAAACCGCTCTACATCATCTCTATATCTTATAATTAGCGTCCCTTGTGACGGCTCGCTATCTGAGGAGTTCTGCAGGAGTAAAAGCTAAAGCAACATTTTTCTAGTTATAGTGCCGTCAGCCGTGGCTAGCTAGTGCCTTAGATGAGATAAATGTCTGCAACGAGGGACCAAGCGTGCTCTAAATTATTCACAACAGCTGTCATCTTTCTTAGAGCAGCTCATTATTAAACTGTTCGAGTACGTTTCCCTCCGAAAGTTTTGTTACTTCAGGAGCAAAATTTACCTCGGCTAGTGACACTGCCGCATTGACTGCATTCATAATGGCTCGTTTTAGCTCGCAGGACAACGCTGGCGGTATTTTTCATCAATAGTTGTTCTGCCAATAATGAATGCTTTATTAATTGAGATGCGCAAAATTCTGTCTGGAAACAAATGTCAGTGTGACGGCCGATGAGCTCTCCGAGCATGAGCAACGTTGACTTTAGAGTCGCGAGCACACCAGATGCGTAATTTTGTATATTCTTCCGCTGTACACTTCTTTCTTTTCCTGGCTCCGTCAGTGAGGCCACAGGCTTGGGCCTTCGATTTGCGCGCTTGCATGAGGCCACAAGGCAGCCAGCCAAATATCATTTACGCATTGGAAGGGACACCGCTCGTGTTGCATGCATTACAAGGTGCACGTCGTTCCTCTTCGGTGACACAAGGAGCATTATTTTTGACCACCTTTAGAAGCGAGTGTACTATGAAGGGAGGTCGAACATATGCAGTTCGTTCAATTTTTTATTGGTCAGCACACAGCGTGGTCGAAAGAAGGCAGTTAGACATAATGGGCATTGGAAAGGAAGATCGTGTATCGGCTCTTTTCGTTCATTATGCGAACGCGCCAGAATCAATACAGGCGTCTACCTAGTTTAACGTGTTCAGTTAACATGCTCGAAGCGTGCAAGACGCGGTGTTAAACAGATATAACAGAGTTTCTTAAATGGTCACCAGAAATTAGAGCATGAGCTGTACGCATGGTTCCGTTGGCACCATAAAATAAGTTTAACGTTACGTGTCTATTCTGCCAGACATTCGATTTTCAGACGCTAACCTCTCGACTATACGTAAGCGCCATTGAATTGGACGCTCTGTTAGATACCTGAGCCGTACGTGTTCAACAAATCACCAGGGAAGAGAGGTTGCCTCGAAAGGTTCTTAATAATGCCAGGGCTAAATGGAATTTCGTCACTGTTACTTCATTAGCTTGTCCGGGATTATTATTATTATTATTATTATTATTATTATTATTATTATTATTATTATTATTATTATTATTATTATTATTATTATTATTATTATTATTATTATTATTATTATTAATCTAGTGTGTCATTTTCATATTCTGTTAATCAATTCTTGGGTCGTTGTGTAAGGTTTGTGAGATCAATGATCTAGGTGTTCTTTCTGATAGCACCTTACACTTTTCTACTCATGCTAAGCGCGTTGCTTTGCAGGGTCTTCGTACTCTAGGCTGTGTTTGCAGAATGTCTAGAGAATTCCGTTCTTGTATGCCCTTCTGCAAATTATACACAGCGATATGTCTTCCTCAACTTGAGTATGCCTCTGTGATCTCGAATGGCATTTCTAATTCCAGCAGCAACGCCATTGAGCGAGTCCATAAAAAATTCCAAACATCCATAACCATCGATTCGCTAGAAATGGCCCTGGTTCGTTCATTTACACTGTTGGATCGCTATCACTGCCATTAATGCACTGCCGGAGAAAACGCACTGATGTGCTATTTCTTTTCAAGCTTCTGCACGGTATCATTTCTTGCCCCGTACTGCTCAACTGTCTTGATTTTCGAATTCCACGTAAACTGACCGGAGAGAATAGACCTTTTCATGTAACCGCCTGCCTCTGTGAACATTCGACTGTCGACAAGATACAACGTCCTTACAATGCTTACTTTTTAGACCTCGATGTTTTTCACAGCTCCCAGTCGATGTACTGCTCCGAGCTTTTCACTGTATTAACATAGCGTCGTGCATTGTTGAATTTTTATTTCTTCTTTATGCTCCCTTGCGCATAGTTGGATATGCTCAATTTTATAGCGTTTTCGTATTTTGCACTGAATCCCTGATATTTTATTATGAATGTTCGCTTTTGTTGTTTATTAGTATTTTCTTCTGTAGAGTGTCCTTATTGTATTGTTTCTTGTTATTTCTTCGCGTGCGCCAGTACAAAGACCTTACGGGTGTTCCTGGGCACGTTAAACAAACTTTTGATTGATTGATTGATTGATTGATTGATTGATTGATTGATTGATTGATTGATTGATCACACAATTGTTCTGGTTGCCGTCAGAGTTCATGCCTTGCTCGTAAAAAGAAAAAAAAATGATCGAGCTAAGCAATGTCTCATTATATTCCCAGCATTCAAATTAGAAACGAACGAACACAAGCCGCTGCACTGAGCAGCACGGCGCACTGTGCACGATGAGAGCAATTGCATCGATGAATGTTAGCAGTTCGTCGGTGGTCGAGTGTGAAAGCGTAAGGAGACGACGGTTTTTCTTGTAGCTGCTTTTTTGCGCGATACCTTATGAAATTTGCATTAAACTGGCGAACAGGTTGTCACCATAACTGCGGCAGATAAACCAGATCATGGCGACTGCATTCGCGGATAAATTGTGAGCAAAGAAATGTCTGAGTATTGCTTTACTTGTTAGCTGTGATATCAACAAAGTCTAATTATCAAGTACTACTTGTCAAGACCGCAATCTGATTACGAAATACGCCATATAGGAGGCTACTCCCGATTTATTTTGGCGACGTGACGCTATTAATGCGGACTGCCATGGCTGCGATTGAACTTGTATCAGCCTGACGCCGTAGCAAATATGCTACTGCGGCGGGTGCTACGTCTGTTGTCGCCACACTATTTACAGGAAACTCTTAATTCTTAAATACTTGAGAATCTAACTCAACTTCGTCGTTATCATAGCCTGGTAATTGATGTAACCCATTTTCGAAGGGAGAGCGTGGTCTTCGGATTGCATTATAAAAGAATAAAAAAATCTATCTTTTGTAACTACTGGGTATCACATGTCTTTCTAGTTCATCGCACACATCGCTGCGGTGTCGAACATTTGGACTACCTGTCGTGACTCAACAACTATGGCGTGTATTCCTTTTTTTATTGCTAAACAAACTTGCCCTTAACGGGTAGTGCTTCGTGCATATGTGTTATATATGTACTGCAAGCGTATGGACCGGAGCAGTGTACTGCTAAGCACTGAAATGTAACACGAACTCATGTCCACTAAGGCCTCCCCACCTTAGCTCCCCGCACCAATTTCGTGCTGCATGTCTACTCTGCCAAAGAAAAGCTCCTGAATTTATTTAGTTTATGTGGCCTTTTACCCGCTGTCTTCGGGTTTTGACTATCATAATTACTGACGTTAATCACAATAATGCCGCAGATATCTCGCTGAAACATCAGAGTCCTGACTTGTGTTGTTCCTTCAAAAATTGCTTATTCAACACGCTGCCAGTTAATCGCGCAGACTCTCTCCCCTGAGGAATACTTGTACCTTCTACGCCTCGCAACGGCGTACATGCTGCGTCGACGAACATCCTGTTACTCCCGCGATGCGACGGTTCTGGTCTCGCATTAAGGCTACATGGAGCCCGCCCAACGAAGAATCCGACAGCCTAACGGCATTATATATGAAGCAGTCTGATAGCAGCTGAAAATACTGCGTGTGCGTCCTCGACACACGCAGCCGCTTGTTCCTTACACAACGACTTGCTACTTCGTGTCCACAACGGGGCGGGAAAAGAACAGCATGAAATGAAAAAAAAAGAACAACAAAAAACAATGAGACAGAGCCTCCTCAGCAGAGAGCTCTGCGGTCCCTTTTTTTTTTTTGTCTTTTATATCTTTTAAAGACACATGCGTCGCAAGAGCTCGTCCATGTGAGCTCCTAGGCGTGACTGATCTCCCAGCAATCCCGTTAAAAGCACGAATAAGGAAACTCTTGCCGTAGGCGAGTAACAAGGACTGTTCCTAGCCGTGAAGTCCAACTAAGGCGAGTCCTATAGCACGGGCAACATCGAGACGCTGGCGGCGTTTGCGAAGATAAAAATTTGATCGCAAAGCGACGTCAACCTGACGTCCCCCGCGCGTCCCTCGAACCGGATCGTGCGCTCTCGCGCTGCAGACAAAGCCAATTTTTTTTGACGCGCAGTTCTTGGTGTGAGGCCCCCTACGTTGAATGCCGATCCTATTGAAGCCTGTTTCGCGCTTTTTGAGTAGTATTAGCATCATGATTGCTCGAAAACGGAGCGTATAGGAATGTGCCACCTTTCCAAGAGGACTGAAAGCAAAAGCCTGGCCAAAAAGTAGGTGCTACCCTTTTATCTTTCTTTCTTTTTTGAAAGAGAGTGCAGCGATGGCAGAAACACGCCATTACATTTCCTTACTTTTTATAATATTGCTTTAGAAGACCTTTATTAGGAAGGTCAGGCGTGCAGCCGAGGATAGTTGCATCCTGGACTGAAGGGGTCTCCCCACATAATTCCTAAATTATTATTTCTATAAAAATATTGTTGTTCATCGGTTGCTTCTATTCATGCCAGCTGTTGTATTCTCGTTCTTTTGAAATAAATCAGCTAATACGTTCCCTAATTATCCTCCCTGTTTACCCTAGGCCACACCTCCACAAAAGTGTTGCAGGAAGCCAGGAAGCCAGCAGGCACACTAGCGTAGAATTCTTATGCATAAGAAATACGTTTGCCTATTGCAACAATATCAACAATAAAGAAGAAAACATAAGCGGGTGATAAAAATGCTCAGCTATTGGACGTACGCATTGAACGCAACGACAGGGGACGATATTGACAAATACTGATGGATGCCGGCTCCAAAACTGACCTGTCATGAGTCGTTGCATTTATACGTTACCCTCACTCAACTAAAGTCATTTGGGTCGTCACTAGACTAAGATCAGTGCTGCAGGTAAACTTGCACCATAAGATATAAATAACCATAAGGCGCACAACGTTCATGATATGCGGCTAACACATGGGAAACATAGGTAGACCACTTAGGTGGACGGTGATGTCGCTTGTTTAAAGAGAAACGGCATCACAAAACTTTCAATAGTGCTCATGTCATGCCAAAGCAAATAGACTTCTCCCGCCATTACATTGCGCGCGTTTGTGAAATGCGTAGCTTAGTATTTGTCGAGAAATCGAAAGTTGCTTGTTGTACAACGGGCAGCGACTTCATGGTGTGTCTTGTACGATGCGCCACAACGTGAGCTCTCTCTTTAAGCTGCTATCTTTTAAAACAAAATTTGGTACGAAGGAAATAAGAAACAGAAGCAAACCACGCAGATAACGATGCCCTCCTACCCTCCCTCCCCCCTCCCCCCGCCCTTTTCCCCAAAGACGTATCTTTTACAAATATCCATGATCTCGCAGCTGCTGCGAGAGACTTGCGGATGTAACCCAGTTTTTTTAACGCTTTGCCACATATGTCATCTATATGATTCGACCAAGACAATGGGAGTAAATATGATGCCTAAATATTCGTACTGCAAAACTCTTGTTAGTTGTGTACCATTGGAAGCATAATCAAATATTGCGGGTGCTAGACCACAATTTTGACAGCGCCAGTTGCATATGTTTGAGAGTGTTGATATATGTGTTTTGCGACAGCCAATTACAAAAGCATGCTGCAACAAACAATATGTAGTAAAATATCGTAGTGTTTTGGCCAGTTTTCGATTTTTCATCGAAGAAAAAAGCTATAGAATGGCCGAGTTATCCAGCACGTTGGTTGGTAGCCTGCACTGGAGAAAGAAAGCGGCGAGCACGAGAAACAGAACAAGAATAACAGATAACTGCACACAAAAACAATAGCGTTCAGTGCGCAGTAAGAGTTCGTCCCCCATTCCAGTGAGATCGTTCCAAAAAATGCGGAAACGCTCATGTAGCTTCTTTCGCGATTGACGGTCCAGTGCAGGATCACAATATTTTTCTTTACGTCAGTGTTCTGCCGTCCACTCGCCTTACGGTAGAAGACAGAGCCTTTAACAATGAAAAAAAAAAAAAAAAACAGGATCTGTGACAGCAGATGCGTCAAATGGGCTCGCCGCAACCGGAATTGTTGCACAGGGCACTGTCACTCGTGTCGGTGCGAAAACAGCGGATGTTTGTAAACACAACCTATACGGGTTCTGAGATAGCACATTTTTCAGAACTAAATGTATCATTTGTGTTCAACGTACTTTATACGTTCTTTACGCATTTTTGCTCTTCAACCGCAGCAGTCAAAGCCGAAACATCTAATAGGGCAGCTCGTTGATGCTGATAAGGAAAAGAGTGGACCTTGTGTAAACTTCAGCGATCTGGCAGTTCCAGCAAGGGCAATTTGTACAGTGTTTACGACTGACATGTATACGCCGTCTGACAAAGAATTGCTGGTTGACAACAAAATTTTTGCTTACCAACTGTTTGCGAGTTGCATTCAAGCTAAACAGCATATTTTTGCCGACGTTCGATCCTGAGGACTATATGAAACAATCTTTATTGTTAGTCCAGATTTGCCCCTGGGGACATTCCACCGGAGGTGGACTATTATTCCTAAAATACAGTACTTATACTGCATGGTATGCTGCGAAGCAGACTCACTACTAACAGGCAGCATGATGTGCACCAAGTTCTACCAAGCAAGCCACTGCGGCTGCCACCCTTCTTCCTCTTTCTTGTGCATAGGTGGGTGTTAAAGGGCAACTCCGGCGGTTTTTCTACCATCTTTTCATATCGCTGCTTTCCAATAGTATTGATAGCCCTGAAGCAGCCAGGGTCATTCAGCTTGCTCAGAAACTCACCAATAATTTTAAATAACCCAATAAAGGATGTGTTCAAACCGAAACCGAAACGGGCAGATGCTTCGTGGAACGCATGCGATGACGTCACAGCCTACCCGCCATCAGAAATATGGAGTTGGCGCCAGAAACATGACAGTGGCGATGTCATCCAACAATGCACTGAGCTCTTCTGAACTTGACAGCGAAGATTTAAGCCATGAAATATCACCGTCTTGCGTTGTTCGGCCTGCCTGCCCAAGTAGGCAGCGTTGCATGTAATGATGTCAAAAACACGGGGTGGCTCGCGTGGGAATGCGCTAAACATTTTTAAGATTCATTTACAGGAAAACTAAATGAGTTGCAACCGCATACCGAAAATTTGATTGAGATCAGTGGACAACGAGAAATCGCCGGAGTTGCCCTTTAAATGAACTTGAGAAGCGTGCGCACTTCAGCTTGTTGGTGCTCCTCCATAGTATAAAAAACAGCGCGAAAACAACGAGGACGTGACAGATGAAACAGGACTAGCGCTGACTACCAACAACTGCGTTTATTTTTTCAGTGCGCTTCTGGAAATGGGAAAAAAACATGGTGGGGAGGGAGAGGATTCTGCCAGCACATGCGCACATGCCATGCATTGTCAAGGAGCGTGGAACGCTCTACCGCGGAGATAGTTAATCTCTTTGTCAGTTAGCGTGATAGAGGGGGAGCTGATACATGAGGGACCTGCAACATGAATGGCGAAGGCTTCAATATTTCGCGAGCGCGATTATCACGATATCGGCGCACGATGCGCGTCTGGTGAAAGTTTGGGGTGCAACCACACTCGGCACAAAGTATTGCCAGATTGCTCCCTGTTTTGGTTATAACGTTGTTGGAATGTTCATGCGGACGATCGTTCACACAATGACTATTCTGTCCAATGTAGGTGCTGCTGCAGGATGGGGGCACTTCGTATAACGCCCAGCTTGCACGGGACGAAGCAGGGGACATGATTCTTCTTGCACTGCTGACTTGCAGGGCTTGCGCTTGACGCGAAGTGAGAAGTCACGGCGCACTGTATAGGATGTGGCGCGTTGTTTCCGGAGCTTCCAGAAAGGCAGCGCTTAGCATTGGACGCGGAACAAGGGTAGCACATAAATTATGCGCCGGATATTATGTGTAGAGAACGGATCGACCATGCAAATTACAATCGTTATACTGTTCAACCGCAGCAGGCGAAGCTGAGACAGACCTGTAGTGCAGGGGCCTATATGTTTTGCATTCTGTTATTAGTCTCGCGTTTGCTTGGCGAGATCGAGTAGATATTCCAAGCAGTATAGTGCGCTCTAAAACACGGAAGTCAATAAAGATTCCCATTTTTTTCAGCAGTAAACTTGAAGAAGGGCACGAAACAAGCCAGCATTGTTTTCATATGAGCAACGTGGTAAACTCAGGGCAAGTCGCGACCTATCATGCCGGTAAAATATATGAGGATTTATAGACAATGACTTGACAATTAATGCAGCCTATGCGTATTTTCATTCTTACTTATATGCCGAGACTTACAACATTTTCCGTTTCTACTGTCGTGATAAGCACATTTGACATCATAAACTACGCAGAGACTCCATATTTTTTGTTTTGGTTTAATTAGGGCACAGGGTTAATAACGTCTATTGACGAGTGTCTGTATACGTATGGAGCCGGCTATAACATCAGGATGTTCTCTTTTTTTGTCGAGGTATCATTTCATCGGTGCAGATATCGTTGTTTTACTTTACAGACACAGCTGGAGTGTGCTATAGGTTGGTGTAATTGTCACAAAATAGTGCCCGATTGGTCGAAAAACCCGGCGTTGAGCTAAAGGGAAAGCCTAAAAAACAAGAAGAGAAAAGCGGCGCGCGTCGAAGAGGCGCCCAACGTCACGGCGCAGCTGGCTGAACTTTGGAGGAGGGGAGAATTTTGTAGAACGCGTTGGTTAGTTACCTTATTGCGGCAAGCGAGCGCGCAAGTCAGACGGAGGGAGAGAGAGGAGTTGGAGAGTGCGTACCGACGCTCCTCGCGCCTTGAGAGGGAGATAGAGGCACCGTCCAAGCAGCGAAGGATCGAGAGAAGGCACGAAGGTACGCTCAACCTCGCGCGTGCTTGGATCACGCGGCCCGAACCGAAACTTCGAGAACGGCTACCCAAGGCAATATAAAGAGTCGACCACGGGCCGTCAGTAGCAGTCGTAGCAGTTGTAGTCGTATGTGACTCTGCGAGAAGCAAGAAAACGTGAATCGATGCTACTCCGCGAGCAGCCGACAAGCTCTGCCTGCGAGCTTCAAGTTGAGAAGGCACCTCGCGTTACTTTTGTGAATAGGACTCTTTTGTGCTTTATTCTTTGTGGCAGTGCATGAGCATGCACGTTTGTTGTTGGTTTCGTGTAATGTCGTAACCCATCTGTGTTTGTATTGTGAAGAGCCGTCTTTGTGCACGATTCGTGTAACTGCCTGTTTGATGAGAATATATTTGATTTGTTTGATCACCCTTGGCTCTGACTCGGTCTTTGAACCACTGCTGGCGTTTTGCTATTGCGCTGAAGGAGACCAAAACCTAATTGTTCAAGCTTTCGTGGGATCTTTTTCGGGGAACTGACACGTCGGTTCTTGGAATTATTTCCCGCGATTGCGCCCCGTGTCTCACAGCTCGGGATCGGTCACAGTAATATGCAAAGTGAAGACTTTCGGGACTCCTGTAAATGCGCAAGACTGCTGCATTTTCATTCGTGTGAAACAGTATTAGTGTGGCAAGAGTGACTGCACCACATGGAACGTGACTGGAATAATTGTGTAACAATGTAGCACAAGACTGAACGTGTGTTATACCGTTGGGGGCTGGTGACTACATGACCATGCACATGCAGTTAAAGCAAGTACATGTTCGCTGATACGAAAATGTCAGTCTACATCTTGGTACTGCATTTCGAGAACGTTACGCAGGGCCAACTCAGTCATGAGGACTGCTTAACCAGCAATCTTCGCACGCAACTTGTGAGCGACACCATGTCCTAGACGCCTGTGGCCAAAAACCAGTCTCCAGAAAGGGTAACATGTTTGTCGAGAGACCAGGACCCTTTAAAGTTCTCTACAGGAGCAACATGCTACGAGGGGTCATGTGATTCGTAGACGGCTTCCTTTTGCTCCGCCTTGCAGATGTCCAATTGGTTCGTTGCTGCTATTACATCTGCTTTTCTGCATTGGCGCCAAAAAAATCGACTTCCTGTGCCTTCATCGCTCTTGGACGCATCAGCTGATTACCCAAAGTTGAGCTAGTCCGGACCCAAAATGAATGTGGTTGGCTGATGTACTTTGGTTGCTGGTGAACTTTGCGTTGCTTAAGAAATGGCGAATTCAGCAGTTCAAACCAACTCGTGGCTTCACACGACATGGAGAAGAAGTTATTGTTGAAGTCTTCTCTGCTCACCGAATACAGTTCGATAAATTCACTGTCGAGTATCGACATGCGTCGCTCGGTGACACCACTTCGACGTGACGTCCTACGGTGCGGTGGGCTGAGTGAATATATTCGGCTGGTTCTAGTTACGGCGCAGTCAAATAATGTGCCGATGACCTGCGGAAGAACACCAGGCTGCGCTCAGACAAATCTTTTAGGCTCACGAACACAATTACGAAACTCCATCCTGCAAAGGTCTCATACCGGAAAAGAGGGGCTCCTTTCTAGCAGGTTTCTTTCTTTCTTTTTTTTACAAGAACGTAAAGCGTAGGAAAGACGACCGACGAAAATGTATCACAAAGTGAGCCATCTTTATAGTCCTGTATTTGTTTGAATACACCGACAGGCCAAAAGAAATAGCCAAGGAGAGCGCGCTAGACAAAAAAGAAGTCACAGAAGGTTACCATTCTTTCTTTCAGCAGTAGATTTGGACAGGTGCCCGTTTTGTTTCGTGTGAGCAAAATATTAAGTGCAGTGCAGATCGTGACTCATAATGGCGGCCAAAACTGATGAGTCTCTTTGAGAAATCATGACCATTCATGCTGCCTCTTCACTCGTGTATTGTCATATTTTTTTCGTCTGTCGTCTTTTCTGCGCTCTAAGCTCTTGACAAAAAGTGCTACCTTTCTCACGCTTTTTTTTAACAGCGTAGCTGCTTAAGGTTTTCGCATTTCGCCATGCCACGAAATGTGACCTCAAAATTACGTTCCCTAGCAACCAGGCGACGACACATCTGCCAGCATAACCTTGTATAGCAAACTGGATATTTTTTCCTTCCGGTTAACATTCCTGCCTTCCGGCCATCATCATCATCATCATCACCACCATCATCATATCTCTCTCTGTTGTATAAACTCTACATCATGCTACATCACGTAACATGGTGTCACAATAAAACGTGACCAGAAGAAGATGATGATGATGACAGCACGTGACCGGAAGAAGGACGTGAAGATGAGAAAGAAGAAGAAGACCCGGACCAGCCAAGGGCCCATTAGCTGCTCTGGTTGCACTAGTTTCCCCAAGCGTTTAAAATTGCCTCTAAGAACATCGGTCCTCCAGCTTACGCTGCCACTGTCCTGCGGTTCCGCGCAGGCCTGGCTCTTTTTGGCTTCTTGGACGTTTCTTTTTAGTCTTTTGCCGCGCTGTTCAAGTTCGAAGAAGCAATATTAGCTCGCACATTTTTTAAGAACGTTCAGTATTCCACTGCCTTTAGTATCGACCTTTCTTGGAGGGCCCACCATGCCGACAGTGCCACAAGCAAGGAGGGACGAGAGACGATCCCGGAGGTACTACAGTGTGCATCATTGATGTTCCCGAGACACATATGGTCGTCTTGCCTGGCAGAGTGGTCAAAACGTTTTTCAGGAATACTCACTAATGTAATCCCGATCATATATCACAAATATAGGTGCGCATCAAATGGCAACGCCTACGCATTAACGAAGGGGGAACTGTTCAAGGGCTCGTTTCTTTGTTTGACACAACCTCATGAATCTAAGAAACAATAGGACCAAGGAAAGCCTAGAAGAACTTATTTGTACTCTTTAGTTCTAGTGTGGTATTTATCAACAAATGGAAAGCAATTAAAGGGGACGAAAAAGTGCAGCAGCCTTCGGTGGGGCAATAAGATCGCGTACTACGGGACGCCTTCTGGCAAAAAACATTTCTCCACGCTCGCCGCCATGGCTACGAATGGCGCTGGCTAACACACACAGGAGTAACAGCATGGAAAGAGCCAATAAAGTGGATAATGGAACGGCCCGCACCGTAGTTTAGTTCGTAGAGCATCGGACGCGTTATCCGAAGGTTTTGGGTTCGGTTGGCATCGATGGCTGATATGAACTTTTCGTCCACTTTAATCTCTTTCCATTTATACTGTAACTACTACAGTGGAGCTAAAAACTACAAATAAGTTCCCCTGTGGCTTCCTTGGCATCACTGTCCGTTAGATTCATGCCTAAGCAGAGAGTTTCTATTTTAATGTTTTCGTAAACTATTGGATTAGCGCGTGTTACGCTTGATTTTGCCTCCGAAGGCGTCTTGTTGGGCTTAAGTGCAGGACGTACGCCAGGAATAGAAGATTGCTTACTCTTGTCATTTTTGGACATCCTGGAAGCACTGACGGTGTCGTCGCATTCGCAGCATACTATAGTTGACGAGGGCCGGAAAACAGGAAGTGCATACGAAAACGACGCAGCTGAATTTGAGCTACGCAAATACCGTCATCGAACGTTAACACTGCGTTGCTCGTGGTGCGGAAAGTCGGATCAGGTGACGTTTCGTTATCATGCCATCATTACGCTACACGTGTCCAGCTCTTAAATCAATGTAGCACGGTGATAGCAGGAGTGATACAGCAGCACGACTTCTCTTCTGCTTGTTTGGTTCAGCTTAACAGAATTCTTCAATGTAGACCAGATGCATATTCCGTTCGGACGCCGTATAATTTTTTAATGGCTTTTTTAATGGCGTCTGCAGTAGGCGCAGATAGGTCTGTCAAATCTCTAGACACATTCGTGGTCTTTATAGCACCCGGCTCGGATGGTTGCAAGAAAGTGATCCATCCCATTCCTACCTACACATAACTGGTGAACTGATTAGGACGTGAAAAAAAGAAAAATGCTGTGTCAAGTATTTAGGAGAAGACGACTGTTTGTACAGCCATCTCTTGCTTGTATACGACGGAAGACGGCGCACTTCCCAAAAACGACGACGCATTTGAATACGGCATACACCGTCAGTTTGACAGCCGGGCGCTTGACGCTTTGGCACGGGCGTGAGTGAGATGCGTTTTCGCAACGGGGCTCGGGCGAGCATAGTCGCCCGCGCACACGTCTCGCCTCGGCGCATAACTCCTCCTTGTGCGCGCGAGGTCCGAGGGCGTAATCACCGCGAACCCCCGGCGGGAACAGCAGCGGAGGGCGAGAGAGACACAGCGATGAAGTGGGGCAAGTTTTTAGAGCGGCGGCAATGCACAACGAGGTTTCCCGGGGAGAAGCGAAGAAATTTCACTCGACGTGCGCCATCGGTCACAATGGCGGAGTTGTACGGGACCGGTGTTGACACGGCGGCGGCGCCGCTGCCAGTCCTCGGTTCAAAATGAACGAGCAGCGTCGACGCGCGCGGCCTTTGGTCGCCGCGAACAGGGAGGATGCAGGCGCGAGAGAAGGCTCCCCATTATCATGGAGGTAAACAGGAGGACGCCCAAGATCCTGATGCCCCGCCGCGTAGAGAAGAGCCCGATGCTCTTAGGGCCGTAGCGATAATTGCGACTCCTCTTGCGCACTAATTTATGCATATCATGCAAGTCAGCCGGGCCGAACGTGCTTAGATTTAATGATACGGTAGCAGTTCATTAGATGAATGCATACGGACGTCCGTTGGCGATTGCCTCCCTCCCCGGCATCTCCCCTCCCTTCCTGTACGCGGCCGTATTAGTTACTGAAGCTAATTGACTTTCGCTGCAGCGCGACCGACAGCACGTCTCTGGCCGGGGAACACGCCAAGAGATTAAAGCCAGTTGAACCAGGGAATTGTAGCGTTCCACGTGCGGCAATTAAAGATGGCACAACCGCATACCCTCCGAGCCACCGCTTGCTCGCCGGTCCAGCAGTAGAGACATGCAGAATTTTCATTCAAGTGCGCATAAGTCCCCCCCTCCCCCTTTCTCCATGCGCTCTTCAACATCGTTTGCGAAATTAGGCCGCAGTCTCGAAAGGACACGGCCCTGCGCGCGCCTGTTTCAGGAAGCGGCGATTTGGGGTAAACAAGCTTCGGCTTTTTGGTACTTGAATGATGTCCGAGCGCGCTTAAAGAGCTGGGTCACGCTTTCGCAGCGTGCTTTCGAGAGTCCCTGGAAGTTCGGGTTTTGGAAAGGGCATATTTGCAAGGCCAGTAGACAAGTCGAACTGAAGATGTACGAGGTATACGATCTTCCTAACAGCACCCACAACGTTTACTGCTGTTCATTATGATGGCGTATGTGGTACGCTCGTTCGCGCAGGTTCCACATGCTCCGGAGGACGTCTTAAACGGACAGTGCGCACAGGGTTATGTTAGAGGTGGAAAGCAACGATCAACGCCCAAGTGACATCGGGCGTCGGCGTGGTGTATGCCGCATGAGCCAACGGATGGCTGGGCGTCTCTGTAAAGGAGAAGCTATGTAAGACAAAACCAAGCAATTGAAACAAAAAGGTTGCGCGAAGAAACACATTCACAAGAGAGGGCACAGGGACAAGCGCAAGCTCACACTGTTTTATTCATGGGCAGAGCCCCTGAATAAATAGGAAAACTGACACCAAGACCACGTGTGCACGCGCCAGGAAAGAGCACCAGAATTACACATGCGCAACAAAGCTTTGACAAAGCTTCGTCAACAAAGCTTTGATTAGTGTGAATAATTTTATGTCTTTGCTGGAATTTTATCTGCAGTCCACGTTCATTTCTTACGATAATGACTTGTTTTTGCAAAAGAAGGGCATATTGATACGTGCGATTGGTTTCGTGAACGCCGTTATCACCTTCCTGTGAATCGCGCGCTTGCTTTGATTGTTTGTGGCGAGCGCAGTTATCAATTTCTGTTATGCCCAACGCAAGCCGCGTTTATCTTGCATGTCACTTCGGGAAGCGTGTCGACAATTCCTGAATCTTTGCATGCTGACGCGCACACTTGAGTAACTTCTAGAATTCCAGAGATAATGCGAGAACGCGTTAAGCCATGTGTATAAAAGCCGACGCACTGCGCCGCTTGTCAGACTTTCCGTCGACCTACGACTGTTCACGCCGCTGTTGCTGTGTATTGTGATTGGCCTTGTTTTGCTGGGCACAGGTTCGCCCAATAAACAGTTCGCCTGACATCACCTTGAGTCCTGCGTGCTTCGTCTCAAGTGCTGCGTGTGTCACAACCACGTGACAATATGCATTGGTTCGACGGTCGCACCTGTTCTTTGTAATATTTTCTTAGCTTTTATTGACAGCGAACTTGACCAGGCTTTTGATAAGACCGTGATTCTTAGAGCTTTTACACATGTGAACGACTTTTTGATTCTTTTCCAACCTAACAATAACTTGACGCACCAGCTTCCGGTAGATGACATCTCAAATGTCTTTAATGAGCGTGGTAGAGGATTGTCCTTTACGCATGAGGCTTCTGCTGACAATCAGCTGCAATTTTTATATATTAATTTGACGTTCTCTGCGGGGCATGTATGCTGGCAGTATCAGCCCAGAGAAAAGAAAGGTTTGCTTCCGTTCGAATCCGCCCAGTCAAAAGACGTGCCTTGCATCTTCTCTCAAAAAGTCGTGTGATCATAAGATGCATGACAGCTTTTGTGCACAGATTGGCAGACTTGCGGAGGCTGCGTACCCTCGCTCTGTTGTTGGTGCAGTTGCTGAGTCCCTGTTGCAAATGCTTAAGGGCGCAAGCAAAGCAGCAGCAGCCGACAGTGCGCAGCGTTTCACGCGGCCCGAGGTTATGCCTTATGTGCACCGAGTGTCGCACTCCCTCAAGAAAGTCGCAGGGAAGTATGGGGTTCCGATAGTTTTTTCGCTCCCAAGAAAGTTGTCTGTTCTTTGCTCCCGCATTAGTGGGAAGAAAACAGCACCCTGCGACAAAAAATTCACAGCATATCCACGGAGTGAATGATGATGAGTGGGCGAAGCTCCGGAGGTTCATCGTAGATCGTGCCGAGTTCCGGATTAATTTAGTTAACGCGCACGCTACGAATCCTTATGGTTGGGAGCAGTATCCTTATCATGGGGAGCAGTAACAGCGATGGAATGGATACCAGGAGAAGAAAAAGGCAACAGAGGCAGGCAAAAGGTTAGATTGAGCGATGAAATCAAGAAGTTCGCGGGCATAAAGTGGAACCAACTCGCTCAGGAAAGGGCAAATTGGAAATCACTGGGAGAGGCCTTCGGCCTGCAGTGGACTTTTAAAAGAATGATGACGATGACGACGACGACGACGACGATGATGATGATGATGATGATGATGATGATGATGATGATGTGGTATACGATTGTTCACATGCCCATGTTTTATCTACTGAGGACTGCTCCAGAGCCCACCGAGTAAGGGTGCGGAGCGAACAAACTAACTTGCTGTGCTGTGAAACAAAGCTGATGGCACAGCTAAGTTGCCATGTCGTCGCCATCAGCTTTATTTCTACCCTTCTCTTGTTCCTAGTGTAAGGTCGCAGCATTTTCAATTACCGCTTGTGATACATTAGCGGTGCATGTCGAGGTACCTCTCCATCATGCCGCACTCTCCCTTTGTCTCTCCCTTTCTCTCTCCCCTCTCTCTGTTTGGTTGGCCTCCCTCGTCGGTCGCCCCGTCACGGTGGTCTAGTGGCTATGGTATTCGGCTGCTGATCCGAGGGTCGCGGGATCGAATCCCGGTCGCGGCGGCTGCATTTCGATGGAGGCGAAATGTTGAGGCCCGTGTACTGTACGATGTCAGTGCACGTCAAAGAACCCCAGGTGGTCGAAATTTCCGGAGACCTCCTCCACTACGGCGTCTCTCATAATCAGGGGCCGAATTCACAAAACTTCTCTTTCGTAAGTGCTTTTTGCCATTGGTCGGGAAGCGTCTCTAATTATATGTCCAGCAGCGGCATTGGCTGAAATTTTCTCTTAAGAGCTTTTTTGTCGTAAGTTGTTTTCGTGAATACGGGCCCTGAACTGGTTTTGGGACGTTAAACCCCACAAAACAACAACAACAACAACAACTCCCTCGTCGGTCTGTCTCACCGGTGAGGTAAAGCCGATTTACGCACGACGATGAAAAAAAAAAAAAAGAAGAAGAGCTGCACATAGTTTGGATATTATAAATTCGAATAGTAAGGATTTCTGTGTGAGGAGAACACTAAGAATATATATTTCACTTCATTTACGAAGCTTGGGCCGAATTCACAAAACTTCTCTTTCGTAAGTGCTTTTTGCCATTGGTCGGAGGCGTCTCTAATGATGTGTCCAGCAGCGGCATTGGCTGAAATTTTCTCTTAAGAGCTTTGTTGTCGTAAGTTGTTTTCGTGAATACGGGCCCTTGTGTTTTTGTCGGCGGGCTGTAATAGGAAAGGCCTATGCTTCGGAGTTACGTCGGCTGCTCCTCATCGCGTTGAAGAAAAAGAACGTTGTTACGAACGTATAACAAAATACTGTCAAACAGTGCATAAAATTGTTGACTTCAGAACAAAGGTGACTTCAGAAAATATAGGTGTTTATTAGAATGCCATATAGCTAATGCACGTGCGTCATGTTAAAGGGAGACTAAGAGGGAAAAATTATTTCATGTGAATTGGTGATTTAAACTTTAATAATGCCAAAATCAGCACTCGCGACGACACGTTTGGCAAGCCAAGAAGCGCGCTAAAGGAGTTACAGGTGGCGACACCGCTTGAAGTTCCGGTACCAGTACACCGTGACGTCCGGCGTCCTTTGGGGCCTACGTCATTGTTTATCGCTAAAAACTAAACACACTATGTTTTAAGGAAGACCGAGACTTACATGACAAGCTTCAGTAAATATTATTGAGCCATTATAGACAAAATACGAAAAGTAAACTTTAAGTGTGTGATGGCACGCTGACGGGCAGGTGTAGACGTGGGTGTGACAGAAGCATGCAGCCTTAGCGAAACTGCATGAACAGGCTAAGCATGTGTGCATTTTTTTGTTTTTTTTTTTTTTGTATCCCTGAATATATCGTAACTTTTACAGCACCTGGGGTAGCGTGCCCATTGGCGGATCCAGGAAATGCCAGGAAGTGGGGGGGGGGGGGTAGGGAGGAGTGGAGAGGGGGAGTCCGGATATTCTGACCCCCACCCCCCCTCCCCCCCTCCCCTTCTCAATTTATGAAAGTGCGCCCCCAAGTAGAGGATCTGTTTGGAAAAAAAAAACGCTTATAAGTGTTCTACATCGTTTCCTACTTCAGACGACCTCTTAGTATAGTGTCAACGGCACAGGCCCGCATCTGAAAGCATGCGTGCCGCTTCTTTGGGTGTTGACGCCCCATATTTAGCCTTAGGTATCAAACTTCGCGTAAATTTAAGCCCTCTCGAAAAAATCCTGTATCCGCCTCTGAGCACGTCATATTCTCAGCCACACAAACATCTCCAGCTTCCATTCAAGAGAGCATCCCTACATCTGGCACAAAATGGGAAGCTTGTACGTCGTAAACGACTGTAAAGGATGCAGCAATGCATTCGCGTTACGATCACTTTGCAGACTTCCAGGAGTATCATGAAGAGCATTACCTCGATTTAGCAATGCTTACTTACTCGTGAGCACTGTGTGTGAAAGCAACTTCCAGCGCAGCATGTGAAGTAGTTGCTAGGCTTCTGATGGTGCAAACTCCACGAAGCCAGCATGCCTGAAAGTGTGAGGCAGTAACCGGTCCTTTTCTGAGCCCTAGCCACTCATCAGTTTAAGTTTTTTTTTTTCTTGTGGTGAAGGAAGACAAAGCTTGAACTGAAGAAATAATCAAAGCAGCAAATAGAAAGAGGATGGAAATAACAAAAGAAAATCTAGTCTGTGTATGCGCAGAAATTATCAATTTTATGTGGGCTTTGGACAGCTGGAAATTAGTAAAGCGGCTGCATGTTCCCATGATGGCTCTATCTTCTTTGTCCCTCAGGCAAATTTTAAGGGATGCGTCAAATGCATTCTGAACACCTCTCCCCCCCCCCCCCCCCTAAAAAAAAAGAAAGAAAAAAGCTCTAGCTCCGAAGTCCTTATTTGAAACGTGCGCCACTTTCCCCATTTCGTGTTTCTTTGTTTCTTAAGTTTTTCAAGCTACCATCGTGCAACATTAGAGTTGAAACAATGGAACGCAACATCACGACGGTGGAATTTCAGTGGAGGCGCTATGTGAAAGGACATACCTATACCGTGCATTCGGTGTACGTTAAAGAACCTCAGGTGGTCGAAATCAATCTATAAAACCGAATATACGTCGCACCTCGTCATCAGCTCATGATTTTAGCACGCAAAAACCCACAACTAATTTTTAAGAGCAGATCTTTCGAGGCCGGCCCCAATCTATCCAGTCGGGAAGAAAATTATCATCATCATGGAATATCGCGAAATGCGTGTGCGCTTCTATGAAATACGCGGCATTTGCGCGCGCACTTCTTTCTTCTCTTGGGCTCATGCTCTCAGCACACTACTATACATAAAGGCGGATGCTTTTCATAGCATAGCATAGATTGATAGAGTATAGTAAGGAGACGGGGAGGGGAAGTGAGGGCAAGGAGGAGGGTACATAGTGAAGCATAGCATAGCCATTTGTATAGTGTAGTACAGCAAGTGGGTGGGAAAGGGAAGTGAGGGTGACGAGGAGGGAAAAAAGTAAAGCATAGCATAGCCTTGCATAGTATAGTATAGCTAAGCAAGGGGTAGTAAACGGAGCTGATTGTGTGGAGGAACGACGTGAAGGTGTCGAGGGAAAGGAGGAGGGCGTCACAGCCGGGCATTGCCCGCCAAGCCAACTTGAACCTATAGAAACGTGACCCAAATCACGCAACTTGACGCGACAGCTAGTCACGTGACATTTTCCCGCCAAAACCATGTGATAGCCAGTCATATGATAAACGATATGGCTTACTTGAGGTTGTAGAAATCGTAAGAAGCTAGGTCGGCCGCAAGCTCCGTTCTTAATCCAGCCTTGCACCCCAGTGCAAACTGCCCATATTTTTTTAAAATAAAGGTCACCATTTTTTTTAATCCAACCTTCCTAAATGTAGATACAGGTTTCTAGTTAAAGCTCGACAAACGCTACAGAATTCATTCTGCAGAATAACACATACGTGAGCGAGTAGGTTGGATTGTGTCCTTGTGTCCTTCTTGCGTGTCCGTTATTGAGCGCTGCAAAGAATTACCACCATGACGATTCATTCTGTTAAGAACGAACCTTATCAAGCACAAGCTACACTTGGACACGCATTGATCACTTTCATAATTTAGTCATTCCAGCTTCAAGCACTAAGCTTTCCGGGTCTAATTTATCCCTAGAGCATGTGTTTGCTGTGTCAGCCTTCGTGATAGTGCAAGTGGCACTAGAGAGATTATTCTTTCGGAAAACTCTCACCAGCCTCATTTGTGCATTGCTACACGACAGTAGTGTTACTCGTGTTATACTTCTCATTGCCGTTAGTTTTCTTTTCCTTTATTAATTCTGCTCTTGTACACATTAGAATTTAACGCACTCCCTTTTGTAATGCCTTGACAGCATTGATGTTAATTTAATAAGCAGAAAACATACCATATTCTTCCACTCTTCAGTACAAACAAATTCCATGGAGCTTACATATAATTTAAACGTAATTGATATAAGTAGATTAATGAGATAATGGATTGGTTTCGCTTTTTTTTTTAGCACATGGTGGCTGCATCGACAGGTACGTAGTCATCTACAGGGACGTAATTGTAGGGCATTTTGTGTAAATTATCTTCGTGATCGAGTAACCGAGTTTATTAAATTAATTTCGTTTAGCTGGATTTTAATTTGAAAGCTGCTGTTTGATATCTTAGACCTCTTTCACAGAAAGGTCTCGCGCTATAATTTTTACAAGAGGGCATTTTAGCCAATTTGCAGGACATACGATTAGAGAAGGTGCGGCTGTCTAATGGCAAGGAAGATTTATGGACACGAAGTTATGTGAATTGGACTTCGAATCATAGAGGTGTTGAGAATTCATCATTTAACATAGCACAATTTCAGTTTCTAATGTCCGCTGGCAGAGATATTGTGCGACCAAAATAAATAAATAAATAAATAAATAAATAAATAAATAAATAAATAAATAAATAAATAAATACTATATCTCTGCTAAACACTTTCGAAGCACGGGTCTACGCTGTGGCAACTCTTATACAAAACTTGGAACAATTAATCAAACTTATACTTCTGTCTCGATAACAACGGGTCACATACATTTACGCTATAGTATATGATTCGATGTTACAATTGAAAATCGGCGTGACTTTGCATCATAATTCTATTACTTGTAATAATAAAGAAATTAAAAAATTGAGAAACTTGTCAGCGTATTTGTTAAGTAATCATCAACAGTCAACAGCTGAGGATGTCTCGATCCGAAATTCAAGCACGTATAGGCCCCATACTTGACTTTGAGTCGTATATAGGCATATTTTAGCTTTAGAGCTCTGCAGCCTATTTTAATTAACCAAAGGAGCCCCCACGTGTGACCACTGCATGCTTTTTGAATCAGTGCCGTATGAGTTGGGGTGAGACGGCAGTAGCACCCGTTTATAATAAATAAAGCTCTTGGTCTTTCAGGTCTTGTGAGATCGAACAGCGCTGTAAAGCTTGAATGCACAGTGTACTTCCAGCTGTCACCTAACGCCCACACAAGCCCGTAGAATAATCCGCCGCACTTCTATGCAATTTCCAACGTGTCCGCTGTGTGCCTTTTTTTTTTTCGAAATTTTATAAACATTGTAGCACGCTCAAGTACTTCAGTTATTAATTTTAGGATACACTTTTCCGCGCGAATAGAAACAAGCGTGGTTAATCCATGTTTTATATATCGATCAATGTGAAACGCAATGTACGAACTAAGGCGAGACGAATGGTAAAGACGGACGCGAGAGTGAAACTGTGTAATTTCGTTGGAAGATGTCGTAGAAGCCAGATAATATATGCATACGCCGAAGACCTTTCGAAAAAAGAGAGAGAGAGAGAAAAAAAGAGATAGAAGTAGCTGCGTGGGGGGGGGGGGAGGGGGAGGGGGGGAGGCAAAAACTCGGATTAGCGTAACAAACTTACAAAGTCCCTGTTTTGTTCTGTATCTTACATTTCACAATTATTCAATATGCATCACCAATTGATCCAAGGTTCTAGCGCTTTAATTCACGTTGCCTTCATCGATTAAATGTTCGGCAAAACTAGACTTGCTCAGGCCTGACTTCCCTGTCAAATGACGTTGTTGCTCAATAGCAGTGCAACATATCACGATCTCATTTCATACTGCAAGAAGATTGTACAACAGCGGCAACATCCGAAAAAGGTTTGGTTCGTTTCGTTATGGGGCGTACGTCAAAAGATGTCATGTTATTTCGAGAAGGACTCCGTATATGTCTGCCCTAAAATATACGTTGGTTCTAAGGGAAGATTAGCAGATCTTCATGATCAAAACTGGCTGAATTTTCAATACATACAATTCCATCGCCTAAGGCTTTTGTCACTATACGAGCCTATGGTGTTTCGTGCAATATTCTTCTACCGAATATTCGTAACATCTTAAGCGTAGACATAAATTTGGACATGCACCGTTTGCACACTCGCTAATTTCGTCTTGCACCGCAGGTGCACAACAAAGTCAACGCATTAATCTTGCTGACGGATAAATGCACAACCTCTAGTAGGATGTATACGCGGCGTGAGCAATTCATTACACTCAATAGTTTTTCGATGATTTTCGTCCAATAGTACACACTGCACTAATTTAAGCATCAAGTATACCGCTGCAGGGGGCGAGCGATCCTTAGACTGTATACGAGAGTCGAAACACAAGCGCCAGAATAATGCATAGATTCTGCTGTTGCTTTGGGCATTCGATCGTCGCTGAGCACACTTTGTCATCACCATCGGTCGATTGTGCGCGGTAGATAATAAGAAAGGGGTATGGTATACATTAGAGCTAGAGGAATCGTTGCATTACTCAAATTGTGGTATCTTACGTGCCATAAACAAACTATCATCATGTGGCCCCCCGTAGTGAAGGATTATGGATTAATTTTTACTTCCTGTAGTTTTTAAGGTACACTTAAATCTAAGCATACAGGTGTTCTTGAACTTTTCCCTCGTCGAATAGCCGGGAACAAGACCTATGTCCTTTAGGTTAGCAGCGCGACACGTTATAGCCATTGCACTACAACGTCAATTCTTCTGTAGTATACCGACCCCGGTCACTGTGCCTCGAAGCACATTTAAATCTTCCGTAACGTAGTGAAGGACATTGTGGAACATGTTTACAGATTTACAGAAGACGGCACAGAAGAATGAAAAGGAACTTAAACAGGTGACATTCGCTATAGAACGTTGAAAAGCTGAGAGCAAGAGTCAAGCGTTCGTATATAATCAAGACAGGGTAGTTCTCGACGAAGTCGTTCGTGAAATGTATCGTTCTGGTGAGAAAATTTTCCCCGTAAAACACCAGTGAGAAGCTGAAGACGTAATCGCAAAAAGCCTTAACGCTGTTATAAGAATTAATGGTCTTATACGACCTAGATAACGCGAAAATTTTAGCGATAACCATCTATGGCTTCCGTGCAACAGACACACTTCCTTTAAGCACGGCACTGCGCAGTCCTCTTGGTCGGATGGCTATTGCGGCGCCCAGAGGCCGAGAGAAACAGCGCACAAGCGTTTCGCGTCCGCCACGGCTGCAGCTGCGGCTCGGACGCCGAATTCATCGGCGGTCGCCGGTAGACCGCTGGCCATCGCGGGTCACAATGGGCGTCCTTTTCAGAAACTGGCGACGCGGTGTGATTGCGTGCAAAGCACTTGTCCCTTAACACTATTACGGGGGTCCAGGCGTGCGAGCGAAGCGTCCCAAAATAAGCGTCGCGTCCTTTTTTTTCTTTAGCGTTATTTTTTTTTCCTTTTTTTTTTTTTTTTATCCGGCTCCATATGCGCCCCGGCCGACAGACCAACCGACCGAGCAACGAGAACGACGCGCCCGTGACAATGGCAGCCCGCGCGCGCCCGCCCGCGCTTCGGGCCTATACACCGCACAGCCTTTCGCTCCTTACTCGTTGAATATTAATGCACAAATGAATATTTTACGGGCAAAGCCGCGCACGTGCGGTGCAAGACGCTCTAATTTGTAGACGTTAATTTCATTAACGGCCCGCGCTCCTCACGCTCGCGGGCGCCAACTGGCGGGCAGCCTTTCATCCGGATTGCGGCTTCAATTGGCTTTGAAAACAGAAAAGGTGAGTGCGCGGGGCCGGTTTTGTTGCAGCCCCCGTCGCCTGGTACGTTTCGTGTCGACAAGCTGCGGCGCGGCCCCGTCGTCTCGGCTGCGGCGCACAATCTACGGCGCACTGCTGTCGGTGGATCTGTGAACGGCTCCCACTTAGGAGGATTAGGCGATCCCGTTATAAAGCGAAGCATGATCTGCAGCCCGGGCGGGCCAGCCCCAGCGCGCTCAAGTTGCCTTCTGTCTTTAGCCGGCTGATTCAATTAGGGCCGCGCGCGGGCGTCCGCTCCTCTTGGGCGTTTCGGTGGTTGTCAGCTGACCAGAAAACAAGCACTGCCGCCACTCGTATCGCTTACACTGCGGCTTGGGGCCACAAATGTACCAGTTCCCTCCCTCCCCTCCGGTTCGCTCGCGCTCCCTGCGTCCTCGTACACTCCTGGCGGCCGCCGCCGCCACGTTGATGCGCGCCAACATGCGTGCGCCGAGACTGGCTTCATTCTCTTGCCATGTTTACGTATACAGGGCGCCGCTATGCATTGTGTGAATAATGCCGCCTTTTTTGCTTTGTTGCGCGCGGTGCTCCCCCATCGGTGTAATGGCGAGACGCCGCGCGTGGTTGTCGGGCGAGAGTGAGAGAGAAACGGGGTTTGCAAAATCTGTGTCACTGCCTCATCGTCCCCCGAAACTGAGATAAAATAGCGAATGCATCTGGTGCGAATAAGGTGGTCGTAATACGCAAAACCAATATTATTGTTGCCTGTTACATGGTACGGTAAATATTTTCTTGAGTGTACAACACCATAAATGCGTCTCTTTTTATTTATTTATTTATTTTACTACAAAGGCGTCTGTTTTATTGAAACAAAAAGTCACTTTCGCTCAAGTTTCGCAAAAATGCATAGCGTCAGTATTGTTCACTTTAGTGAACAGCCTTTTCTTCTTCATTTTGTGACGGCTTCTTTTTTTTTTTTTTTTTTTTCAAAGGTAAGGTTAACAACGAACACCTTGTTTCATAGTGGGAAATTTCACTGCAGGAATCAGGAGCCATATGCGACCGATTTAGAAGCCGTGTCCTGGTACAGACTAGGAGAGACTACAGGGCATGCCGCGATTACTTTAATTTTCCATTCTATTTGTCCTTGACTACTGGATATACCTAACTCAATCATTATCACTAGTATCGGCCATCTGCGATGGGTGGTAATAAATTAGCAGGACCGATGCGGGAAAAATAAGTCCTTACACAGAAAAGCGTCTGGGGAAACCGCAAAGTTCTCGGACCCACTCAAGCATTCGAATTAAATATATTTATTGCGGCACCTATTAAGAGTAGTAAACAATGACAGTAAGAACGTATATATGCATGTTTAAAAAATCCTGCAGACCTTACGCACTGGAGGAATCGGTGTCATGAGAAGCAGCCAGCGAGGAAATTGCCTATGACGAATTGTTTGACATTCAGTTCAACTTTTACGAGCAGCATGAAGGTTTTTGTGCAAAGCGAATGCACCCGCTCATGAGTCTGCTTAACATGGGCTAACCAGGAACGTCGACAGCACTTTGGAGACTGAATGGTACCTCATGGTATGATGTAACGTAGGAAGTCACGTATAGTCCAAAGCACAGACATCTGTTTTGTCGAAGAAAAATGCACTAAACTGTGCGTTGATGTGCTATCATAAGCGTCGTTCGTTGAAGCATTCCTATGGGATCGAGCAAATTTTCACATTCTGCTACCGAACGGTAGCAGAACATCTATATTGCTATGATAGCGCTTGTCACACATTAGAAGCCGAATTCACGTTGCACAAGCACCATCGTTAAATATGCTGGTGCGATAGGTTTATTTACTATATACATTATACCGAGCGGGAGAAGAAGCCGTAGCCTAGTGGTAGCGTGCCTGCTTGGCACCTCGAGGGCCCGTGTTCGATACCACCCTAAAGCTTGGTAGGTTGCATGTATGTCTGTGGGCTTGTTATGTCTACATTTCAATCGAAACTGCGATAAACAGTGTTCCTTTCTTGTCTTAAGAGCTGTGCTCTCTGAACCGGCTGTCGTGCGTCAACCACAAACACAGAAGTGTGGGCCGATCCTGCATGCAGTCAATCGTGGTTAGGTGCAGAAAACTTGAGGCGCCGCTCAAAGTTACGGGTTCGATGCCCGCAGTCAGAGCGTTTCACATGTCTATTTACCGCCGTCCCGCCGTTTCGTATGTCTACTTTAGTTGGTCATTGGCTGACGTAGGTTCTCTGAGATTCAAACACCAGTGACACATATACCGCACACCGTGGGCCTATCACTGCTGGTATGAGTCACAAGTGGTTGCAATGTCGGTAATCAGGACGTAGATGACGAGTATATTACTTTAGCGGTGTACCGATCAGTGATTCACGTTGATCATATATTTGTACCGTACCACGCAAATATTCGGGTGTGTCCGATGAACGAGACGACCAGGAGAGTACCGAGACGTAGATAGATAGATAGATAGATAGATAGATAGATAGATAGATAGATAGATAGATAGATAGATAGATAGATAGATAGATAGATAGATAGATACTGTCAAAGCGGTTCAAGTCCGCCAAGAAATGCTTCGCATTTAATAAATCAACAAAGTATAGTCTCGAAGCATTCTGGCGGACGAATCTTCGTCATAGCCTTGTGGCCCGCCACGGTGGTCTAGTGGCTATGGCACTCGGCTGCTGATACGAAGGTGGCGGGATCGAATCCTAGCCGGTAAGGCAGCAAATTTTCAGGCCCGTGTATTGTGCGATGTCATTGCGCCTGAAAGAATCCTGGGTGGCGAAATTTTCGGAGCCTTCCACTAGGGCGTCTCTCATAATGAGATCGTGGTTTTGGGACTTTAAACCTCAAAAATCAAATCATAACCTTGTGCTTCCTACGTTTTATTTCAACTTTCACTGTCCCCGCATTGCCGTATGTCGGGGATGTCTGTAAGTTTGGAATAAATTCATCTGGGTGAGATCAAAACATGCGCGTGCACGTTACCGTTTAATTAATTCCGGAATCATGAAAGAAGCCACAAAATTCACCTTTTCGTTGGAGCTGGTTTTGGGACGTTAAACCCCCTAAAGCAATTATCTTTTCGTTGTTTCAACGTTGAATGAGTGTAAATAGATATAACTGAATACGTGCAAATAGATAGAATCATTAGGAGGCTTGAACTCAATTGGCTATAACGCAACATGACGACGACGTCAGAGCTGTCGCACGTAGCTCGCGCTGTCCGACCACCGGTACACAACACTGGGTTCCAGTTTTGAGGACGGAGATATAGGTTCCTGGATCCGAAAGCTATTTTCATCTCAAACACACGACATTCTGGCGTTGGAGTGTGGAAGTGCTTCGCAAATTGCTGGGCTTCCGTTATTTGGTATGTTGCGAATTCGCGACAACCGGTAGTAAAAGGATAAGAGCGAATTGCTCTCGAGCTGGCTAAAGAGACTAGAACGGAGAGGCACCATGTTTGCGTTGGTCAGCCTGGTGTTTTGTTAGCAAGCACCTAGAACACTCGCATTTTGTCGAGGTCGCAACGCGGTCCCTGTGGCACCTAAACATCCCATGGCAGCGTGCGTAGCAGCAAAGCGTGATAGCACCCGTTGAAGGTGCGCACAAACAATCCTCTCTAATGACAACAGAAAGAACATCAAGCAGTCGAAAGCCGCAGCCTGGAAAAAATCAACACACGGAATAAGTTGCGCCGTAGAACGCCCTCCACTGTGTAAGCTTTGAGACGGCCGCATAGTTCGCTCCACCAGCATAACGACCAAGGGAACGAAGACTGAACCATTCAATCGTTTGAGTCAGTTTATGTGCTTGTAGCGTTCGAACAGGATTGCTGCAAGAAAGGTGAATGTCATTTAAACAACGTGAGAGGCGTAACTTCATAATCGCGAGGCCAGAGGTCGTTGATATGCCTTGACGACGCTGCAGAACGTCGGCATTCTGTCAGGCGGCGCCCTTGGTGACCGCCAGGTCCTTCGCAATTGCTTTACCTGGACCTGGCGCTCCTCTGTACCTAGTAGCCGAGAGAGTTCAAAGCTGTCGCGAAGGATTGCTTTTGCGTGTTCTTTATGTTTCGAGTTTTTTCTTTCGCATTTGTCACCAATACTCCATCTCAGAGCTCAAATCCCCGCCGTCAAAATAGAGCGGCCACTTGTTCCCAACGCGATGTAATATTCATGCAGGAAATTTTGGGCTCATCGACTTTATTTGTTTTGCCTTTTCGAGATCACTCTAGTTGTTGGTGAATATTTAAAGGTGATCTCTCGAAGGAGTCGTCTCACGCTAAAAAAGAAAACGGCAAGAAGATTTGCGACGTCAAGTTTTCCTCGGACAAAGCCAGGGTTGCCTCCGCGTCTGCTTCAATGAAATTCGCGCGACTTGAGTCAAGTAGGATCATGCATGACCTGTCTTTCCCAGCGTGAGCGAGACAACGGACATGATAAACGTCTCCGTAATGAACGATATGACGCATGAAATAAGGCCTGATAGACCTAATGAAGTGGGGCAGCGTTCCGCAATGATCCCACTACGTAAAGGGAGCCGCTTACGCAGGGTTATATGCGCCGACTGGAAGCGATTCAGTGCTTAAGTGAGCATTCGAAAATATGCGCTCTGTTCTTCGTCTACCCTTAGAGTCGTTTAGATGAATGCGACAGTAGCTTATCGCATTTTCAACCACCATCATGTTAATACTGCGCGACAGTGTTTACATGTGGCCAATCTGCCTTCGTTCGGAACAAGGCAGGAAGCTGGGTCCGAATTAAGAAAGCTTTTTGTTCGTACGTGCTGCTTTCCAATGGCCTGTCGTTTTTCCTAATGACAGCTCCTTCAAGAATATAAGTGGATACCAGACTTACGAACAATTCCAGTACAGGAATTTCGTTTTTTTTTATATATACTGGCTTCTGGCAGGAGTAATGCGATTCGTCTTTCTGGAACATTACCGCCGTGTATGTCCATAGATGAAATACTCCAGAAATGGGATGCCATGCCCAAATTGCTGCATGCTTGCAAACGAAGCACTTGCTTGTATTATTCGCCCTGGTCTTTTAGGTCCTAGAGCACATAAGTGCACTATGTTGCTCTCATGAATAGATACTGAATGGATGTCCGAGTCCTCGCGCGTTAGGTGTAAGATATAAGCTACTGCATGCGTCGCCGATTTCTCGTCCATTTTCTTCGGCGTACGTTTAGCACAGTAGCTATAAATATAATATAGTCAAGCTGCGAAACACCTTTTTTTTTTATTCATCACACATAGCCACATTTCTACAAACCCTTGTGGTGATCGATGAAGGCTGTCCTGCCTACCGCAGGAGTTGGTTATGCAGTACGGGAGTTTCGAGAGAGAAGGTAACAGGTCAATAAACCCTTGTATGGCTAAAAGGCTGCCTAAGACGCAATTCTCACTCCTTAACCTTTTTTTTTTTTTTGCTCATGGTCCAGATTAAGCTGAACATTATTCATCTGCTGCTAGTATAAGGCAATACAACTATTTTTGCAAAGAAGACACACACCGAACAAAACAGAAGCCCTTCTGCACTGAAGAGTGCAGTCATACAGAAGCGAGTATGCGCACGTCCTCTGTGTGCATGTGAATATGCAAAAAGACAGCTGGCAGCTTTTGCGCTAAACCTGTCATTACACGATTGAAAAAAAAATGGCTAAGTGATCTTCCCTGCGGGACACACTGCATGACGCTATGTTGCTTGTTCACTGGTTGTCATCTTGAATATCGCCATGCACGGATGGAGCTATAACCTACTGACGTATATGTATCGATGAACAAATCGCAAGGTACGATTTAAAACAGGGAATGTCGCGGGAGCCAACGTATCGACAAGCGGACTTGTCTTCGTCAGGGCGGCAACTGCCTTCTCCAGCGTTCGTTTATGTACGCCTTTGCACACTCTCCCCCGTCCTCAGAAAGAGAGAAGAGCAGCACGTGCGAACACACGAACACAAAAGAAAAAAAAAAGTGGGGGGGGGGGTTGGGTGCAGGGGTATTTGGGTGACAGGTGTTAGCGTGACTAATATAAATGGCCAGAGCGAGAGCTTCCAAAGAATACGTGGCTTTAAAGTGCGAAATGCTACCGTAACACACGTATTTAGAGTCCACGACATCCGTAATTACCAAGCTCTGTTCATTTTAGACTCTTGTAATAAGGTCTTGAAATGTATTGATGTAGTGGATTATCACTTTTTAAACTTTGTAAGCTATTTTCACATCACCATAGCATTTTCTCACCTATACTTTGATGTCAACTAACCGCTGTATTGCCCATTCTCTTACAAAGAGGGCTTGCAAGGCCGGGAACAAACGGAGTGCAGAAAGAGCGGATTGCCAGTTCTCGATGTCATTCTTAATGAGTGCAAATTTCTCGGCTTCTCAAACTGCCATAAAGCTTATTTTGTCATGTAGTATTATTGTGTCATCTTGCGCTTTAATTCGGCATTCACAAACGTATTTTCTTTCCTTATTCAGAACAGCACTAGGCACTCGGGCGACAGCTTCTGTTTCGAGGAGTCTGTCAACCCTGTCATTTCCGCTTCTGTCACCGCTATGACGACTGGCTTTTTTGACAATGCAACACGTTAGATCACTAAAGATCGTTATTGATAAAAAAAAATTTCTACCATACTACGGCCACATGTGCTACAAGCAGGTGACACGATATGTACCTCATGAAGTCAGCAGACCTTAGCAAGCGACTTTAAGCTCATTGTTCACCTATGGACTAAGCGACGAATTTTGGCGTTCTCTCGCCTTACATTGTTCTTTTCATCCGCCAAACCACTATCTCCTGCCCAGGGTGACAACAATCACACACGCGTATCGTTGACGTCTGCTGCACGCTCTTTCCTTCTGCTATCTCTATTTAGCAGAGTTGCCATACAAAGTATGAAAAGTATTGATCTACACTTCTGCAATGGCATCCAAGGCCGACCAAGCCAGTTTTAAATTATCAGAGGGCATAAAACTTATAGCAGTCGACTTGCACGGAAACTATATTACACGAACAAAGAAAATGAAAATCATCTGTTATTAAATTATCTTGCTTAGAAGCATGCGCTCGTGTTTCACGCAGAACACTAGCTGGTGCCCTGTATAAGAACTTATTTTATGCCCCACAAATGTTTTAAAACAGTTCACTATGACTCCTTGGGGAGACATGTCTACTGCCCTAAAAGAGACGTTCAAGCGACGCAATTATCAGACCGGTCTTGCCAGGGTAAAGAGGCCCTGCAACTTTCTTCAAACATAGGAAATGGTGCAGATCAGTCGTGGACGTTCCTGTGAACATGTGAGCTAAATATTGCAGTGCACGCACCAGTTAATTCGCAATTCGGTTTCAAACACAGTTGGAAAGCGCCCGCTCTTCTTTCAACGAATGACGTCACTAGGGCACCAGATACGTCGCTTGAGTTTTTTCGTTGCTCTTTAGGAGATATATGCACATGTTCTTTTTATGTTTAATGCAGAACGAACAAATGAAGCATAGCAGGTTATCTTACCGCGATTATGAAATCAGCGAATCCAATTTCTGTATCAAGCTGTCTTGTCACTGCCCCAGTGGCGTCATTTGTTGAGAGAAGAGCGGGCGCTTTCTAGCCTTCTTGATTGATTTGATTTCTGGGGTATTACTCCCCAAAAACCACAGTATGATTGTGAGAGACGCCGTAGTGGAGGGCTGCTCTACATTTCGGCCACCTGGGGTTCTTTAACGTACACTGACGTCGCAGAGTACACGGGCCTCGACATTTCACCTCCATCAAAGTGCAGCAGCCGCGGGCAGGATTCGATCTCGCGACCCTCGCGTCAGGAACTCAGTGTCATAGACACTAGACCACCTTGGAGGGGCCTTTCCAGCCTTGTTTGAGGCCAAATGGCCAATCCCCTGGCAAGCGCAATGAAATAACATTTGGCTCATATGTTCGCAGGAGCCTCCACGAGTGATCGGTACTGTTTTCGGACTTTGTTCAGAAATTGTTCCAGGGCTCCTTTAAGCAGTACCACGAGCATCACTTATATTCGTGAAAATTAACCTGCAGCGTGAAAATTTTGAAAACCTGACGTGAAGTCCATCGTTCATCTTGTTTGTTCTACTTATGACAGACATAGTCGGTTCTGTTTTCTTTTTCTCCTGTAACATGATTATCTTGGAAAGGTGCAGGTATTTATCACCTCGGCTACTTCATTTCTGTGTTTTCTGAACAAAAGAAAAAAAGGAAGAAGAAGAAGAAGAAGAAGAAGAAGAAGAAGAAGAAGAAGAAGAAGAAGAAGAAGAAGAAGAAGTGGAAAAAGTAGGAGTAGAGGATTAATTACACTCCAATAACTGGACAAGTGAAGTAATCGAACAGCAAACTGAAAGAGAAAATAAAAACGAAAACGATAGCTCTGGTCAGCTCACTAGTGCGTGTTCACTTTACACTACAACGTTCACCGACATTCATTGCGTGCGTGCGTGCGTGTGTGTGTGTGTGTGTGTGTGTGTGTGTGTGTGTGTGTGTGTGTGTGTGTGTGTGTGTGTGTGTGTGTGTGTGTGTGTGTGTGTGTGTGTGTGTGTGTGTGTGTGTGTGTGTGTGTGTGTGTGTGTGTGTGTGTCGTTTTGCGCTCGTAATTCCTTAACATTAAATCTCACCAACTAGCCCAGCAACAAGTTCGAAATAAAGGATGGCTGTCAAGCTGCGTAAATATTCTAAATAAATGTATGACAGTTTCTATCGCTCGGAGTATTGCTAGAGGCGGATGTCGAGCTTCTGCCTACAACAAGTCACTCGAGGCCAGGCCACGGCAACCCTATACTGCGAGACGCCTTTAGTTCGAAGTGCTCCGGGCCTTCAAAACACTTTGTTGTAAACGGTTACGGCAACTATCGCAATACAGCAGGGACGTAAGGAATCCTTCGTCTTACAGTGTAGTTCGTTGTAGAAAGGTTCGCTATAGAGAATTGGGACTACACATATCCGTATGCTACTTACCAATAGCAGCTTGAACTTTCAGTGGATGGTGGCAGTTCCTGAAGCAGAAGCAGTGAGTCACTCAATATGGAGCGTATACACGCAGTACGCAGAGCTAGCAACGAGTCCGTTCTGTCTCCCCTTTTAGATCCGCAAAGACGACAGAAGATTCGAATGGCCTGACTTAGTTTTTGTTCGGAGCACTGAATATGACAAGATCATATTATCTTTGCGAGAATACCACTAGAAGGAAACGAAGACATGTTAATGTTTGAAAGTACAGATGTTGCAGAACAATCCAAGCGTTTTTAAAGTAAGTGGCACTATGGTTTCACCATGGAACTAACTTGGGCTGGCCGCGTGATGCGTAGGGCAGGTGACCTGGTCAGTTAGAGTAACGGAATGATTACCAAGGTGTAAGGGAGTGGGATGTGTGGCTGAGGACAGCAGACAGTAGGTGGGGTGACGAAATTTCAGCGTCCGCAAACATAGAATGGGATCAGCTAGCGTGAGACAGGCTAAATTGGAGATCGCTAGGAGAAGCCTTCGTCCTTCAGTGGAACTAATGGGCTGAAGAGGACGAATCGCCAATGTTGCGAGATTATGAGGTCCCTCGCAAAATAACTTCAGGGAAGCATATTGTATGCGCTCTTTCCCAACAATGATTTTCCTTTTCATCTTATTCACCAAACAGTGCGGTGTATCTGGAGGTCACTGGACAGGGCGAAGCTCCGCCTCCGCGGTCGTCCGTCAGAATGAGGTTGCGTTGTGCTCAACTCCACAAGGTGCCGCAAAAATTCCGGCCACTGGCCGCTCCCATTTCCGTCTTCACTAAGGTGACAATGTGCAAATTCGAAGACGTGTACAAATTAAAACTCTGTCAAACGAACGCTGATAATTGTAAATAGAGAAATTGCAGTAGCCTTTATTTAGCCTTTAGGGCGAATATGACGGCTTCGATCGCTTGCCAAACGCCCGATGCACCGTACCGATGTGTTCCAGCTACTCCTCCCGCCAGCTGCCTTAATTAAGCTAGCACACAAATTTAATTTTCAATACTAGTGTAACCATTGAGAGGTCTGGCCCCACAGCTTGATAAAAATGTATCAACGTTCCAGTTCAGGTTATTTAAAACTATTAGCAAAAGGCATCTTTGGAAACCACTAAGTGGAACACCAGTGCATTTTGGTAACGTATTTTAAGGATAATTTTTCTCTCTCATGGCCAGCCCCTCACTGGAAGCGTTGGCCTCGGTGTCAGGGTTCCGAGACCTTGATACCCAGGCCCTCGGCACGAAGAGCTGAAGAGGCCGCCCTCATGCTAAGCCTGGAGACCACCTCTCTTTAACGCCGATTTTTAAGATCAAAGTAAAAATATTCCTCTTGCTTTCGAAGCCTGTGCTAGTCTTGGTGGTTCTCTTGAGGAGAAATTCTTTCGTCTGTTTTCTCAAGGTCAACGCACGTACTAAAATTATTAACTACGGAAATATGCATTTTATTATTAATTTTTGTAGCTGCTTGTCGTAACGACTTGCAGCTCACGTTAGTACACGCTGCATTAAGTTAATCTACGGGGAATGCTCAAGAAAGTTCGTCGTCATACACCGTGCTCTCTTACGTGGTAGAGTGGTCAGAAAGTGAGGCTAATGGCTACATAAACTGCGAGTATTGTACACTACAGGCTCTTCTTCAAAACGCCTCCTCGGCACAATCTGCCTGGAGAAATGTGAGAGTAAATTGTGTTTGTTCTACAACTATCATGACCGCTGTAGCGGGCTACTGTGTATGGTGTGCGCTCGATTAAGTACAGAGTGCGTCCCCTATAAGTTTTAAGGAAAGCGTACTGGTTGTAGCATACAGCGCCGGCAAGTTGAACATTTCGCCACTCTTCAACAGTCCTTGTTTTTACAAGTAGTCCTGAAAGAAGACATTGTAACCGAGTCACCTCGAAAGCAAGGCAAAATGACGAGCAAAAATATGTATTAAAACAAAGAGCAAATATCCATGTAGCTTTTCACAGCGCAATGCCTCCTTCCTTGAAAAGGTAGAGAGCAATTATTTTGGGTCTTCCGTACGAGTAAGCACCTATATCGAGACAGTGGTATCGCGTTACAGCCTCGAAAACAACAGAAGCAATACCATAGTTTAAGCCATTGGATTAAAAACAATGTGTTCTTGGCAATCTCACGGTATTTGTGGATATCTCATAATTATTTTTATATAGGAGACGTGGGCTTTTAGCGCGGTTTTGTGCTTTGGAGAAATCTAAATATGCGTCCACTTTGAATCTTTTGTTCTTTCTCTCTTCCGGTTCAGACTGTTACACGGAGCTCATTTCTTGATTACGAGTGCATTGCATTGCCCACACGCCCTGCGGCTCGTCATTGACTCAGCGGCGCGTGTTTTTTGTTAGCTCTTTTAAAATTTCCCACCAAAGGTACTACTCCCTCTAAAGTCTCCCAAACAACGAGCCTGGATATCATGCGGAAGCTCGAAGGCGGTAGGCACGTACAAGCTAATAAACAGAAACATAATCAATAGGGAACAGAAAACGCGAGGCACACCCCGGTAAAAGCACAAGTGCACACCAAGTACTGCCGGCAGTGTACGATAGGGATCGGTTTAATTCTCAGGCGCCTGCCACGGCGACTCTGCTGACCATTATTGCTATCAGAAACAGCATAACGGTCCCTAATTTGGTTAGCAGTCGAGCCTTGGGACTCTGTCGAGGCGAGAGCGGCTGCGCGTGGATTGCCGTTTCGCGAGAAGAGGCCGGCCGGCCGGCCGGCCTGCATCCCAGCTCGCCATCTCCCCCCCCCTAGCCCTCCCCAGACAGCGCTCCAACCCGTCCGCGCGATGTTCTGCTATTGCTTCAACTGGCCTATTTTGCATCATTAAGCTCAACTAATTTGCGCGAGCTTGGAATACTTTCGGCTCTGTTGTGGTGATCCATAATTCCGTGGCTGGAAGCGCGGCGCAGAGGCGCGCGCGCATTTGCCGCACTGCATGGCGGACGCCTGTAATTGTATGGAGCCCTTATACTTTTTTTTTTCCTGAAGGGGGGGGCTTCTATTTTGCTGGGTGCCCACCTTTCCTCCCTCATCGGAGTTTTCCTCGAGATTGGCGAGGGTAGAGGTGGAGAGAAGGTTCCTCGCCCACAATCGGGATTCTGGCGAGAATGTCGTTTCGGTTGTCGAACGCACTGGCAATGCGTGTCTTTTGGTTTTGTGTTGTTTTGTGTTATGGCATTCGGTTCCGCTCGCTTCTTCATTATCGCACATGTTTAGTATCAAAATAGTCCGTTTTGCTGTATCTACGAGACAAGCGGAAAAATCAGTACCATCTTTTCTTCCTGTTTATGCCCGGCTTTCCACCATACAAGGGGCTTGTGGCATGTACAGGCGTGTGTCGTCTTTCGATTGCTTCGCCAATCTCTGAGGCTAATTACAAGCAACAACGGGGAGTTGCTTAGAATATGCGGTTAAAACGACAGAAAGCTGAGTTGGCTAGGTGGGGATTCCTTGTAGAAGAAAGGAAGGCGTGCAAACACGGACACGAGAGAACCAGGTAACATAAAGCACCGGACATAAAATTTGTCTCCTTTTTGTGTTACGTGGTTCTCTTGTATCCACGTTTGCAACAATTACTGCCGTATACAATGGGAAATGATATACTTTGTTAATGTTAGTTATCTTACTGTGTACAGTAGCGTGCTTCCCACCGAAAGAACTAATCACATTTGTGAGTCTCACTGCATGCAAGCTGTTTACCCTACTGCCGCATTTTGTGCTTTCTTTAAGCTTGTTCTATCCTGTTCAGAGCTTTCCTGTATGTGTTTTACGTCTATGCATAATTATTTGCCATCTAAACCAAAGCTGTCGCTCGTTGATAATAAACCGTCGCTTACGTTTGCAGCTGCTCTCTCTGCTTTATTTTCATTTTTTTCTGCTAATTATTCCTTCAGAAAGGTGCAATTATATAGCTAAGCCGCGTTCGAGACACTGTTCACCTTTCGTCGTGTGCATATGTGCAGAGATACTTGTGTATCCGACGTGCATTTGTTCCACAATATTTGACATATCTTCAACTTTATAACGGGGTAACAGTTCTTTATGAACAAAAGACTGAGGAGTCTGTAATACTCAGATTAATTAGATAGCTATTCAGAAAAATTACAGCATATCCACGGAGTGAATGATGATGAGTGGGCGAAGCTCGGGATGTTCATCGTAGATCGTGCCGAGTTCCGGGTTAATTTAGTTAACGCGCACGCTACGAATCCTCATGGTTCAGCTATGCACAAGTGAAATCTCCCACCGGCACTTCATTGCAAGTCAAGATCCAGTGCCTATATATATATATATATATATATATATATATATATGGGTTGCCGGTGAACGCTTCTCCAACGCGAGCAGTCGGTATTTCTCAATCAAGAAACTCGCTAGGAGACGCTGCCTGCGCCAACGTTGTCTCTCGCGGGTGAGGGCGCGTTCTCCTTCTTTGCGAGCTGGTAGAGCGTTCCTCTAAGAAAGAGCGTTTCCACAGCCAACGCGCGCCTTTCGCTCTCTCTCTGTCTCTCACAAGACAGCAGAGGCACGCGCCGGGAGGCACGCGCCGGGAGAGAGAGAGAGAGAGAGGCACGTGCCTGGAGGCACGCGCCGAGGGCGAGCGCGTGCTTCCCGGCACGCGGGTTACGCCTGACGACTGACGCGTGACATGGTTATACTAAGAGGGGCTTCGCCCCTAATATTTTAGCTATTCGTGTCACCCCGTTTGCATGAACGCCACCAGTCGTGTCGATTTGGCCAACTGAGCAGCTGATTTATTAGTTTGCTTGATCATCTCCGTGACGTGAATGCAGACATGGTGAAGTCGACGCGTTTGATGTCCGAGAGTGAAAAGGAACTGTCTTTGCCTCATCAATGTTGCCCCTAAATTTCATTGTTCTTGCACTTGCCGTCTATATAATACATTGTGCGTCGATAGCATATGGTGTAAGGCGCCTCGATCCATGCTACCCTGTACAGGGTTGTGACACATTCGTTAGAGCCGCCATTTTGTGTCTGAGCATGCAGAGGCCCGCTATGGCTGACACTTCTAATATATTGTCCGAGTTCGTTGAGTCTATTGAAGTTTGTTATTTCTGCAATTTCGCACTCGTGTCTATCATCATGCTTGCACGTCAGCTTAAGCAGAGAAAGCGTCCGCGTCAACGACATTGTCCCAATATGACACCCACCTGTACAGAGGGTGTGTCGCCACCCTGCTTCAGGGAGAGGCAGTACTGACATCGAGGCACCTTAAGAGGACGCTAAAGAGCAAAACAACTTTTCATGTATTACTCAATCATCCTCTAACAATGCCAACAGCTCCATTCTTACCACGAGGCAACCCTTAGTAAGCGAGAAAACGCAAAGGAAGAAAATAAAAGTGGCGACGCTGCCTTCAAGGTTCCGCAGCAACTCGCTGCTGTAACGTCATAGATTTCAAAGGGGCCTGCTGTGGCGCAAAAAACTATTTTCCGCTAAACACGAATCTCTTTGGTTGCAGAGAGGCCAGAGACTTAACGCAGGAAGTTTCGTGATGTTTCATTGAGCCAATGTGACAAAAAAATGCGAACAATATACATCGAAATTCGTGACGTCACGCTTGCGTATGGGTGCCTATGTATCGACGGGAAATTCAAGAATGAGATTTTAACCTTTCTTTTCTGTTCTAATACTGAACCTCTGGTGGCAAAATCAACTACAATAAAGTTCCTAAATAACAATCTATCAATCAAAACTGCTGCTCTTTTGTGTCCATTTAAGATTGTGCGACGAAGGAGTAGCGATGATCCGCAACCTTCGAAAGAGCGTCCTTCTGCACGGGACTTTTGGGGACAATGCTTCCCCCGAAAAACCCGCGACAATAAGGAAGAGAGTGCAACGATTGTTTCCTTAGATATACTTCCTTAGAGACACAGGGTTGATCGATTCGTGGTGACACATCCCTGAGCATCCCTTAGGAGTCTCGGGCGGAACAATTGCCCGCTTGTATGCCCGGCTTAAACCGCCTGATGCAACAGCGCCATGGTGTTATCGCAGCACAGCCATGGTGCGATAACAGATAGGGAGTCCAATCGGTCGAATTCTCGAAGCTGTTCGTTCCTAAGTGCTTCTTGCCACTGGATGACCGCCTATTCCGCTGATATGTACGACAGTGCGATTCCCTACCGTCTGCGCTTACGAAACGTCCTAGCGTAAGAAATTATTCATATGTGAATACGGGTCCGGGGACGTGAATGACAGGTATTTCAACATGTCTTTCGTTGGTTACTTCTGCATTGGCTGGCTTTGGTGATCGCGTGTACAGCGTCAGGATCCGCTGAAATGTTCTCTTATCATCTTTAGCGTCCTGGTCTCACGAAATCAAGTTATGAAATTATTACGAAAAAGTCAACACGATTATGACACATCGCTCAGAATATTATATAGGCCTATTAAAGTTACTGTATATGGCTCCCGCATGAAGCTAGCTCCCTGCGGGAGCTGCTGCAGTAACTCTAAAGCCTATGAGAAACGGCGGCCATCTGTTCGAGGTTCGACGAAGCTACCGCTGCGGGGTAATGTTAAAGGCTTCTGCCTGACTCGTACTGCTGTCGCTGCTCTGTGTGCCTGCATGCTCTGGGCGCAACAAATCCGTGCCTAGAAATGTCATACGAGTGGTGTACGAACCGTTCCACCTCACCGGCATTTTCTAGTTTTGTGGACAGTTATTACAGGCGAAAAACTGCCACATGGTGACAACACAACCAAGAGCCGTTGTTGAGAACGAAGTGGTAATAAACTTCTCGGTAATAAGCTTCATTGTCTGCTTTTGGCAATGAACCCACTCCCTTCCGCCTTTTCAGCCTTGTTTAGCATGCTTGAGTTGAGGGTTGGGCTTTGGTTCATGGTTGTAAGCAAGTTGAAAAACGCGCTGAATTTTTGACAGGACATGTTCGTCTGATGAGTTCCCTTTTGTCCTGTCAAAGATTCACTGCGGTTTTCCACTTATTTGGCAGCTGTGTTTTGCTCTATAGGCATGTAGATGCCGGAGTTAACTTTGCACAAAGAAACTTCGAAAGTATGATGTTAACAGTGCCAGATTTATTTCTTGCAGCCGAGGCAAGTATTAAACATACATCTATGACCACCTGAATGTTCTGGGCACAGTGAAGGGAGGTTGTGCAGACGTTTCAGCTCATGATACGACTAGGAACCTCGCAGACGACAAACAGCACATTGCTGCGGCCCAGTTTCAAAGCATGCCTCATAAACTGCAGTGTGTATCCTTATCTGACTGCTGATAGAGCTTCTGCCCTTGCTGTCTATTTCTTACAAATGATACTTCCATCGTGTAGTCACCATTGATGTAAAATATGTGTAGAAAAATTCACCGTTTTCTTACCGCATGCTAAGATGACTTGACCGCGAAAGCCATTCTGTATTGTCTGTATTGTCATAAAATACGAGACGTGGGTGGCTTTAACTTATCGCTAAATTCATTCGACATCACGTGGACGTGGCTTGGCACAGGTTGTAATGTTGACATTCCATCACGCGTCGCGCAATCCCCACATATCCGTGGTCCAGCAATGCGCATAAGCGCCACACGGAATTGTATTGTCCTAATTGTGACGTAATTGACAAGCACATCATGTTGCTGATGTTCGGGCCCATCAGTAATGTTAGGCATGGATTCGTACACTGACACGCTAATTTCAACATGTACCAAGCAAACAAGACGACCTTGTTTGACGTCATCCAATCTCTGGCCCCAGTCGCGTTCACGCTAGCGGCATCGGTCACTTTCGGCGTTTGATGAGGCTTAGGAGGCCTTCGCCCTAGAGGTTACTGCACGTTTACAAAAGCCAAGAATTTATACATCTCACAAAGTTGAAAAATGAACACGAAAAGCGCTAATTGCTCGAAGAAATAAATAGTTCTCGACCGGCTGATATGTTTCGCATTACCCTTGCGAGGTGCGCTGGAAAATAACACATGTCAGTGAAATTACTCTTTCATACCGTCATCCTCGCGGCCTAGACCGTCTTGCGAATCTGAGCCCGTTGCAGCAAGACACAGTTTGTCGACGCCGACTTGATGGAGGCGAAACTATCATGGCACAACCGACAATATCGCACCCATGGTTCGATTGTAATCCATTTACCAGAACAGGATCTGTTATTTTTATGCTGGAAGAGCCAGAATGCTTGAACCGTCTCATAATATTCCATATCATATGCTTGAAAAATGCGCGTAAGGCAACCCACCAAGCGATCCCTTGCGAAACGTTGCAATCCAAAACAAACTATATACGCAGTGAACAAGTTCCAGCGCTGTCGGTCCGTTGTAGGAAAGAATCGATGACACACGCATACTGCTTGTTTGCCATTTATCCCTCACTGCGATGGTAATGAACGACTTAAAGAGATTTAATTAAATGCAGACATACGCAAACAGCCGCAGTGCAGCTTTATAAAGCTCGTACGTGGAGGCGGTTTGCCTGTGCATGAAAGCAGACCGTTGCAGAAATTGTCATATTCCGGCCTATATAACGAAACAATGTTCTCCGATCACGAGCGCCGATGTTACCAAATACCTTATTTACAAAGAATTGCGAGAGTAAAGAAAGCAATATATGTGAGGAGTAAGAAGGCAGAGCAGAGGAACGCTCTGCTGCATCTCGTCGGCAGCTAGTGGGGGGAAAAAAAAAAACGAAAATAAACCTTATTACGATGTTTTTTCTATCATTCCGACTTCCTCTGCCTGTAAGTAGAACTGACAATTGTGTGAGTTGATACGTATTCATGATTATGAAACGGCGCCACTCAATACGACGAAAACAAGGGAGATACACGAAAACAAGCGCCGGCGCTTGCGTTCGTGTTTCTTCAGTCCTTTCGTCTTGTTCAGTAGCGCCGTTTCATAATCATGACTCCTCTGTCCGTGCAACAAGGAACGCAGCAGTACGTCGGCACCTATCACCTGCCTCACATTAATGCGTACATTTCCGCGCGTGTAGGTGCGAACACTGCGCTTTTTCTGAAACATGGCGTGTATGCGCACAGCAGCCGCCGGATGACAGTATATTATGCATAAAGGTCATAGTGTGAGTCTGCATATATAATCGAAAATATAATCGAGTAAGAAAGAACGGTAAATAGAAATTTTGTGAGAGCGCTCATGAACCAGACGGTTGTTGATGCCTCTTGTCATAATATATATTGATTGGTTTTATTTATTTATTTATTTATTTATTTATTTATTTATTTATTTATTTATTCCTACTGAAACGTTCCGTATGGCCGTTCCAATAATTCCACATGCTTCTGTAACGTTCACAAGAAAATACATGGAAAATAGTGAGTTTTAGTATATCGGAAAGCAGCAAACGTATAGATTTAGCGTTAAGGTTAACGTTACGGTAAAGCTGGGTGCACTTAGCGGCACAAAATAGACTTTTAGTATAGCGGAAGAGAGCGAAACGCCAAAACTATAGCGCAAGGGCATATACGGCGACACCTACACCTTAAACAACAACTCTTATTAAATCCCTAAGTGCGCCACAAAATCATTGAGCCAGTATCGTGTAAGTAGTGAGTTTTAGTATATCGGAAAGCAGCAAACGTAAAGATTTAGCGTTAAGGTTAACGTTACGGTAAAGCTGGGTGCACTTGGCGGCACAAACTAGACATTTAGTATAGCGGAAGAGAGCGAAACGCTAAAGCTAACGCAAAGGCGTGTACGGCGACAACTACACCTTAAAACAACTCTTATTGAATCCCTAAGTGCGCCGCAAAATCATTAAGCCAGTATCGTGTAAGTGTGTTGTTAGTGCTGTGTCGGCAGACCCGAAAAACATCGCTTCGTTTCAAAATGCCGCCATCGAGTCTCCTTTCTGACCCGTACTGCCTGTCATTTCGAAGTTGCGATGACATAGGAGCGCTTAATTTATACTTTGGAAACCAGAGAAGCTACGCAGGCAGTCCATGTCGTCGAGGCTATGCCGTATACGAGAAATTTCGCCGACATTTCCGCTTTGAGAAGGCGGATTTTCCACTTGTCATCCACTGCCCCGGAGCTTCTGCAACACTTCTCCAGTGCCCAGGGGGTGCGCATCTGTGCATGTGCCTGCGAAGGCTGGCTTATCCAAGTCGCCTTTGTGACTGAAGGAATACTTCGCCAAACAATACTGTCATTTCAAACATTATACATCAGTAATGCACCACACTACTCGTCTCGGCTTTATTTAATTGCTTGTAGCTTGAAACAGCCAATGTACAAAACGAAAAAAAAAAAAAAGCCCCGGTGGCAGTGCCGCCATCTCGACGAGACTACCGTAAGTGTGAGCAAAGCGACATGGCCTCTGAGATTTCGAGTGCCGGCACGCGCAGTCTCGAAGGCCGTGAAAGCGAGTGCACTCACATTTTAAGCCTTGTGTGCCGCTTACTGAGTGCGTATCTTGAAAACGGCGACACATTATCACCAATACACGGCTGGCGAAGCTTAATTAGCCGAACCTAAGGCAAATAAGAACATGAGCGGGTAATGAATGAGCTTAACAATGCGGGCCGATGTCCCGACAGATCTGAAGCGAGTGGTCTCACTTCGACTGACGCCGCCATCTTGCCAGCCGTACGGGTCTCTTTGCGAGCGTTAGCGTTGAACGATATCTTCCGAAAATAGCGTAGGCACGTAAGGGTATCGTATACGTTAACGTTCTGCGCATGCGCGGTGTGTTCCACGGTAACGTTAACCTTAACGCTAAATCTTTGCGTTTGCTGCTTTCCGATATATTAAAACTCTCTAATATGCGGTAGATATGTGGAACATGTATGGACTTCGTATGGAAGTATTGGAATATGGAACAGAACGTTTCAGTAGGTCTCTTTTTTTTTATTAATATATTGATATATTTGCGGAGAGTGCTTCTCGACGTACCACTTTAAGCTTTAAGAAGTGTCGCTAAGCAATCGCCACGACACTCGACACTCTAGAGCGCATATGGCGATGGATAGCCACATCCCGCAAGAAGATTCCCAGAGCTATGTCGACGCAGAATATTCTCCAACTTCTAGCTTTAATAATAAGCAGATGACTCTCGATATAGACTGGCAGTGCATTTACTGAGTGTAAACTACAGGAGGTGCTTCGCGGTAAGTACATTTGAACCGCTAGAGAGAGAGAGAGAAAGAGATAAACTTCGGTATCTAGACTTGGTGCACATTACCGCAAACAAGTAGCCTATTACAATCACAACTACCTTAATCCAAAAAGTAAGCAATTACAGTTACGACTATAACCTTAGAAAATGTAATCGGACAACTACTAATCGATTGGTGACATAAGTTACTTTCCATACACTGCTCTTTCTTTTTTTTTTCCGGCAGCACACACATATACGCATACAGGGTGGCATAAATAGCGACGCCGCCGTAAAAAGACAGTGAAAAATCGGTACCTGCACATGCATACGTCAAATTTTCGTCAGAGGTTACTGGTGTTGGTAGGCTCCGCGTCAAACTTAAATTAGGCGCATTTGAAATTTGAACAGAAAATTGGAGGTATGGACGTCCCCGTACCGATTTTTGCGGCTATGTTTTACCGGCGACCTCGTCATTTGTGCCACGTGATATTTTGAATAAGCGTGCGCATTAGTACATTTTATGCTTTTTTTGTTCTCAAGATCTTGTTCAGTCATGCGGCAGGGCTCTCTCGAAGCTTGTGTCAATCATTTTCCCAGCGTTTCTTCTTGCAGACGTCCGCTTCAGTTCGTGATAGTGCAGCGCTTCGATGGATGCCTCCGAGTCAATTGTAACTTGTATTTGTATAATCAATTACAGGAGAAAAGCAATTGAATTACAAGGATCACTCGTCAAAGCAAGTAATTGAAGCGCCACAAAATTACAGTAAAAACTTCATCAATTACAAGGAACTCATTACTTCTGGCGCGTTACGTACAAGTCTGGTATGAACAAGGGTAGGGAATAATTAAAGGCAACCGATCGGTGGCGAAATTTTTATGTACCTGCGGTGCTGATATATATGGTCGCCGTGAAAAGTAAGGCATGAGATCCTCACAGATTAAGTTTCAGCACTGAAATTCAAGATACGCGCGGCCACTACAAATCTCTGCAGGACGGGCGTACTACATGGCAAAATGTCAGCGGAGATCAGCAGTTTATAGGCTTTCGATTTCATGCACTTGTAAAGCACTTTTCTTTCGTGATTTGGTTTCTTTCTTCAGTCGCCACATCAAGATCAAGCACTGCCGCATTGGCTTTGCCAGGTCGTTAATTACAGACATGAAGGTTCTAAATGTAGCATCATCTATTTCAGCTTGAGGGGATGAATGTATGTTTTTTGCTGTTGGTACCCCCTGCCCCGAAAAAAATAAAAGGTATCTCAAGAGGACGTTCTTCTGCGACGTGATGTTCTGTGGCCAGCGCGGTCTCCGTGCATAGATATACAGGTTACGCGGCGAGGCAAAGAGGAGAAGGCAGTAAAGGCTGTCGCACCGATGCTCTGAGCAACAGCAATGGCGTTTTCTGCCTATATCTATGCAAACCTCTGAGGTCGCGAGCCAAGCCTCGTGCATAAGCTATCGGGCGCCTGCCAATATTTCCCATGCCGTCCAGAGCCGGATTTAATGATGGAAAAGAACGAACACGGGCGGGAACCACCGGCCGGTGACGTGTTTTAGAGTCGTATTTCAAGCAAGTTGTCGAGGCCGTTTTAGCGCTTTTCGCGAAAGCACAAGCGAGCCCGTAAGCGGGCGGCTCCCAATTTTACGCTTCGTAAATACCTGTATTTCACTGCTCTCTCTAGTTTTACGCGGGCGTGTTCGAGCAGATTGCATACGCGCCACTGCCAACTTGGTTGGCGAATATATAAGGAAAAAAAAAAAATGAACGATGAAAAACAATGAAAAGAAAAAGTAGTGATAAACAACCAGAAACAATGAAAACGATTGTAGCCACGCGCGCTTCCCGACAAGAGGATGGCATAGTCGTCGCTGCCGATGTGATTTCTTTTTTCTTCTTATTCATTTTTTTTTTTCTGTGAGCGTAGCTCGCACGCAGAGCGGTGCTAGCGAAACATCACTGAAGGCGAGTGTCGTAAACCAAGCGCATGGTGCCCTGTGCCTACCTGATTAAAAACAATATGTTCACTTTGCTCCTTCTTTGCCTCGTTATCCTTCTTTTTTTCAAGTGCTTAACCTTTCTTTTTAAACTGATCTACTTCCTTTTCTCTTTGACACAGTAACCGTCTTTTTTATATTTATATTGTAAGCTTCCTGTGCAAATCTGTGGCGTAATCTGTAGTCACACTTTTAATTTATCCTTATATTTCTCTTTCCATTTTTCTCTCTTTTCTTTTCTCGGGCACATGTGCCTCTTGAACCTGTGTCAACAGGCCGAGCTTACTGTGCGTGTTAAAGTGTGTGCACAGCTTCCACATTTATATTCTTGCTTGCATTTACCGGATGACCGTATCGGAACCAATTTCGAAGTGTCTTTTGTCTTGCCACGTCCCGTCAGCGGTTCCAAATTCTTGCTTTAGTGTCCCAACGTCCTCACAGAACACGTCAGCAGAAGCGACACTCGCAAGCTTCTTTGCGACAAAATGCAAAGAGTATTGCCTCTTACGGCAAGCCATCACGATCTTATCACCTGGCTTCTATTCAAGCTTATTGAGAAACTGATCAGGATAATGGGTACTATTGTGGGTAATATCAGGCAAGTTCAAAATGAAAAATTGCCAGTTGCCTCAGGATCTTCAATCTGTACCACTATGCGCGGCAAAATTCTGCAATGGTGTTTTGAATAAGACAGGCCACAGGTCATACTGCTGCTGCTGCTGCTGCTGCTGCTGCTGCTGCTGCTGCTGCTGCTGCTGCTGCTGCTGCTGCTGCTGATGATGATGATGATGATGATGATCATGATGATCATGACGACGTCGACGAAGACAATAACGACGCAGGCGGGTTTAGCCTGACAGACCTTGTCAGCCAGTGTACAGCCTGGACCTTTTTTTTTAGTTTTTTTTAATAAACTGTGCCACTATACACAATTACACACATCACATATAATTCATATATGATTCATCTGTGATTCACTCAGTTCAGCCTCTCGGAAAAAAAATCAGAATGCTTGACGCTTCTTGGCGCGTTATGTGGTGTTCTTCTGGGAAGACTAAGTGTTCTACGCGTGATCATGTACGGCGCAGTAGCCGATGGGCAGGTGCCCGTGTGATTGAATTTTTTACTCGGCAAACACCCCATGCAACCGAGTGTGGCACTCAACCTGAGAAGTTTAGCATTTCAAGAAACGAGTCTCCTTACTCGAGCAGCTTGCCTGCGATGTCGTTATGGGGTTCACTGCTGACTTGAGTCCATCATTCATGTGTGTTCAAACGACAGATTTCGTTGCCGAGAATTTGTATGAATATACAAAACTCTGCAACGAATATCAGTTATGTGAACGCAAATTTTCTAAGGTTACGTGCAGAGCAAGAGGACTGTAAGATACCTCCGTGAAGAGACTGTCGCTGTAGCAGTGTCTGTATCGTGCGGCCTGTGAATGATTTGTGCTCTGTGCACACAAGTGCGCCATCAAAGCAAGGAAAGCAAGAAAGAGAGAGAAAACGTGATTAATAATCAACAAAATCAGTAAAAAGTCGTAGTAGAAGTACAAGGTCATTATACAATGATTGCATGGTTAGCTTCCAGCATCCAAGTACCCATACGATCATCGAACACTATTGTGGTATTTCAGGCCATTTCAGGCAAAAGGGGTGCAGACGTGTGACGAAAATTGGCACTCAATTTTATCACAAAATGTAATATTATCATCTTATGTGGCGATGCTATGAGGGAGACAGTCCAATAGAATTGTACGCCTGCAAGGTGCTTAATACCCTGCGTCACATGGCTTGATGTTCGACGGGGTGCTAGCTCATTAACTAGGAGTGTTAGTCAGATATCTTCAGCTATAGGTCGTTGAGTTCGGAGTTAGACCAGGTCATGATAGTTTAACCTGCATGACATTATGGAAGACGTACTCGAAGGATTGCGTCCCTTTTCTGCTCCGCTTGCTGCAAAATGTCGTTAGTTATACGAGCTAAGTTTCACCATAATTAGTTGTCTAAAGACATGATGCTGCGTAAAATGTACTGTATTCGATGTTTGACACTAAATTACATACTATGGTAAGTTAGAACGGCTGTGATTGGGACATACTGAGAAATACTGAATAATATAGTTGGAGGAAAGAGAGCGCCCGCGCCCTTTCCTCTTTCCTTTTTTTTTTCAACTTTGAGGCAGCTGAAGTGCAATAAAGTAGCTATTTAGGTCTCAATACTAAACATTAATCACCCTTGAGCTCCCTGGTGACAATCATGTTATCGTATATGATTACTAACTGTAGTTTATTATACTTTCTCTTCTTGGAGCGTGCATCATAATTCGTTAGTTTTCAAAAATTAGAAAAGGTCACTTAACAAAATTTATCTACATATCTCGACTGGACTTAGCACTACGAGCTAAATATGTACCTTTGAAAGATTATTAGAATCTTGAACGCATTTCCTTCATGACTGGTAAATTGACTTTTGGGACCAATGATAATTTTCCTTCGTATAAGAGCGCCCCTTCAATGACAAAGGATAATGAAAATGTTGAGTGAGTTGGGGGTCGCTGATTCCGGGTGCTGAGGTTGTACCTGTTGCTTCATCGCAAGAGTAGATGAGATCGGCATAAAGGATGTTTGCGCTTCAACTTGGTAATGATCTCACACGATCAAGGCAGCGGTAGCACAATTAAGGAAACCGTTCAGAGTTGGATGATACTACACCGTTAGACAGCTAGCCAGACGGCTATGACGTAATGATACGACTCGGCTTTATGTCGACGTTCACGCTGTTATTGTTGTATCAGTGTCATTACAATGACAATGGAATATCAAAGAGATACAAAATGCATTCATAAGTATTCGCTGCTTAAGCGCTCAGTATTATTTTTTTTTCTTCTTGGGTTCTCAGGTGCAGCCAACGAGATAACAGTCATCAAAAACCAGACGGGCAAACTCTACTGCAACGTAACGCTGCCGACAGGTGGCGGTGTTGGCGACGAGAACCCGACGCAGATACGGTGGTACAAGGGCGCCGAGCTCATCTACATGCTCACATCTGAGGGCCGCAATGTGCCGATCAGACAGATGACGCACCGGCCGAGCGCCTCCTGGCGGGACAGACTGCAAGTCCGCACCACGAGGCTGCCCATTTGGCTCAGCATCGATCCGGTAATGCTGCATGATCAGGGCTACTACCAGTGCCTCGTCTACTACGGCACCGACGTCAAGAGGAACGTCAGTCACTTCCTGCGTGTCATAGGTTTGTACTAACAAGCTGCGTTTCGCGGGTTTCAAACAATGCACGCCCGCTGTGTATGCAGTATGGCGTGGGAGAGCTGTCATTGTGATAAGAATGTTTATTCGAGGCTGCCAAAATATAAATCGTTATTAAATGATCCTTTAGGCACTTCTTGAGCAAGCCCTCAGCCTCTTTCCTGTGGAGGATATCTACCATTGTTATGCTTCCTCTAGTCCAAGGGACTTAACAAACGCTTGTGAACGATTCATCAGTGCTAGTGCTTTGTGCATGTGCTCGCACCAACTGTCCTTTTGTTTTTCTTTCTTTTTCATTTGCTTTTCTTTTACCTTTTGTAGCTTACCTTTTTTCCCTCCTCTAGCTCCCCAAATGCAAGGTAGGCAACCAAGCACGTGCTTGGTTGACCTCCCCGCCTTCCTCTTCATCTCTCTCTCCCTCTCTCTCAACCACTGCTTGCATGCGCCACTTCCAGAAGATAGCCTGCCGCGTAGGCGCGGAAGCGTTACTCAACAGGCCAAGATTCGTCTTCCTCCATTTTTTCTGTATTTCTTTGCCGCGGGTACATATTGGACGCAGTGTATCTTACTTCCTTACTTCTAAATAATTACGCCAATAATGGCGCCTTCTTCCTGTCATTAGAAAAAAAAAAGTTGCGACATGCAGTAGCTATTAAGTAATTTACCTAGTAAAGCAGTTTTCATTACTTAAGGTCACAGTGCGGGAAACGCTAAACATCTACTTTTGTTCGTTTCAGAGCCTCCTGAGAACGTGGTGATTATATTTGGTACCAGGCCCCGCGAAATTCGTCTGTCTGCAAACCAAAAAGTGAGGCAGAACGAAGGCGAAGACTTGTATCTCGAGTGCCACGTCATCGGAGGTAGGTTAATGACTGCAGAAGTCGTATACGTTTCGGCTCTGCTATTCTGTCCTGAATGAACATAATCAGCCATTCTAGGGGAAAGGTGAATGGGAGATAAAAAAGCAAGAAGAAAAGAGTGTGCGACCAATTTTGGAATGCTGTAACGTTCGAGCTTTAGCGTGAAAGGCGACGAAGACGCTGCTGAAATTTCTACGTTCAACCGGCATTGATGCACGGCTCTGAGACTTCCTGTGTGTGTGAGTGCGCGTTTTCTTTCCTCTTTCTTTTTCTCCCCTTCTTGCTCTCTCTCTCTCTCTCTCTCTGTAAAGTCCTTCCATAATGTTATAGATTATTTTGTATATACACTGCATATGTTTATATTATTACGGAGCTACCAAGAGTAGCGCAAAGGACGATGACTCCATTAGTGAACTGAATAAGACGACTAAGCAGTCGGGCTGGCACAGTTTTTCCGGCGGTCATTTTACTTATGTGTCACCGCATCATTTGTAAATAATCTGTAAATACACCGTTATTCATGAAATCTGCGTTATCTTCGCAACGTAGCAACACATTTCGTAATACTGCGCAGAAGCGTGAGGAGGAGATAACAAGACAGGCGCATTACGGTGTATTATTGCGTTCTTCAGTGATGCATTAGGGACAAAAATGCCAGTTCATCTGAACGCGAACTATTGCGGAACAATGGTTTGGACAGTGTCATATTCGGACAGCTCACTACCGGACACCAAGGCGCTTCATTGCGCAACAAAAGTTGCGAAAAAAACATGTGTTGGGCACTCACTTGTGAGAGTGCACTGTACTAGGACAGAATTATTGCATGGTCTGAAGGAAACCGGTTTGTTCAACGCTGTCCATTGCACGAGTTTCTCTTCGAAGTACTGTAGGCGATCTTGGTTGCCACCAAAGTACGCGTGAGCGAATGACTTTCTTTTTAATTGCGCAAGAAAGTAATAAATCGTCACCATGGAAGCAAGACCGCTTTAATGTTTCCAAGACTGCTTTGGAGACAGGAAGAGAAATGCGTTTAGCGAAAACTGAATGAGAAAACTGGGCTCTAGACCACCACAGTTTCAAACATAGTGAATCTGACAATGCCGCTAGGTCTGCACTTCAAGGCACAAAAGTTGAGACCATACCTCTCTCAAGGTCCGACGCTGCCAGGCAACTTCAAGTGATTGCACAAGAGATTACACTCTCGCCATGGAGTGCCTCAAGCCCCGCCACGGTGGTCTAGTGGTTATGGCACTCGGCTACAGATCCGAAGGTCGTGGGATCGAATCCCGGCCGCGGCGGCTACATTTCGATGGAGGCGAAATGTTGAGGCCCGTGTGCTGTGCGATGTCAGTGCACGTTAAAGAACCCCAGGTGGTCGAAATTTCCGGAGCCCTTCAACTACGGCGTCTCTCATAATCAGAGGCTGGTTTTGGGACGTTAAACCCGACAAATCAATCAATGGAGTGCCTCAAGCGGACAAACCATTCAGAACAGTCGACAACACCACCGGCATTTTCGGCACTTTCGATTGCCACTAAAACTCCGCCCAGCAGATGCCACCCTGCTTTATCGTTTGTGGCTAAGAGTGGCTTTTACGAACTTTTATTCTTTTTTGATCGAAACGGCCGATAGCCCTCTTTGTGACACCTGTAGTCGTGAAGAGACGCTGCAATACATCATATGCGACTGTCCTCGATATGATATACAGAGGCAATCACTGGCGTCCGCTCTTAGTTCACCTTGACCTGCGACGGATGTCGGTCGATGCCATTCTGGAATGTCGACCACACAAGCCATCACAGCTGAAGGTGACAAAGGTGCTGCTGCAGTTCTTGAAGACGACAGACTTGCACAAGCGACTGTAACAGTGATGTGTGATGGTGTGATGTCGCATACCATGCAGGTGCCACTGATTCTGACAATGTGCTATATGTGCATCCCTTCTCTTTCGCTCTCCCCCTCTTTTCTCTCAACTTTCAATCTCCCCCGTCCCCATTCCCTCGTGCAGGGTAGCATACCGGTTGTCCTACACTGGTTAACATCCCTGCCTTTCCCTCTCTACTATTTCCTTCCTCCTCCTTACTGACAGCTGCAGCCGCATAAGTCGCGTAGTAGTTCGACTTGTACTGGTGGCGTCCTGCACGATAAATGTCGTCAGTTGTTCTTAGGAACGTGCCCAAGCGGCTGAGATACGTGTGGAGGCTCAGTTTGCGAAGAGTACCGTCGTTTTTGTTTTATTGTCCATTTTTCACCAGCTCAATTTCTTAGTATTAGTAATTTGTGTCACCTTTAGTGACGTTCCGTTTAGAAGTAAATGTGTAGCAGCTGAAAGACTGTGTGTCTAGCATCTTCACTCGGTTCCCCAGCTAGCACTATTTGACTAGCATATTCCCTGGCGCTTACCCTTAGGCAAAAGAATCTGTAGGCGATTATATGTGTGCATCGTTTTAGAGCCACGGACACGCGGCGTAACAGAGGGTGTCGTCAGCTACTAAGAAAGCTTAAGCCCCGCCACTTGGAATGTAGTGAATATAGTGCTCGGGGAATGCGAGTTTGGAACGCGTGTGCAGCCATCACTACGTCGAATTTCTGAAAACTCTCCGCGATCAGATATCATAATAAGTACAGCGACGCGTTTGTTGCTTGCAAGAAGCTCGAACGATTGGTTACTGCTGGGTGCACCAAGCATTAGAACGCGACAAACGAAAACATATCCTGCGAGCTGTCACTTTGGTCGATCAGTTTTTGTTCTGTTGGGATGGCGGCAACAGGAAACAAGTAGTTTATGGCGTGATCAACGGAAGCACAATATTAGCGATCACCGACGTGCAGCGCCATCAATTGCTTGTGACACATTGTAAGAACGCTTGCATCAACGGTAGCTTCCCCAGAGCAACAAAAAAAAAGAAAAACTATGCGTTAGTTTAACGTTTATTTTTTTTTAGAAATGTGAATTTTTCTCTGGAGAACGGTGGTGGTTTTCGTACAAATAGTCGGCAGGGCAGACGGCAGGGCAAACTCGCTGAAGATGTGCATATGACTGCCTGTAATGCGGCATACAACCGAACCCCTCCAACGAAGTGTGTGTGTATATATATATATATATATATATATATATATATATATATATATATATATATATATATATATATATATATATAACAGAATTGACGATGCGCCTCTTAAAGGACGACGGTTTATTAAGTCAACGTTTCGGTCGGAGCCCGACCATTTTCATATATATATATATATATATATATATATATATATATATATATATATATATATATATATATATATATATATATATATATATATATATATGAAGGCCGGTGGACCGGCTTTCATCAGAGTTAAAAGGTGTTGCAGAAACACCTTTCCGAGCACGGTTTAATAATCCCAAGTCACACGCAAAAAATTCCTTGAACGTGCCCCTGTCTAAGCATGTGCACCTTCCCGGAGATTCATTTAGCGACCTGAAGGCGACGATACTGGAATCAGGCTTTCGGACGCACCACGACCGCGAGGTTCGTGAGTGCTACCTCATTTACAAGTTCAAAGCCGCAACCTCGGGCATTAATGAAAACATGGGTAAACTCACATGCTTCCCGAGTGACTAGGGCATTTCCATTAGGAGCAAGCCATTTCAAACAACTACAATGCGTTCTTTATTACACTTTCCTTTTTTGCTGAACTTTTTATTATTTCATTGTTATATCTGTTATTTTATTTCAATTTTTCTTCCTTCATGGTTTATATTTTTCCATTACAAGATACTCTAGTCGATTCTAGCCGGCAGTCTGTCAATAAATCAGTTCTTCTTTGTTTTTTTCGTTTTTCGTTTTTTATCCTTTCTGCTGTCGTGATTACCATTTTTACAATGTGAAGTGGCTTTATAGTTACGTTACATACAGGTAGTAGAATCCCTCGGGGTTCTAAGTGTGCCGCCTTCCTGTTAATTGAGAGGCTACGGTGTCGCATCGTGACTCGCCGCAGCCGATCACGTGCTCTGTCCAGGTAGACTTCATAGCCATTTCCTGTACAGACCTTTTTACTCTGATGTTGCGGTCCACCGGCCGCAACATCAGTAAAATTATATATATATATATATATATATATATATATATATATATATATATATATATATATATATATATATATATATAATATACGGTTCAACAACCACAAGTCGCATGCCACAAACCTACCTAATCTCCCTCTATCCAGCATGTCAGTATTCCTGGTCACTCTTTCGATAAACTAACAGCCACTATACTGGAATCAGGTTTCATTTCGCACCATGATAGAGAAATCCGCGAGTCATTCCTCATACACAAGTTAACGCTGTTTCATCTGGTATAAATGAAAATCTAGGCAAGCTATCGTTTCTTTCGGCGCGGAAATAGCTCTAGTAAGACCGCAGCCTAATCATAACCATGTACGCGCAATTTCTTGCCACACTCTTTCGTTGAATATCTTTCCCCTACTTTCGGTTGCCGATCTTCGCACCCTTTCGAATGGTAACATTGAAGCGTCCGTTGAAATTCACTATTGTCTATTTGCTATAAAATTTGTTTCTTTGCTGAAAAATTGGATTTCTTCGTCTGTTTGTCGGCCATGTCACGATTTTACACTACTATTCACGCGATATGCTTCATGGAAACGCCGGCTCTGTCAGATGTATTTAGGCGCTTTTGCAGTGACCTGTGCGCACCGTGCATGATTTGCCCTATTGATTACTGTGTGATAGTGATAATGCATCAGATGTGACTACGCGCTTTTGCAGTGACCTGTTCGCACCGTGCATGATTTGGCCTACTACATTGATTACTGTGTGATAGTGATAGAGTACGTGTTAGGGGCCCCTTATATCATTGTGTACTTAAAGAAGAGCGCATTTATGTATTCTGTTTTCCCTGATGAAGGCCGGTCCCCGGCTGAAACGTTGGAAAAATAAAAAGTTTTCGTTTCGCACGTCCTCCGCTTCGAAGTGTTTTGATTCTGCTCGATCCAAGGACACTTCCTTCTTCATATATATATATATATATATATATATATATATATATATATATATATATATATATATATATATATATATATATATATATATATAGTGTACTGAAGCACGCCGGCAGCACCTCTGACAGTGCGTAGAAGAGGAAAAGACGTTGACGGTCACATTGGTGTTGCTATGAGCGCGGCTCATTCTAATATAGCGAGCGTGTCCTGTTAACGTCTTGTCTCCAATAAGCCGCGAGTTGCATTTGGTGGTCGTGTGCTGGGTAGAGCCCTTCAGCGTCCCGGAGCGCCGCAGCCGTAGCCTATCTTCTGGCTCCGCAATGAATGAGGACGCCGGCCCCTCGCAAGTTGCCTCTGTGCCAGCCGCCCCTATCGCCAAATCTTCGATGTTCTCTGGCGTGCTCCGTCAGCGTGATCCTCCATATATTCAGTGGTACTGACGATCGCGACATCGAGGAAAGGCTGCTGGAGTGTGAGCGCTGCAGCGCGCACAATAAGTGGGGACAACCACGCCAAGCTCGGTCACGTCATCTTCCGTTTGACCGATGTGGCCTACCTATGGTTCCACGACCAAGAAGCCGATTTCACCACCTGTCCGGCATTTAAGGAGACGCTCACTTCTTTCTTCGGCCGGCCAGCTGTGCGCAAGCTCCGCGCCGAACGCAGCCTGCGTGGGCGATCTCAACAGATAGGTGAGGCGTTCACGAGTTACATTGAGGATAGTGATAGTGATATTGTGGCTACAAGAGGGGTTAGCCTGGCGAACCAGGACGGCAACTGCTCCGCCCGAGCGTCTCTGTCCATGTCGCACGCGTCACCACGTGTCACTCAATCCTGTCTTTTGGAGAAATTTTATAAGCAGGGCGGACACGTTCTTGCGAACCATCCGTTTACCTTCCGGATATATAATTTGTTCAGTGCTCGCGTGTGAGGATGTGATCGGTCTGTTTAGGAGGGCAAACGTGGACATGGCTGAAAGTGATAAGATAAGGCACATAACGAAAGGTATAGACGATGATGCTTTCCATATTCTCGTGGCTAAAAATCCACAGAGTGTAGCTGCACTAAGTCAACTTTGACAAAGCTTTGATTATCTGCGCAAGCAGCGCATATCCACTCGTCGCCCTTATACGCAAACGGCAGACCCCTCAGAGCTGAAGCAGCGGCCTATTGGCTCCGACTACACTACTTTGCTGCTACAAATTCAGCAATATATCCGTGAGGAAGTTGCTCGCCAGCATTCTCTTGCGGCCTCTGTCGCTGAGCATGCAACCTCGCTCCACCAGTCGCTTTCTCGCGTTATCAAGACGCAGGTCGCCGAGGCTCTCCCACCCTTCGGTTCGCCAACACACGTTGCTGCACCACTGATGTACGTCGAAGCTCTTGGCCGACCGCCTACACAACCAACACGTGCTTCATCCAGCCAAGTCGCCACTTACTACACGCCACCTCGTCCGGTAGGCCCCATTCGTGTACCCTTCTCGCCTCCCAGAGAACCTGTGAACCCTTACCCCCGTATTCACAAACGCACCTTCACTCAACGCTCCTCCTCGACTTCACCGAGTCGAGGCACAGCGCCTTCCTCCCCTCAAGGAGCCGCTGGGTTTCAAGAACGCCACTCGAGCGCTCCTCCGCCAAGAGGCTGCTCGAGAAACATTCCTTCACTTGAGTTACGAAAGACGCGTCTGGTAGCGAGAGTGTACAGCCCAATACTACAATAAGTACGAGAATTTTCGGTTGACATGCTAGCCAACGATTTAAAAATTATCACCTATTATTAAATACATGTTGCATTAGAAGTTATAAGTGAAATTTCAAACATTATCAGCTAGTTTCGACAGCAGGCGATGCTACGTTCATCCGAGCCACGCCAGAGCCGAATCCGCTGGGATAGCATGCCCGGACAGGTCCGGATATGCGACTGTTGTTCGCGTATTGTGTGCGCGCGCCAGATTTAACTTGATGTTCCGTGGTGCGCTGTGTAAGCTGCTTGTTGCATCGTGGCGTACCGACTCCAAAGGAGCGCTGCAAACATTGTACAACTACCTGAAGAAAACTAATCATCAACCCGTTTCTGCCGACATTGCCTATTTACACCACCCGGCTTTTACCGCAGGACACTGCATTACATATTAATGGATACCAAGTCACTGCGGCATTATGCCCAACGAAAAAGCCGACGAAGCAGCACGTAACGGTCCTCGATATAAAAACTATAAGCGAATCTATTTCACCAGATCTGATGCTTCCCATATGGCTAAACGATTCGCTTACGAATAAAGGAACCGGCTATGGAAGTTACCGACACATCATCACCCTTTCTTATACTAAGTCGACCCAGATCCCAAAAATCCAACATTCGTCGACATCTGGAAACTTTGTATCGTCGACTACGGCTGAGCATTGCATATTCAAACGACTTACGGTACCGCTTCCATCAGGAGACTGGCCCACACTGCAGCAACTGTGGCTCTACTGAAACCGTAGAATATATTTTGTTTGAATGCAGAGCAAACAGTGATGAGCGTGCGCTCTATGAACATTGCCTGCAGTCACTTACACAGATACCTTTATCACCTCTGTGTGTTTTAGGCCCTCTAGCTTGCCCCACACAACAGAGACGTGCGATGGACCTTTTGTTTACATATCTAAAAAGTATGGGTCAACTCGATAGATTTTAACTTTATCTCCGCCGTCACCATCACTCACCCATCATGCAACACATCCTATCACATCACTGCGGGTTGGTGAAAACGTTAACTATCTTTGGACGCAATATAGGCATCATAGTCAGACACACAAAGCCCAATTTTTCTTTCTCTTTTCTTTTTCACTGTATCTTGTACTTCTTTCTACTCGTATTCCTCTCCCCAAACTCCCTCCCCACGCAGAGCAGCATGTCAGCGATATTTCAACGCCAGCTAAATTCTCTGCCTTTCAATAAAGAGCTCTCTCTCTCTGTCTCTCTCTCGTGGCGTCCTGCTTGCCCTTACAGACGGCGACATGAGCACGGACGACAGCGTCACGCACGACGGCGGTAAGACGACCGCACGGTTCGTGTACACGCGAGAAGAGTGCGAATTACTGTGTAATTTGGTGACGCGCCACAGATCGGTAATTGAAAAGAGAAACACCGACAACGTGTCGAAGCGCGCTATGGACAGTGCCTGGGAGAAACTTTTATACGGATGTGGTGCTTTAATACGGATGTGGGTGCAGTCTATGCACCCTGTCACCCCGGGGAACTTGGCATTTCGGTGGAATTCGACCATCGTCTCACGGAACCCATCACGGTGTCGGGGAACTTCACGACGGCTGGGAACAAATGCTTCGCGATCACCCGCGACACACGTTCGATGATGCGGCTCACTGTTGGCTGAGACACATTCACCAGGTCGCCCGCCACTCCTTGAAACGTGCCTGCTCCATAAAAGCGCAGCGCAATCAGAAGCTGCGTCATTGGTGGAAGAGGGTGGCCGCGGTTGCTGCAGCTCTCCTCAAGGGGCAAGCAGTCAAGCAGCTTCTTCACGCTGCACTTCGTGAAGCGATAGCGCGCCACAAATTCGCTCTCGGTGTAGTGATCCATTGGATTTATCCGGTCCCTCAACCGTCGTCGTGGTATGACTACGCAGTTTTCTACGTCGTCGAACAGCTCGCCGACGCGGAGCACATATTCGACAAACGAAGCGTAATCCGCCATGATACTTCACTCAAGGAAACGTTCAAGGTAGCTCTGGCCCTACCTCGACTATCTCAAGTAAAACGCTCGAGATTTCCTCCAGTCAAGGAACGCTTTGAGTGGAGGGCGATCTGTGAATTGGAAAACCGCCCTCAAGAAGCGTTTCGAGTGAAGGGTCGCGTCGAGGAGCGTTTATGAATACGGGGGTTAGTGTACTACGGACAACCGGCCCATTTGCTATACTTTTGCGGTCGCCCGGTGCATGTGGAGCGCCTCTGTCAGCGCCGCGCATCCTATTACCGCGACAGCGCTCCGACCTACGACTACTCTAACCAGCAGCCAGCGCACCCTGCAGAGCCTGACGCGCCGGACTCGTGCTCACGTCGAGCCACCTATTATAACACTTGTCGATTTCCGTCCCCACGCCGCCGCTACATGTCGCCTATATGCGTCGGCATTCCGACCGTGTCCAAAAGGAGAACTAGCAGTCGCACTTCTTGAGGCAAGAGCTGCGTCGGCATCGAAGATCGCGGCGCATTCTCACTGAGTGGCAAATCATCGACGATCTTCATAGAGCGGCACTATGGTCTGTTGGAAATCACGCCTAGGTACCGAGCTTTCAGGTCATATCTGCAACACCGGCCCGACCATTGGTTTCTCTATGGCCTAGGTAACGAGCTGCCCATCTTTTACAAAAGTAAGTTAAAATGCCTAGTCGATTGCCTGGTCGAAGGTGTTTTCTTTTTATTGGCGCAGTTAGTACTGGCGCTTTCATAGGCTGATAGAGTGAGCAGACAGTCGTGACCCTTGTGTGCCACGACCTTGTATCTACTATGTGTTTATAAACAACTGCGCAGCGTTCTGCTTCCTCCTCCTCCGCTTGATGTACTTTCGGTTTACAAAGAACATCTAAAAGAATTTTCTCAAATGTGTGCATAATAAACCATTACTTACTGTCTTCAGTACATTCCAGTAGGCGTTCTCGATAAGCCCTGCGGAGGCTGCACCCCAAAATTAAGCTGACACTGTGCTGCGTGTTCAAACCATTCCTATGGCGCCCGAGCGCGAAGCCTCTCCGTCCTACCGTCACTATGTCATTCAAGACTAAACACTCTACAGAAAGAAAATGTATAAGACAAAATGAAGTTTGTTTGGAGGGGTCGATTTATAACCTACGGCCTTACGTTCCGAAGCCGCGGGCATCTCAACCACGTGGCTACACATCAACGCTTGCCCAAGGTGATTATATCTGAACAGTGTGAGTGCTTCATTAGAATTCCTCAACAAGACTGCGAGATTTCTGGAACATTTTGTACCGCTTAAGCTTCGAAAGCTTTAACGTGCTGATAATTACGTGCAGCACATAATAGCTGATTTCAGTGCACAACAAAGCCGTCTAGTACAAAGCCTTTATATATTTGGATTTTTGGATTTCTTTTGATGGGAACCGTGAAGATCACACTGAGGACCACTGAGCTACAGACTTCACTTGGAAGCGTTATGCCCTACCAATAATTCTACAGCAAAAAGTGGTTGGCGCTGCAAAGAATGTATGCGTTAAACTACTGTGATGCCAATTTTGAGTTTTATGCATGACAACGGAATGTGATGTTCAAGGCCCACACGCCATCGAAAGGCTGCGTCTGCAGTTATATTGTGTGATAGTGACAGGCTAAGGCGCCCTGATCTCTGCGAGATAGGGGCAGCGCCTAAAGTGTATAACAGAGGCCAGCACGTCGCATCTCATTTGTTTAATTATAAAACGTAATCCATTCGAAACATAGCCATATCATAATATGCATTGATGCCGCGAGGAAGATATAACAACCGCGCGCGATGATCTTCAACCAGCACGCTTGCAATCACGACGCCCATCGTCCGCACCAGCCTCCTGGTGCAGCAGCAGAACCTGCCCTCGAGGCCCTTTAAGATGCACGCCGAGAAGCTGGAACACTTTCTCCAGTTGTGAGCTCCGAGGATTTCCACAGCCGAGGAAGCGCTCGATGTTTTCTTGAATGAACACGGGCGCCAGTTGGGAAGCACCTTTGCAAGGAATTCTGCGGCTGGTTTTCTGCAGCAGCAACAAACACGACGCACGCGCGTTGGCATCGATGTTCCCTGGGCCGGGACACACGACCGGAGACAGACTGTGGTGGTTCTGGACAGGTGGATGCGGGGGAAGACCCAGCGCAGACGCTCGAAGTTCCAACTGCTCGCAATGGCACCTCGAACTCTCTCGGCTCTCACGAATCTGTGCAGCGGCTATGGCAGCGCCAGCACATCTTGCCACCGGATGGTGCTGGGGCAATGCAGTGCTTCTGGACATTTTGATGGTGGCTCCCACCTGTGCTGAGTGCGTGCGACGCCAGTCAGCGAGTTCTTTGCTTCCGACTGCAACGGACGCTGCTGCTAGCAAAATGGCGATCGACTGAACCAGCACGAACTGCGCGAGGACACGCTGCGTGCATTTGTTCTTCATCGTCGAATGCGTCGTGTTTGACTCCGAAGAATAAAGACAACGAATAATATCCGTAAAATATTATTTGTTATTAGTACGCACGGTCTCCTACACCACGTTTGAAATTTCATTATAGTAATCTTGTTTACCTGTTTACGAATGAAATATTCAGATATTTGATTTGATTTAATTTGATTTATTGATTTCCATTTACACACACACCACCTAACAAATATACTAGTGATAACAGTATGAAAATGAGCAAGCAAATGCGGGGCCGCCTTAGCAAATACAAAGGCCATGTGATAGATCTAACGGGAACCTACACTTACAGAATCACAATGTTTTGGGGTTGCTCTGAGCCGATGCAAGCCCAGTTGAACACAAGCATCGTCGCTAAGCCGTTACGTCGCAAAGTGTTTGGCTAGCGAATTGTACTTGCATGGACGACGGCGCGCCAATATAAGTCATTTGTTGCCTACAGCGCAAGATTTTACCTTTTTGTTTCCAAAGCAAAATGAAGTCAGAAGATGCAGCGGGTGATGCCGCGGGATCACTGCTGTGACTCGTGAGTGAATTCGAGTGAGGTCCGCTTGTTAAACTGTCATCTCCCATCATTGTTTTATAAACCAAATCCCGGCCAATTATTCAAACATGCATGAGACTTTATAGAGGCAAAGCATATTATGTGCTCCGCTATTTTACAATATGTATTGCACTACGTCGTCAAGGAATATGTGATAGCTACATAAACACAATAGCCAACATCTATAAAGATTCCACAGCCACCCTGCTCCTCCATAAGAAAAGCAGAAAAATCCCAATACAGAAAGGGTCAGACAGGGAGATACAATTTCTCCAATGCTATTTACTGCATGCTTGGAAGAATCTTCAAAAGTTTAGACTGGGAAGAGACAGGGCTCAGGATTAACGGCGAATATCTGAGTAACCTGCGATTTTGCAGACGACATAGTACTCTTTAGCAATGATGGCGACGAATCGCAAAAGATTGATTGAAGACTTAAGCCGAGAAAGCGCTAAGGTAGGATTAAAGATGAACATGCAGAAAACAAAGCTAATGCTCAGTGGCACGGCGAAAAAACGTCTATTCACGATCGAAACCCATACATTAGAAGTCGTAGGGGAATATCTGTACGTCGCATCTCCTTTGTTTATTATAAACGTATCCATTCGAAACATAAGCCATATCATAATAGACATGGATGCCGGCGAGGAAAGTATAACAACCGGCGCGCGATGATCTTCAACCAGCACGCTGTGCAATCACGACGCCCATCGTCCGCACCAGCCTCCTGGTGCAGCAGCAGAACCGGCCCCGCGAGGCCCTTTAAGATGCACGCGGAGGAAGCTGAACACTTTCTCAGTTGTAGCTCCGAGGATTTCCACAGCCCGAGGAAGCGCTCGATGTTTTCTTGAATGAACACGGGCGCCAGTTGGGAACAACTTTGCAAGGAATTCTGCGACTGGTTTCTGCAGCAGCAAAAAACACGACGCACGCGCGTTGGCATCGATGTTCCCTGGGCCGGGACACACGACCGGAGACAGACTGTGGTGGTTCTGGACAGGTGGATGCGGGGGAAGACCCAGCGCAGACGCTCGAAGCTCCAACTGGTCCCAATGGCACCTCGAACACTCTCGGCTCTCACGAATCTGTGCAGCGGCTATGGCAGCGCCAGCACACCTTGCCACCGGATGGTGCTGGGGCAATGCAGTGCTTCTGGACATTTTGATGTTGGCTCCCACCTGGACTGAGGGCGTGCGACGCCAGTCAGCGAGTTCTTTGCTTCCGACTGCAACGGACGCTGCTGCTAGCAAAATGGCGATCGACTGAACCAGCACGAACTGCGCGAGGACACGCTGCGTGCATTTGTTCTTCATCGTCGAATGCGTCGTGTTTGACTCCGAAGAATAAAGACAACGAATAATATCCGTAAATTATTATTTGTTATTAGTACGCACGGTCTCCTACACCACGTTTGAAATTTCATTATAGTAATCTTGTTTACCTGTTTACGAATGAAATATTCAGATATTTGATTTGATTTAATTTGATTTATTGATTTCCATTTACACACACACACACCTACAAATATAATAGTGATAACAGTATGAAAATGAGCAAGCAAATGCGGGGCCGCCTTAGCAAATACAAAGGCCATGTGATAGATCTAACGGGGAACCTACACTTACAGAATCACAATGTTTTGGGGTTGCTCTGAGCCGATGCAAGCCCAGTTGAACACAAGCATCGTCGCTAAGCCGTTACGTCGCAAAGTGTTTGGCTAGCGAATTGTACTTGCATGGACGACGGCGCGCCAATATAAGTCATTTGTTGCCTACAGCGCAAGATTTTACCTTTTTGTTTCCAAAGCAAAAGGGAGTCAGAAGATGCAGCGGGTGATGCCGCGGGAACACTGCTGTGACTCGTGAGTGAATTCGAGTGAGGTCCGCTTGTTAAACTGTCATCTCCCATCATTGTTTTATAAAACCAAATCCCGGCCAATTATTCAAACATGCATGAGACTTTATAGAGGCAAAGCATATTATGTGCTCCGCTATTTTAACAATATGTATTGCACTACGTCGTCAAGGAATATGTGATAGCTACATAAACACAATAGCCAACATCTATAAAGATTCCACAGCCACCCTGCTCCTCCATAAGAAAAGCAGAAAAATCCCAATACAGAAAGGTGTCAGACAGGGAGATACAATTTCTCCAATGCTATTTACTGCATGCTTGGAAGAAATCTTCAAAAGTTTAGACTGGGAAGAGACAGGGCTCAGGATTAACGGCGAATATCTGAGTAACCTGCGATTTGCAGACGACATAGTACTCTTTAGCAATGATGGCGACGAATCGCAAAAGATGATTGAAGACTTAAGCCGAGAAAGCGCTAAGGTAGGATTAAGGATGAACATGCAGAAAACAATGCTAATGCTCAGTGGCACGGCGAAAAAACGTCTATTCACGATCGAAACCCATACATTAGAAGTCGTAGGGGAATATCTGTACCTAGGACAACTACTTACTGGAGAACCCACCCATACAAAAGAAATCCACCGTAGAATAAACATGGGATGGCGCGCATATGGGAGACATTCCCAGCTCATGAACAGAAACCTACCACTATCACTCAAGCGGAAACTGTATGACTACTGCATCCTGCCAGCACTGACTTACGGATCAGAAACCTGGAGAATTACAAAGAAGCTAGAGATGACGAAAGGGAAGGGGTCAAGGGCTCGTTCTTTATTTGTTAGAAACAGCTTAATGAGCAAACAGACAATGAAGCCTAGGAAAACATAGGGAAAGTTAATTGTGGTATTGTAATTGTGGAGAAAGTAGAAAGGAATTAAAGTGGAAGAAAAGACAAACCTGCCCTCGGTGGGTCCCGAACCCACGACCTTCGGATGTCGCGTCCGATGCTCTACCAACTGAGCTACAAGGGCGGTCGTCCCCCCGTCCACTTTATTGTGTATTTATGTAGGTATTATCCTGGGAGTGTTAGGCAACGCCACTCGAGGCCAAGGCGGCGTGTGTAGAACACACTTTCTTGCCAGGAGGCGTCACGTAGAACGTGAACTTAGACGAGATGGCTGCTGCCCAATAAGCCCTCGCATGTTACCTAAGGCACCAAGTCTGCCGCAACGAGGCCCAAGCTATGAAATGACAAAAGGGAAGGGGTCAAGGGCTCGTTCTTTATTTGTTAGAAACAACTTAATGAGCAAACAGACAATGAAGCCTAGGAAAACATAGGGGAAGTTAATTGTGGTATTGTAATTGTGGAGAAAGTAGAAGGGAATTAAAGTGGAAGAAAAGACAAACCTGCCCTCGGTGGGTCCCGAACCCACGACCTTCGGATGTCGCGTCCGATGCTCTACCAACTTAGCTACAAGGGCGATCGTCCCCCCGTCCACTTTATTGTGTATTTATGTAGGTATTATCCTGGGAGTGTTAGGCAGCGCCACTCGAGGCCAAGGCGGCGTCTGTAGAACACACTTTCTTGCCAGGAGGCGTCACGTAGAACGTGAACTTAGACGAGATGGCTGCTGCCCAATAATCCCTCGCATGTTACCTAAGGCACCAAGTCTGCCGCAACGAGGCCCAAGCTATGAAATGACTAAAGGGAAGGGGTCAAGGGCTCGTTCTTTATTTGTTAGAAACAACTTAATGAGCAAACAGACAATGAAGCCTAGGAAAACATAGGGGAAGTTAATTGTGGTATTGTAATTGTGGAGACAGTAGAAAGGAATTAAAGTGGAAGAAAAGACAAACTAGAGAGGAAGTTAAGCTAGAGAGGAAGTTAAGAACCGCGCAGCGGGCGATGGAACGAAAAATGATAGGCTTTACACTAAGGGATAGGAAGACAGCCGAGTGGGTCATAGAACAAACGGGGGTCGCCGACATAGTGAACGATATTAAGAAGAAAAAATGGACATGGGCAGGCCAAGTGATGAGAAGGCTAGATAACAGATGGACAGTTAGAACGACGGAATCGATACCAAGAGAGGATAAGCGCAGCCGTGGGCGGCAGAGAGTAAGATGGGGGGACGAAATCAAGAAGTTCGCAGGCATCAAATGGAATCAGCTCGCGCAGGACAGGCAAGGATGGCGAGGATTGGGAGAGGCCTTCGTCCTGCAGTGGACATAAGATGGGCTGATGATGATGATGATGATTTACTGCTACAACAAGCCGCCGTCTTCTTTTACATTGTGATTCCTACGGGAAGGAGAAAAATTATATACGGAAAGCTTTTTGCGGCTTTATTTATATAAACGCCAACAAACGCTTTCCTTGGCGAAATGAGAAAAATAATGAAAGAGATATCACATGAAGACAGTCAGAAAACGTACGCGAAGACATTCTTCCTGTACGCCTATATAATCAGCGTGTGGTTGAAAGTAAACACATTTAACGAATCATATGACAACTTTGGGTGTGGACGAGTTTCCCAGCTTAAGCATGTTTATGTAACGAGGTACTCACATTGGAAGGTGGTTCACACGTTACCGTTAGAAACCGGATAACTGTGGTGCATTGGGAACCACGCATAAGTATCGAGTAAAGAGATCATCCGTTAATCAACGGACCCGACCACTGTCTTCTGTATGGCGCGGCTTGCGCGTCGCACTAAATATACCCATCTACTAGACAAAAACATTACAATACGTCCTCATCGACTGTCTGGCCAAAGCCTTTTAACATCTGATTGCTTTAGGGTGGAGATAAATCCGTACTTAGGGACGTTCGCAGTTAGCTGTCACGAAGAAGGAAAAGAGGACCCGCTCTTGCGCTTTAACCACAGTGCTACATTACACTCATCATGCGAAGGAGAACGTAGAAATAAATAAATAAATAAATAAATAAATAAATAAATAAATAAATAAAGATGGTCGGAAAGAAAGAAATGAAGAAAAAGAAAGTCTCGAGTTGCGCAGAAGGTAAAAGTGCACTAGTGCTTGCTCTCGACCCACTGCACATATCCTTGCCCTTTTCCCACTTTCACATGATGGTGATAGTGAACTTCACACCTCTGCCCCAGCTAAGCTGCTTACACGGATTTCACAGATGCGAAACTGGTGCTACTATTTTTTAGGGGCGAAGCTCCTCTTAGTCTAACCTTGTCACGCGTCAGGCGTCAGGCGTAACCCGCGTGCCTCCCGGCACGCGCTCGCCCTCGGCGCGTGCCTCCCGGCGCGTGCCCCCCTCTCTCTCTCTCTCTCCCGGCGCGTGCCTCTGCTGTCTTGTGAGAGAGAGAGAGAGAGAGACAGAGAGAGAGCGAAAGGCGCGCGTTGGCTATGGAAACGCTCTTTCTTAGAGGAACGCTGTACCAGCTCGCAAAGAAGGAGAACGCGCCCTCACCCGCGAGAGAGAACGTTGGCGCAGGCAGCGTCTCCTAGCGAGTTTCTTGATTGAGAAATACCGACTGCTCGCGTTGGAGAAGCGTTAACCGGCAACCCATATATATATATATATATATATATATATATATAGCACTGGATCTTGACTTGCAATGAAGTGCCGGTGGGAGATTTCACTTGTGCATAGTTGAACCATGAGGATTCGTAGCGTGCGCGTTAACTAAATTAATCCGGAACTTGGCACGATCTACGATGAACCTCCCGAGCTTCGCCCACTCATCATCATTCACTCCGTGGATATGCTGTAAGTTTTTTTTCCGTGGCCCAGCTAGCCGGGTGCTTTCACAGCCTGAGAGCAGCGACCACACTGCCATGATCCTGTTTTCACGATAGTGTAGTGGCCTTGTGCTTTGTGTTTATAAACAACACAGTGTCCAGAGTGGCAAAATAAATATCCTCGCAAAGTGCTTTTCGGTTCATACAGCACACCAGAAAGTACTGTCTAATGTGTGTCCATAATGAAGCATTACTTCCTGTTGTCTGTACTCGCAGTAAGCGCTCTCGAAGAGTGTACGCGCAGTTAGAAGGCCGCTCGTCTAACTTGTGCTGTGCTGTGTATTCCACGAAGGCTTGCAATGTTTTTGAAATTCTTGAGCATCTCTGTGCCGACAGCTCGAAACATGTCCGTCTCTTTGTCCCAGTGTAACACAAGACGAAACTCTATAAATAAAGAATGTACAAAACAAAATCAGGTATATTTAAGTTGATCGTTATGTATCCTACCGGCCAATGTTGATTGATTTGTGGGGTTTCTCGTCCCAAAACCAGCTATGATTATGACAGACGCCGTAGTGAAGGGCTCCGGAAATTTTGGCCACCTGGAATTCTTTAACGTGCACAGATTCCGCACAGTACACGGGCCTCTACATTTCGCCTCCATCAAAATGTAGCCGCCACGCCCGGGATTCGATCCCGCGGCCCTCGGTTCAGTAGCCGAGTGCCACAGCCATTACGACAGCGTGGCTACGGGCCAACGTTATGAAGCCACGGGTCTCTTTACCTTTAGGCTATGCGCCATCGCTTGTACAAGGTGGCCCTGCCACAGTGGTCTAATGGCTGTACCACTCGGCTGCTGATCCGAAGGTCACAGAGTCGAAACCCGGCCACGGCGGTTGCGTTACGATGAAGTTTAAATGTTGAGGTCCGCGTACTGCGCATGTCAGTGCACGTTAAAGAACCCCAGGTGGTCGAAATTTCCGGAGCCCTCCATTACGGCGTCCCTCATAACCAGATCGGGCTTTTGGGACTCAAAACCCCAGATGAATAATTGCACAAGTTGGTTTTATCTGAACCATGTGAGTACATTTTATCAGTGGTGCTATAGTTTCAATGGAGGACACTTGGTGCAATGAAATACCTGTCTAGCGCAATACATTAAGCCATCATGCAGCGTTTGAAACACCGGAAAGTTCCAATTTGGCGCAATTTTAATTAAAACACGTCACATACCCGATTAGTTTGAGCATTTGTGGGATGCACCTTATGGGGCGGTTGCTGATGCGGATGAACGCAACATGTATGTTGCAAGACGCCGTGCCGATGCTGCCCAACAAAAGCGTTGAACAGAGTATGGCAACCCATGCAGTGCAAGAACAGGAAAGGCAAATGCATAATACTCGAAGTCATCAGAGGGAAAACTTCCAGAGGGGATTATACATGATTTTTTTCTGCTTTTTTTTTTTGCTATCTAGAGGGAAGCGCGCTAGCACACGGCGAATGTGCCGTTTGGATCTGTTCATGGTGGAAGAAAAAGATGAAAAGCTGTTTTATTGCCGTTTTAACAGGGCAGCTGTTTAAGCTTGAGTCGCGACTGTCACCGGATTCGCTTGAAGCACGGTGCAGCCATGCAAAATGAAGTGGAGAGCAGGAAAGTTGAGAATATGAGAAGAAATAAAAATTTCTTGTGCAAAGCGGGATGCCAACCCTGGTACAACCGATGATATCATGAGCGGCATAGGTCGGCGCACTCACTCATGAGTGCACTCACTCGCACTCACTCGCACTCATTTCATAGACGTGAGTGCGAGTGCGAGTGAATGCCAGTGAGTGTGAGTGGAGGTGAGTGCGAGTGCGAGTGAGTGCCAGTGAGCGTGAGTGGAGATGAGTGTGAGTGCGAGTGAGTGCCAATGAGTGTGAGTGGAAGTGAGTGCGAGTGCGAGTGAGTGCCAATGAGTGTGAGTGGAAGTGAGTGCAAGTGCGAATGAGTGCCAGTCAGTGTGAGTGGAAGTGAGTGCGAGTGCGAGTGAGTGCCATTGACTGTGAGTGGAAGTGAGTGCGAGTGAGCGCCAGTCAGTGTGAGTGGAAGTGAGTGTGAGTGCCAGTGAGTGTGAGTGGAAGGGAGTGCGAGTGAGTGCCAATGAGTGTGAGTGGAGGTGAGCGCGAGTGCGAGTGTGTGCCAGTGAGTGTAGGTGAGTGCCGGTGAGTGTGAGTGCGAGTGAGTGTGAGTGGAGGTGAGTGCGAGTGAGTGCGGGTGCTGGAAAATTTAGGGTGAGTGAGTGAGTGTTCTCTCACACTGCCGACCTATGATTCCTACGCGCCCCTAAACATTCTCCAGATAACCAATGACTTAGTATCCAACTCCCCCCCACCGCTACTGGTTGCGCCATGGGTAACACAGCTACCCCTCTGCCAAATCGAAATTCTGGATAATCCCCTGGCTCAGCTACCTGTTCTCTGTTCGCAAAAAAATGCAGTGGCTTAGCTTGGCTATGCCAGGATATACGTAGCGTTAGCTAAGGTTAAGCTGATTATTCTTAGTTTTCCTGGTTGTCTGGGATTAGCTTGATTATCATGCTTACTGCTGCTTCAATGACACACACATGGTATACGCATTATGTGACACATGTATATTTATTTTTGCTCAAAGTGAGGTTGCTTCTCTATTGCAACAATGACAGCTCTCTCCTTCTCCATGGTTATGCCACACTGGCAAACGCCAGCCAGCCGGTCTGACAACTGGCTAACCTCCCTGTCCTTCCGTTTTTCTTTTCCTCCTCCTCCCCGCTGTATGTATACCCCCACTCATACGTCTCCGTTTGCGCCCGAATTGAAGAGGCGCTATCAAGCGACTCCGGCGCTGTGTCAAGACGGCGACTGCACAACGGAGGCGCACAGGTGCGCGCGCCGGTGCTATTGCGTCTGCCGCGGTTATGACGTCACTCCTCTGGAATGCGCAGACCGGCGAGGCGCGCGCGGCGGCGGAGTTGGCGGTGGCGGCGGCTCCGGTGCGCCAGCTGTGTGACATCACTGCTCCTCGCGCATGCGCAGCGCTGCTCTCGGACGCGCACGCGAAACTGCTCCAGCTCGGCCAGTTTAGCTAAGGCTACACGAAGATGATGAAGAAAGGACACGGCCCACTCGACCTGTCGTGAAGTGCGGAGAACGTGCCAAGACGGAGACACAAACATGCTTGATGCTTGCCACGATGAGGAAAATGAGATGGTGCGTCCTCTCACGTCCCTTTGCCACGGGTTCACTGCCTTGAACAAGGAAGCAAACAACGGCGTATGTCTAGTTGAAAGAAAAGAAACGACGCTGCACCGATAGTTCTTGTGCCGATCTATTCAACCGAACTCGCGTAATAAAAGAATTATTCATTTCGCGTTCCAAAAAAATGTACTGTGCAGGTAATCGCTGTGTATGCGACACTTTCTTCTTGTAAGTCTATCAGATAATTTGGAGGCACCGAGGACGCGCAAGAAACGCATCATCCATTACGTTAAATCGGCGCCGGTTGGCGGATAGCGCGACGCGCGTTTCTCATGCTTTGCGAGCCGCCTCCCAAGACAGAGGGCGCGTAGGCGCCGTGCATTACGGCATGACCTGGGCCGCCCGAGCAAGCGCTGTTTCCTCTCCTCAAAAATTCTTGCTCCGTGCTAAGCCGTTTACTCATTCGTTTGTGAAAGTTTAACTGTTACAATATAGCTAGCCTTGTTATGTAATCCGTGAGCCCTATCTTAAATCATCAATTTGTCTAATGCTACCGCATGCAAGTGGCCCACCGGTTGGATATTTGTAGGCGTAGTTTGTCATATAACGTATGACTCCTACGTAAACTAGCAAATATGTGTGTTTGCATATTATGTTGACAAATATATGTATTTTTCGTGAAAATGACCACCTTTGATGAACTACAAATAGTTTGTCTCTTTTCATTGTGTAAGTACATCTACGTATTAATTCATCAGCGAGTATATTTGCTATGTACGAACAGGGGAGCATACGAAATGAATCGCCAACTTTCATGTTCACAAGAAAACAGCAGAGCGCGAGAGGCAATCTTGTAAAGCAATCGAACCATGCTACTATGGCTACTAACGCTAGTAAAATACAGTTGCGGGACAATGCGTCCATACAGCTAGCTGGCCTAGTTGGAAACGATCCATACTAGTGATGCGCGAAAAAACACTCTGACAAAGCAGAGAAGCACGCAGGACAAGCGTTTTCTAACAAGTGGTTTTGTTAACAGAAGACTCAGACTTTTTGTCCCGACAGAAGTTCGCATGATCCACTTGTACAACAACTACGCAAATAAAAAATGAACAATAATTACAAAAAAGCGGACAAAAGCGATAATTTCTTCTCTGATAATGAAATGGAAGGATGACTAACACAAACGTATTCACGCTGTGAAACAAAAAGAGCCTCTGCGACTTCCCTAGATGTTTTTTTAGAAGGGTTGATCATAGTGATAGTGATGTCAAAACGGGGAGTTCAATCACACTTTTAACACTGAAAGTATAGGTGCGTGTTGGCTTTTCCATTTAGATTTGACGAGTTATCGTGTTCGCACACCTGCCAGTTAGTCCTACATACGCGTGCCCGGAAGTCATGGGAATGCTATACACAACATTTCTAATACACTCAACTAATTGATTCTTATGTACTACGGTGGATTTTTTTACGATGTAGATCCGACTCCGTGTCCAACCCAGCAAAAATTACGTGAGTTTGAGCGAACAGATCTTCTAGCTAGCAGCGCCATAAATCGTGCAGAATCGGAAATAAGTGATTCATTCATTCATTCATTCATTCATTCATTCATTCATTCATTCATTCATTCGTTTCTCTTTTCTGTCGTCAAAAGGAGACATTGGTAAAAGCCACCGCAGCTGCATGGAAAGTGTACGCACTCCCCTTTGCATGGCAGTGCAGAGAATAATCATGATCAATGTATGCTTAGAAGACCTAATACGGTTAACCATGGGTAATCAACGTACTATACTTAGTAACGTATTGTTGCGACTGGGGGTCGATTGCCGTGGGATGCCTAGGCCATCACGAAGGCGGTGGAGTCAGGAGTGGGGTCGACGTTCAGGACCCTCGAGCGAAGAGAAAGACCAACTGGTTTTACATGTTATATTACAATATATACAGGGTGTTTACAGAAAAGGTACAAGACTTTGGAGGATGTTCGCTCTCGGGATCCGAGTCGGCGTCTCCCTCGATGTGCTCCGTGGCCCCCGACGGAAACTTGCCTCCCCTGCCATAGGTTGAAGATAGGCAGGAGGAGGGGAAGGAGGCCCGCAGTCATCTGACGCTTGTTAACCAATCAATGCCTCCAAACTCCACCACCGCGACTGCACCTGTGGTCCCCCGCTCCGGCCGGCTGCACGTCGTCGCCTCCTTTCCGCTTCCCGCAACGCTGGTTGCCCCAAGGTCATCAACAGGGCTAATGGGGACGGACGATGTCCAGCAGCGCCGCGGGAGTCCTCAACGGCAGGCCGAGGCGCCCCAACCCCGGGAAACAAAGGGTGGCGCTGGCGGGCAGGTCGGCCTGAAGGTGCCGGCGAGGCTGAGCCGCAGCTGCGCCCCCCTGCTGGGGCAGCATCAGCCGATGGTATCTCGTCAGCGAGCCACGAACACATTCGACAGGCCGAACGGATGGCGCCGGTGAGGCCGCGCTGCAGCTGCATCAGCCGCGGGGACCTTGTGGAAGAACCACGATCACAATAGTATACAGTGAACAGACCTTCACAAGTACAGGAGTAATGAACACAACACAAAGAAAAACTAAAACTGGAGTAGCAATTTGTGCAACCGTACTCTATTATTCTGCTATTCGAGGGCAAACTTTCCTTGCTGTAACACTTAATTTCTTCCTTAATGTCTTCCGTCCGTTCCTTCGTTCGCTCACTCGCTCGCTCGCTCGTTCTTTCGTTCGTTCGTTCCTTCGTTCGTTCACTTGCTCGTTCGTTCGCTCGGCGTTCGTTCGTTCATTCGTTCGCTAGCTAGCTCGCTCATTCGTTCATTCGTTCGCTCGTTCGTTCGTTCGTTCGTTCGTTCGTTCGTTCGTTCGTTCGTTCGTTCGTTCGGTCGTTCGTTCGTTCGGTCGGTCGGTCGTTCCTTCGTTCGTTCGCTTGCTCGTTGGTTCGTTCGCAAGCTCGGCGTTCGTTCGTGCGTTCCTTCGTTCGCTTGCTCGTTGGTTCGTTCACAAGCTCGGCGTTCGTTCGTTCGTTCGTTCGTTCGTTCGTTCGTTCGTTCGTTCGTTCGTTCGTTCGTTCGTTCGCTAGCTCGCTCGTTCGTTAATTCGTTCGCTCGTTCGTTCGTTCGCTCCTTCGTTCGTTCGTTTCGTTTCGTTCGCTCGCTCGCTCGTTCGTTCGTTCGTTAGTTTCCGTTCGTTCGTTCGTTCGTTCGTTCGTTCGTTCGTTCGTTCGTTCGTTCGTTCGTTCGTTCGTTCGTTCGTTCATTCTCACTCGCCCGCCCGCCCGCTTGATTCTAATATAGTGAGCGTGTCCTGTTAACGGTCTTCTCTTGAATAAGCCGCCAGTTACATTTGGTGGTCATGTGCACGGTAGACCCCTTCAGCGTCCTCGAGCTCCGCAGCCGTACCCTACCTTCTGGCTCCGCAATGAATGAGGACGCCGGCCCCTCGCAAGTTGCCAGCTCTGTGCCAGCCGCCCCTATCCCCAAATCTGCGATGTTCTCTGGCGTGCTCCGTCAGCGTGATCCTCCAATATTCAGTGGTACTGACGATCACGATATCGAGGAAAGGCTGCTGGAGTGTGAGCGCTGCAGCGCGCACAATGAGTGGGGACAACCACGCCAAGCTCGGTCACGTCATCTTCCGTTTGACCGATGTGGCCTACCTATGGTTCCACAACCAGGAAGCCGATCTCACTACCTGTTCGGCATTTAAGGAGACGCTCACTTCTTTCTTCGGCCGGCCAGCTGTGCGCAAGCTCTGCGCTGAACGCAGCCTGCGTGGGCGATCTCAACAGATAGGTGAACCGTTCACCAGTTACATTTAAGGAAGTGATAGTAATGTTGTGGTTACAGGAGGGGTTACCCTGGCAAACCTGGACGGCAACTGCTCCGCCCGAGCGTCTCTGTCCATGTCGCACGCATCACCACGTCACTCAATCCTGTCTCTCGGAGCAATGTTATAAACAGGGTGGACACGTTCTTGCGAACCCTCCGTGTACCTTCCGGATATATAATTTGTTCAGTGCTTGCGTGTGAGGATGTGATCGGTCTGTTTAGGCGGGCAAACGTGGACATGGCTGAAAGTGATAAGATAAGGCACACAACGAAAGGTATAGACGATGATGCTTTCCATATTCTCGTGGCTAAAAATCCAGAGTGTCGCTGGAGTAAGTCAACTTTGACAAAGTGTTGATTATCTGCGCAAGCAGGGCATATCCACTCGTCGCCCTTATACGCAAACGGCAGACCCCTCAGCGCTGAAGCGGAGGCCTATTGGCTCCGACTACACTACTTTGCAGCTACAAATTCAGCAATATATCCGTGAGGAAGTTGCTCGCCAGCATTCTCTTGCGGCCTCTGTCGCTGAGCATACAATCTCACTCCACCAGTCGCTTTCTCGCGTTATCAAGACGCAGGTCGCAGAGGCTCTCCCACCCTTCGGTTCGCCAACACACGTTGCTGCACCACTGATGTACGTCGAAGCTCTTGACCGACCGCCTACCCAACCAACACCTGCTTCATCCAGCCAAGTCGCCACTTACTACACGCCACCTCGTCCGGTAGGCCCCGTTCGTGCACCCTTCTCGCCTCCCAGAGAACCGGTGAACCCTTAGTGTACTACGGACAACCGGCCCATTTGCTACTTATGCGGTCGCCCGGTGCATGTGGAGCGCCTCTGTCAGCGCCGCGCATCCTATTACCGCGACAGCGCTCCGACCTACGACTACTCTAACCAGCAGCCAGCGCACCCTGCAGAGCCTGACGCGCCGGACTCGTGCTCACGTCGAGCCACCTATTATAACACTTGTCGATTTCCGTCTCCACGCCGCCGCTACATGTCGCCTATTTGCGTCGGCATTCCGACCGTGTCCAAAAGGAAAACTAGTCGCACTTCTTGAGGCAAGAGCTGCGTCGGCATCGAAGATCGCGGCGCATTCTCACTGAATGGCAAATCATCGACGATCTTCATAGAGCGGCACTATGGTCTGTTGGAAATCACGCCTAGGTACCGAGCTTTCAGGCCATATCTGCAACACCGGCCCGACCATTGGTTTCTCTATGGCCTGGGTAACGAGCTGCCCATCTTTTACAAAAGTATGTTAAAATGCCTAGTCGATTGCCTGGTAGAAGGTGTTTTCTTTTTATTGGCGCAGTTAGTACTGGCGCTTTCATAGGCTGATAGAGTGAGCAGACAGTCGTGACCCTTGTGTGCCACGACCTTGTATCTACTATGTGTTTATAAACAACAACTGCGCAGCGTCAAATTGAATTCTGCTTCCTCCTCCTCCGCTTGATGTACTTTCGGTTTACAAAGAACATCTAAAAGAATTTTCTCAAATGTGTGCATAATAAACCATTACTTACTGTCTTCAGTACATTCCAGTAGGCGTTCTCGATAAGCCCTGCGGAGGCTGCACCCCAAAATTAAGCTGACACTGTGCTGCGTGTTCAAACCATTCCTATGGCGCCCGAGCGCGAAGCCTGTCCGTCCTACCATCCCTATGTCATTCAAGACGAAACACTCTACAGAAAGAAAATGTATAAGACAAAATGAAGTTTGTTTGGAGGGGTCGATTTATAACCTACGGCCTTACGTTCCGAAGCCGCGGGCATCTCAACCACGTGGCTATACATCAACGCTTGCCCAAGGTGATTATATCTGAACAGTGTGAGTGCTTCATTAGAATTCCTCAACAAGACTGCGAGATTTCTGGAACATTTTGTACCGCTTAAGCTTCGAAAGCTTTAACGTGCTGATAATTACGTGCAGCACATAATAGCTGATTTCAGTGCACAACAAAGCCGGCTAGTACAAAGCCTTTATATACCGGTATGGTAAAAATGGTTTTGGATTTTTGGATTTCTTTTGATGGGAACCGTGAAGATCACACTGAGGACCACTGAGCTACAGACTTCACTTGGAAGCGTTATGCCCTACCAATAATTATACAGCAAAAAGTGGTTGGCGCTGCAAAGAATGTATGCGTTAAACTACTGTGATGCCAATTTTGAGTTTTATGCATGACAACGGAATGTGATGTTCAAGGCCCACACGCCATCGAAAGGCTGCGTCTGCAGTTATATTGTGTGATGTTAGTGACAGGCTAAGGCGCCCTGATCTCTGCGAGGTAGGCGCAGCGCCTAAAGTGTATAACAGAGGCCAGCACGTCGCATCTCATTTGTTTAATTGTAAAACGTAATCCATTCGAAACATAGCCATATCATAATATACATTGATGCCGCGAGGAAGATATAACAACCGCGCGCGATGATCTTCAACCAGCACGCTTGCAATCACGACGCCCATCGTCCGCACCAGCCTCCTGGTGCAGCAGCAGAACCTGCCCTCGAGGCCCTTTAAGATGCACGCCGAGAAGCTGGAACACTTTCTCCAGTTGTGAGCTCCGAGGATTTCCACAGCCGAGGAAGCGCTCGATGTTTTCTTGAATGAACACGGGCGCCAGTTGGGAAGCACCTTTGCAAGGAATTCTGCGACTGGTTTTCTGCAGCAGCAAAAAACACGACGCACGCGCGTTGGCATCGATGTTCCCTGGGCCGGGACACACGACCGGAGACAGACTGTGGTGGTTCTGGACAGGTGGATGCGGGGGAAGACCCAGCGCAGACGCTCGAAGCTCCAACTGGTCGCAATGGCACCTCGAACGCTCTCGGCTCTCACGAATCTGTGCAGCGGCTATGGCAGCGCCAGCACATCTTGCCACCGGATGGTGCTGGGGCAATGCAGTGCTTCTGGACATTTTGATGTTGGCTCCCACCTGGACTGAGGGCGTGCGACGCCAGTCAGCGAGTTCTTTGCTTCCGACTGCAACGGACGCTGCTGCTAGCAAAATGGCGATCGACTGAACCAGCACGAACTGCGCGAGGACACGCTGCGTGCATTTGTTCTTCATCGTCGAATGCGTCGTGTTTGACTCCGAAGAATAAAGACAACGAATAATATCCGTAAAATATTATTTGTTATTAGTACGCACGGTCTCCTACACCACGTTTGAAATTTCATTATAGTAATCTTGTTTACCTGTTTACGAATGAAATATTCAGATATTTGATTTGATTTAATTTGATTTATTGATTTCCATTTACACACACACACACCTACAAATATAATAGTGATAACAGTATGAAAATGAGCAAGCAAATGCGGGGCCGCCTTAGCAAATACAAAGGCCATGTGATAGATCTAAGGGGAACCTACACTTACAGAATCACAATGTTTTGGGGTTGCTCTGAGCCGATGCAAGCCCAGTTGAACACAAGCATCGTCGCTAAGCCGTTACGTCGCAAAGTGTTTGGCTAGCGAATTGTACTTGCATGGACGACGGCGCGCCAATATAAGTCATTTGTTGCCTACAGCGCAAGATTTTACCTTTTTGTTTCCAAAGTAAAAGGAAGTCAGAAGATGCAGCGGGTGATGCCGCGGGAACACTGCTGTGACTCGTGAGTGAATTCGAGTGAGGTCCGCTTGTTAAACTGTCATCTCCCATCGTTGTTTTATAAAACCAAATCCCGGCAAATTATTCAAACATGCATGAGACTTTATAGAGGCAAAGCATATTATGTGCTCCGCTATTTTAACAATATGTATTGCACTACGTCGTCAAGGAATATGTGATAGCTACATAAACACAATAGCCAACATCTATAAAGATTCCACAGCCACCCTGCTCCTCCATAAGAAAAGCAGAAAAATCCCAATACAGAAAGGTGTCAGACAGGGAGATACAATTTCTCCAATGCTATTTACTGCATGCTTGGAAGAAATCTTCAAATGTTTAGACTGGGAAGAGACAGGGCTCAGGATTAACGGCGAATATCTGAGTAACCTGCGATTTGCAGACGACATAGTACTCTTTAGCAATGATGGCGACGAATCGCAAAAGATGATTGAAGACTTAAGCCGAGAAAGCGCTAAGGTAGGATTAAGGATGAACATGCAGAAAACAAAGATAATGCTAAGTGGCACGGCGAAAAAACGTCTATTCACGATCGAAACCCATACATTAGAAGTCGTAGGGGAATATCTGTACCTAGGACAAGTACTTACTGGAGAACCCACCCATACAAAAGAAATCCACCGTAGAATAAACATGGGATGGCGCGCATATGGGAGACATTCCCAGCTCATGAACAGAAACCTACCACTATCACTCAAGCGGAAACTGTATGACTACTGCATCCTGCCAGTACTGACTTACGGATCAGAAACCTGGAGAATTACAAAGAAGCTAGAGAGGAAGTTAAGAACCGCGCAGCGGGCGATGGAACGAAAAATGATAGGCGTTACACTAAGGGATAGGAAGACAGCCGAGTGGGTCAGAGAACAAACGGGGGTCGCCGACATAGTGAACGATATTAAGAAGAAAAAATGGACATGGTCAGGCCACGTGATGAGAAGGCTAGATAACAGATGGACAGTTAGAACGACGGAATGGATACCAAGAGAGGATAAGCGCAGCCGTGGGCGGCAGAGAGTAAGATGGGGGGACGAAATCAAGAAGTTCGCAGGCATCAAATGGAATCAGCTCGCGCAGGACAGGCAAGGATGGCGAGGATTGGGAGAGGCCTTCGTCCTGCAGTGGACATAAGATGGGCTGATGATGATGATGATGATGATGATGATGATGATGATGATGATTTACTGCTACAACAAGCCGCCGTCTTCTTTTACATTGTGATTCCTACGGGAAGGAGAAAAATTATATACGGAAAGCTTTTTGCGGCTTTATTTATATAAACGCCAACAAACGCTTTCCTTGGCGAAATGAGAAAAATAATGAAAGAAATATCACATGAAGACAGTCAGAAAACGTACGCGAAGACATTCTTCCTGTACGCCTATATAATCAGCGTGTGGTTGAAAGTAAACACATTTAACGAATCATATGACAACTTTGGGTGCGGACGAGTTTCCCAGCTTAAGCATGTTTATGTAACGAGGTACTCACATTGGAAGGTGGTTCACACGTTACCGTTAGAAACCGGATAACTGTGGTGCATTGGGAACCACGCATAAGTATCGAGTAAAGAGATCATCCGTTAATCAACGGACCCGACCACTGTCTTCTGTATGGCGCGGCTTGCGCGTCGCACTAAATATACCCATCTACTAGACAAAAACATTACAATACGTCCTCATCGACTGTCTGGCCAAAGCCTTTTAACATCTGATTGCTTTAGGGTGGAGATAAATCCGTACTTAGGGACGTTCGCAGTTAGCTGTCACGAAGAAGGAAAAGAGGACCCGCTCTTGCGCTTTAACCACAGTGCTACATTACACTCATCATGCGAAGGACAACGTAGAAATAAATAAATAAATAAATAAATAAATAAATAAATAAATAAATAAATAAAGATGGTCGGAAAGAAAGAAATGAAGAAAAAAAATGTCTCGGGTTGCGCAGAAGGTAAAAGTGCACTAGTGCTTGCTCTCGACCCACTGCACATATCCTTGCCCTTTTCCCACTTTCACATGATGGTGATAGTGAACTTCACACCTCTGCCCCAGCTAAGCTGCTTACACGGATTTCACAGATGCGGAACTGGTGCTACTATTTTTTAGGGGCCAAGCTCCTCTTAGTCTAACCTTGTCAGGCGTCAGGCGTAACCCGCGTGCCTCCCGGCACGCGCTCGCCCTCGGCGCGTGCCTCTCTCTCTCTCTCTCCCGGCGCGTGCCTCTGCTGTCTTGTGTGAGAGAGAGAGAGAGACAGAGAGAGAGCGAAAGGCGCGCGTTGGCTATGGAAACGCTCTTTCTTAGAGGAACGCTGTACAGCTCGCAAAGAAGGAGAACGCGCCCTCACCCGCGAGAGAGAACGTTGGCGCAGGCAGCGTTTCTTGATTGAGAAATACCGACTGCTCGCGTTGGAGAAGCGTTCACCGGCAACCCATATATATATATATATATATATATATATATATATATATATATATATATATAGGCACTGGATCTTGACTTGCAATGAAGTGCCGGTGGGAGATTTCACTTGTGCATAGTTGAACCATGAGGATTCGTAGCGTGCGCGTTAACTAAATTAATCCGGAACTTGGCACGATCTACGATGAACCTCCCGAGCTTCGCCCACTCATCATCATTCACTCCGTGGATATGCTGTAAGTTTTTTTTCCGTGGCCCAGCTAGCCGGGTGCTTTCACTGCCTGAGAGCAGCGACCACACTGCCATGATCCTGTTTTCACGATAGTGTAGTGGCCTTGTGCTTTGTGTTTATAAACAACACAGTGTCCAGAGTGGCAAAATAAATATCCTCGCAAAGTGCTTTTCGGTTCATACAGCACACCAGAAAGTACTGTCTAATGTGTGTCCATAATGAAGCATTACTTCCTGTTGTCTGTACTCGCAGTAAGCGCTCTCGAAGAGTGTACGCGCAGTTAGAAGGCCGCTCGTCTAACTTGTGCTGTGCTGTGTATTCCACGAAGGCTTGCAATGTTTTTGAAATTCTTGAGCATCTCTGTGCCGACAGCTCGAAACATGTCCGTCTCTTTGTCCCAGTGTAACACAAGACGAAACTCTACAAATAAAGAATGTACAAAACAAAATCAGGTATATTTAAGTTGATCGTTATGTATCCTACCGGCCAATGTTGATTGATTTGTGGGGTTTCACGTCCCAAAACCAGCTATGATTATGACAGACGCCGTAGTGAAGGGCTCCGGAAATTTTGGCCACCTGGAATTCTTTAACGTGCACAGATTCCGCACAGTACACGGGCCTACATCAAAATGTAGCCGCCACGCCCGGGATTCGATCCCGCGGCCCTCGGTTCAGTAGCCGAGTGCCACAGCCATTACGACACCGTGGCTACGGGCCAACGTTATGAAGCCACGGGTCTCTTTACCTCTAGGCTACGCGCCGAGTGGGAGTGCCACTGAGTGCCAGTGAGTGCGAGTGGAAGTGAGTGCGAGTGCAAGTGAGTGCCAGTCAGCGTGAGTGGGGGTGAGTGCGAGGGAGTGCCAGTGAGCGTGAGTGGAAGTGAGTGCGAGTGAGTGGCAATGAGTGTGAGTGGAAGTGAGTGCGAGTGCGAGTGAGTGCGGGTGCTGGAAAAATTAGGGTGAGTGAGAGTTCTCCCACACTGCCGACCTGTGATGAGCGGACACGCGCGTGACTTCGATACACTACAAACATCCTTACCTTCACCTCACTGCTACATGATAATCGTAATGATGGGAGTACATGATAGTGATAGCGAACTTGGCGCACTTCTCCAAGCTCCGCTGTTTCCTCTGATTTCACAGGCATGGAAGCGGCTTCATTTTTTTCTTACAGTTACTGATATGTAACCAAGAAAAAAAAAAGAAAAGGTTGGCAGTTTCGCCAGCGCTCGCGGGTTCAAAATTCCTTTCATGGTTCATAATTTTGAAAGCAATAGATTCAACTATGCGAGACTAACGACGACGATGACACGCATAAAGAACGGGTGCAAAAAAAAAAAAAAAAAGCTTCACTTTAAAAGAAATATACGCCATTGGGAGCATATTTACTAGACTATTGGCAATTCCATGCAGTACTTAATTGCGCATTTCAGTGGAGAACAAAAGAGGGTTTCCTGCACGCTTATAACGCTATATAGCAAAACTATTGCAAAAGTGGTTGTTAAAATCGGCTTTGAGGTCGTTGCCAATAATTTGCGCTCCGTTACATGCAAGCCATTAAGATGGACAGAGAGTATGCCTCTGAGCTAGATTTCACTTAGAGACTTCATGCTCAACCAACGATTGTAAATGCAAAGTGGTTGAAGCTGCGAAGAAGCTATGTTTCGAAATTCCGTGATGCCAGTTAACTTCTTCCTCCCGTTGTTGTTCGCCCGCTCATCCCGCTGTCAGCGAAACGGTTGACAAGCTGCCGACCAGGGGATTGAAGGCGGGCTCCTTCACCTGCTGGCACCTTGAGGGAACGACGGCTCCGACATCTTGTTGTTAAAAACAACGTTTAATGATCAACCTCCTTACAATACAATTCACCGGGTTTTATACACTTCTCAAACAAAGCACTCTCGCAGTCCAATCAGAATCGGAAAATGTCCTTCCCCCTCAACTTCTGATTGGCTGCCGTTGGGATGTACGTCCTACGTCCCTCCATCCAATGCCTTGATCCGCATCATCCTCTCCCCCGTCGATCGCCGATGCACCTCTCTCTCTCCTCTCTCTCGAAGCCTGGCGCCGGCCAGTCGTGGAAGCGTGCTCGGTGCCGGAGTCCCAGGGCTGAGCCGACAGGTCAACATCACGTGCCCGTCAGTTCACGGAACACGCGTTGGGGATTCTCCGCGATGCTGCACGTGGCTTGCTTCCCAGACCACGGTCCATTGTCCTCTGGCCGCAGATCTCCGCAGAAGAAATCAGCCGTCACGCCGTCTTTGTGCAGTCCTGGCCACCGCAGGGGGTGCAGGAGTGCAGGTCGCCGCTGGGGGTGAGGAATGCTGTCCGTGCAAAATGGCGACCGTGATGAGCCTTCGGGTTTCTGCTGGGCGCTCGTGCCCAACAATTGATTGATTGATTTGTGTGGTTGAACGTCCCAAAACCAGTTCTGGTTATGAGAGACGCCGTAGTAGAGGTCTCCGGAGATTTCGACCACCTGGGGTTCTTTAACGTGCACTGACATCGCACAGCACACGGGCCTCAACATTTCGCCTCCATCGAAATGCAGCCGCCGCGGCCGGGATTCGATCCCGCGACCTTCGGATCTGCAGCCGAGTGCCATAACCACTAGACCACCGTGACGGGGCGCGTGCCCAACAATGCCTATTTCGAATTTTAGACAGGATAAGCAAATGTACTCTTCAGTGCACCAGCGCCACCTAAAAAAAAGTTTCTGGCTTGTCATTTTTGACGTCAGTAACAGGTTAAGGTGGCGTGATCTCAGCGAGTTGGGCGCAGCTCCCAAAGAACATATAAGAACGGCCAGTGCATGGCAATAGGGAGTAATAATAGGGAGTAATAGCTAAGCGGCTCAGCGGGCCAGCGGGCCCAGCGAACGAGCGGACACGCCAACTGCGCTGAACAGCCAGCGCATTTACGGAGCGAGCCGCTCCCCCGCTCATTTCGTCTCTTCAGCGGAGCGTACGCAGCGGGCCAGCGTACGAGCGTTTTGCATGATGGCAGCCCCGAACAAAAGCGGCTGCGGAGTGTCGTCTTGTAGCAAAAACGAACATGTGTTCCCACATAACACCTGTGATCTAATGAAAAATTACTTTTGCTATATCCTTTTCGCAGTAACTTCAATTTATTCAGCAGGTAAAACCTCTGCTCGATCGACAGTAACTGCAACATTGTTCAACAGGTGGCGCAGCAGTATGTTCCGCTGAAGGTTTGAAGAGAGGCTAAGGAATATGAAAGAGGTTAGGTGGGCAGTGAAGGTGTTCCGCTATTTATATAGAAAGAGCGTTGACACGCAGTGGAGAAAGAGAACTAGGAGGCTCACCAGTAAATATACGGCTCTAAGAGAACTGACAACAAAGAGCGTAAAGGGAAAAGTCAGAGAGGCGGAGAAGATTTACTGGAGGACAGCGATGGAAAAAAAACCGACTCTGAATAACTACCGAGAGGGCAAAAACGAAATAAAGAGGGAGGCATTTTATGATAATTCAAGAGGAAGCGCTTTATTGTTTGAAGCGAGATCGGGCTGCCTTAGAACGCGTGTTTATAAAGCGAAATTCAGTAAAGAAGAAGAAAAATGCACATGCTGTGAGGAAGATAGGGAAACGACAGAGCATGTTCTGATTGAATGCGGAAATATCCACCCAGGTGTACGTTTGGGCACCACCCTACATGAAGCCTTGGGTTTTAGGGCGAACAACGGGAAGCTGAACATAGCCGCGATTGAAATAAGTAAGAGACGGTTAGAATACTGGTGGCAGAAAACTAGAGAGAACGGACAAAAATAATTATAGGGAAAAATATGGAATTTCTGCCATAAGGGGCAGGGAACTGGGATATGAAAATCCGTTTTTGATATGGCATGATCGATTTGATTGAAGTAAATTTAAAAGGCATGAGGAAAATTAAAAGAGAAAAAAAAAAGTTCTTAAATCTTCTTACGAGCCTGGTGGCGCACATGTCACCGCCCCGTTACAAAGGGGAAGCTCATAGCATCCATCCATCCATCCATGAAACAAGCGCAGGGCGTCGCAAGTTAGTATAAGTGTTCTGTGGCGTCGCTCAGCTATTACTCTTCCTTTCGTCATGCGCTCCGCTGTCCCCTCCGCTCATTCGCTGGGCCCGCTGTCCCGCTGAGCCGCTTAGCAATTACTCGCTAATATCGTAAAATGTGAACCATTTAAAAAATAGACGTCGATATTTACGTCGACGCTGCAAAGAAGGCATAACGAGGGCAGGCGATGATCTTCAACCGACACACTTGCAATCGCGCTGCTCTTCGTCCGCACCAGGCCGGTGCAACAGCTGCTGCAGCCTACTGTGAAGGCACTCCAAAGTGCATCCAGACAAGCTGGTACACTTTCTCCCCTCCAAAGCATCGAGGGTTTTCGCTGCCGAGGGAAGGCTCGATGTTTTTACCAAAGTACATCGGCGCAAGTTGGAAAGCGCGTTTGTTATAAGAGTTCCGCGGCTGGCTGTTCGGAGGCCTAAAAACTTATGATAGAAGTGTATTGTAACCGCTGATTCCTAGGCCAAGACCCACGACCACAAGCAGACGTTCGCGCGCCTGGAACAGCGCGTGGTCCGGAAGGACAACCACAAGAAAGGGGAGAGAGACACACACTCACACACAAACACACACACACACACAAACAGAGAAAAGGAGAGGGGAGGAGGGGGGGGGGGGCTTAACAAAGCGTTGCAATCTCAAGCTAAACAACAGTGATTTTTAGGAAAGCCACACTTAAATTTTCTTGCATTGCAGGTGCTATCTCTCTCTTTCTCCTTCATTTTCTTTATTTCATTCTCTCTCCGTTCTCTTCGTCCTCGCAAGTTATGTTACAATCGTCGCTACAACGCCATCACATGGTTGTCATAAATGCCTGTTCCGCAGGCCCAAGTATATAGCCGCGGTGACGCGTCCGATGTTTTCGGCTCTCGTGCGCCTGTGCAGCCGCTCTGGAAAAGCCGACAAATCTTCCCATCGGAGGTTGTTGAGGCGATGCAGATTTTCTGGTGATCCGCGTTGGTTCCCGCTTGTGTCGACTGTATCCAAGGCCAGTTATCCAGGCGGGTGTTCTCGTCAGGCTTCAACGAACGCGGTTGCTAGAAATATGGCGATTGAGTGAACCAGCACGGACGGCGCGAGGACACGTGACCCGCAGTTCTTCTTCATCGTCGAATACAGCATGTTTGACTCTGATGGGTGAAGACGAGGAATCTCCGTAAATTATTACTCGGCTATTAGCGCGTATGGTCTCCGAAATAACGTCTTGAATTGCGTAACAGTAATCTTGTTTGCTCCAGATTAGAATATTCAAATGTTCTCGTGATGAGAATGCAAAAAATTCAGCAAGCTTCTCAAGGGTGGTATAGTGGTGCCAAATCTGAAGAAACAGCAGTTGAGCGGCCTTCCTTAGCGATGGTTTCATCTATGCTTGACGTGCCGTATCTAGGCTTAACTTATTCCTCATGCCATATCTTGGCTTTCCTACAGTGATATAAAGAAGAATTATGCGTATTCACTATAAAATTACTAAACGGGAACTAGTCCCAAAAGCCACTACAGCCTTAGTATTAGTAGGTAGTTAAATTCAGTGCCTGCAGATGTCGATGGGTAGTATTAATTAAAGCTCACCATCTGAGCAAGGAAGTTCCATGGAAGTACTAACTACATGTTATAAAATGTTCGTAGCATTATTCTCTACCATGACTACGGCTACTAACGCTAGTAAAATACAATCGCGGGAGAATGCGTCCATACAGCTAGCTGGCCTAGTTCGAAACGATCCATGCTAGTGATGCGCGAAAAAGACACTCTGACACAGCAGATAAACACACAGGACAAGCGCTTTCTAACAACTGGTTTTGTTAACAGAAGACTCAGACTTTTTGTCCCGACAGAAGTTCGCATGATCCACTTGTACAACAACTACGCAAATAAAAAATGAGCAATAATTACAAAAAAGCGGACAAAAGCGATAATTTCTTGTCTGATAATGAAATGGAAGGATGACTAACACAAACGTCTTCACGCTGTGAAACAAAAAGAGCCTTTGCGATTTCCCTAGATGTTTTTTAGAAGGGTTGATCATAGTGATAGTGATGTCAAAACAGGGAGTTCAATAACGCTTTTAACAGTGAAAGGATAGGTGCGTGTTGGCTTTTCCATTTAGATTTGACGAGTTATCGTGTTCGCACACCTGCCAGTTAGTCCTACATACACGTGCCCGGAAGTCATGGGAATGCTATACACAACATTTCTAATACACTCAACTAATTGATTCTTCTTGTGTACTACGGTGCATTTTTTTTACGATGTAGATCCGACACCGTGTCCAACCCAACAAAAATTACGTGAGTTTGAGCCACAGATCCTCTAGCTAGCAGCGCCATAAATCGTGAAGAATCGGAAATAAGCGATTCATTCATTCATTCATTCATTCATTCATTCATTCATTCATTCATTCGTTTCTATTTTCCATCGTCAAAAGGAGACATTGGTAAAAGCCACCGCAGCGGCAAGTAAATTGTACGCACTCCCCTTTTGCATGGCTGTACAGAGAATAATCATGACCAAGGTATGCTTAGAAGACGTAATGCAGTTAGCCATGGGTAATGAGCGTACTATACCTAGTAACGTATACGATGAACAGACTTTCACAAGTACAGGAATAATGAACACAACACAAAGAAAAACTAAAACTGGAGTAGCATTTTGTGCAACCGTACTCTATTATTCTACTATTCGAGGGCAAGCTTTCCTTGCTGTAACAATTAATGTCTTCCTTAAAGGGCCCCTAAACAACGCCGAGGTCCAAAATTTGTTTTAAAGATATAACTGCGCTCCTGTGCGATGTGAACATGCTCCCGCAAGAATTTTCTGAATGGGTGCAATAATAAAGAAGTTACACGGGTTTAAGTGGCCACTTGCGTCGGTTTCGTTTTCTCGGTCGGCCTCCCCACCCTTCTCTGCCGAGGAGAGGGTAGGCGCGGCGCGCCGTCGAGACTCCGCCCACTTCTGACACGTGACATGACGTGAGCGATCGACGTCATTGACGCTTGCGCTGCAGTTCCGGTTGTTCCTGCGCTCACGCCGGTGGGATGACCAGAGGATCTGACAATAGACCTGGTTTCGACCAATCAACGAGCTACAACTGCGCAAGGTTGTTCGTGGTAGAACGTGACGAAACCTAGGATGTGAGCGCGAGTGGTAAATCGCAGGAAAGAGGCGCCGGAACTGTTTTTTGAAATACGGCGTCCGTGCGGCGCGCAGCGCTGTCATATTCGCAGAATGTGATCGCCGCAACCTTCTCTATGACTGAGTTAGCTTGTTTGGGCGGCTTTAAAAAAAAGCAGGAGCCTGTTTAGTGGCCCGTTAAGGTTAAATTTCCGTTCGTTTGTTCGCTCACTCGCTCGCACGCTCGTTCGTTCGTTCGTTCGTTCGTTCGTTCGTTCGTTCCTTCCTTCGTTCGTTCACTTGCTCGTTCGTTCGCTCGGCGTTCGTTCGTTCACTCGTTCGCTAGCTAGCTCGCTCATTCGTTCGTTCGTACGTTCGTTCGTTCGTTCGTTCGTTCGTTCGTTCGTTCGTTCGTTCGTTCGTTCGTTCGTTCGCTCGCTCGTTCGTTCGTTCGTTCGTTCGTTCGTTCGTTCGTTCGTTCGCTCGCTCGTTCGTTCGCTTGCTCGTTGGTTCGTTCGCAAGCTCGGCGTTCGTTCGTTCATTCGTACGCTCGTTCCTTCGTTTCGTTCGTTCCTTCGTTCATGCATTCGTTCGCTCCTTCTTCGTTCGCTCGTTCGTTCGTTCGTTCGTTCGTTCGCTCGTTTCGTTTCTTTCGTTCGTTCTTTCGCTCCCTCGCTCGCTCGTTCGTTCCTTCGTTTGTTTGCGTTCGTTCGTTCGTTCGTTCGTTCGTTCGTTCGTTCTCACTCGCCCGCCCGCCCGCCCGCCAGCTTGATTCTAATATAGTGAGCGTGTCCTGTTAACGGTTTGTCTTGAATAAGCCGCCAGTTGCATTTGGTGGTCATGTGCACGGTAGACCCCTTCAGCGTCCTCGAGCTCCGCAGCCGTACCCTACCTTCTGGCTCCGCAATGAATGAGGACGCCGGCCCCTCGCAAGTTGCCTCTGTGCCAGCCGCCCCTATCCCCAAATCTGCGATGTTCTCTGGCGTGCTCCGTCAGCGTGATCCTCCAATATTCAGTGGTACTGACGATCACGACATCGAGGAAAGGCTGCTGGAGTGTGAGCGCTGCAGCGCGCACAATAAGTGGGGACAACCACGCCAAGCTCGGTCACGTCATCTTCCGTTTGACCGATGTGGCCTACCTATGGTTCCACAACCAGGAAGCCGATCTCACCACCTGTTCGGCATTTAAGGAGACGCTCACTTCTTTCTTCGGCCGGGCAGCTGTGCGCAAGCTCCGCGCTGAGCGCAGCCTGTGTGGGCGATCTCAACGGATAGGTGAACCGTTCACCAGTTACATTTAAGGAAGTGATAGTAATGTTGTGGCTACAGGAGGTGTTACCCTGGCAAACCTAGACGGCAACTGCTCCGCCCGAGCGTCTCTGTCCATGTCGCACGCATCACCACATGTCACTCAATCCTGTCTCTCGGAGAAATGTTATAAGCAGGGCTGACACGTTCTTGCGAACCGTCCGTGTACCTTCTGGATATATAATTTGTTCAGTGCTCGCGTGTGAGGATGTGATCGATCTATGTAGGCAGGCAAACGTGGACATTGCCGAAAGTGATAAGATAAGGCACACAACGAAAGTTATACGCGATGGTGCTTTCCATATTCTCGTGGTTAAAAATCCACATTGTGTCGCTGAAGTAATTCAAGTTTGCCAAAGTCCGCAAGGACAATCACTTGAAAGGAGGGAGAGAGAGAAATAGAGCGACATATACGCACACACAGAGAAGAAGAGAGGGGCTTAACACAGCGCTGAAATCTCAAGCTTAAGAACAGTGATTTTTAGGATAGCCGCACTGAAATTTTCTTACATTATAGGTGCTGTATCTCTCTGTCTTTCTCCTTCACTTCGTCGCTACAACGCCATCACATGGTTCTCATAAATACGTGTTCCGCTGGCCTACGTGTATGGCCTAGTGGTTATGATGCTCGCCTACGGATCGTGTGTATGGGGGTTCGAATCGAGGCTCGCCAATAAAATTGATTTTCTTCATTTCTCGCTTTGTCATTCTTTCTGTCTGCACCTGTTCTACACATTTCACGCCCTTTCCTCTTCTCTCGATGCTCCTGACGTCAACATAAACAACCTAGCGAGGACTCAACACTTCCGCTTTAAGAAAGTTTCCATGTGAAGGAATTATGCGTCATCGGAAGCATATTCTACAGGAATATTCATAATACGCACAGCAGCTTATGTCACATTTAAGTGTGTAACAAAGCGATTACCAGTATACTATTGACGCTTGTACTATATTCTATCGTAAAAGTAATTTACACTTATCTATAAGGCGCTGTGGGTGTTTTGTCCTCCTTTAGATGGAAACTATGGAGGTATACATACACATATGGTATCATTAAGCTGTATTTAGCAGCCAAGAACTGCACATGAAAAGTGGCTGAAGTTGCAAAGAAGCTATGCTTTAACCTGCAATGTCGCCTATTTTGGCCGTTATGTAATGTAAAGAAACGAAATTCAGGGTGCTCTTTAGAGTACGCAATCCACCAAGAGGCATGCAGCTTCTAGCTTGGCATTAACGCAAAAATATGTGTGGTGTAAGGACAGGCTAATGTGTCGTGATCTGTCCTATAGTCAGGAGCGCAAAGCACCTGAAGAATATATCAAAGGCCACCGCATCGCGTCTTAATTTGTTTATCGTAGCAAAGCATCCATGTCAAAATTATACATATCGATATTTTCATACACGCTTCACAGAAGGTATCACGAGCGCGCGCGGAAACTTCAATAAGCACCCACGGGATCACTTGGCTCCTTGTCCTCACGAGCCTGGGGAAGCCGCAACAGCTGCGGCACCAGACGCACGCAGAGAGGACGGCCAGGAAGAAGCTGGAACACTTGCTCCTGTCCCAGCCATCCACGGTTTTCACTGCCGAGGAAACGTCCAATGCTTTGCGCAATGAACGCGGATGCCAGAAGGAAATTCTTTGCAAGCTCTTCCGAGGCTGGTTGGTTGGCGGCGCAAGACATATGATGCAAGTGCGTTGGAACCGTTTGGCTGCAAGCCGTGACCAGAAGCAGAGGTTCGTGCTTCTGGCCAAGCTCGAGGTGCAGATGTAGAACTTCAAACGCTGGGAAGGCCTCAACCGTGTAGCAAGTACACACTTGTCCAAACATTTTAGTATAAATCTTCCAGCTCTCGCGCGCGAAGAACGACGACCGTGAGTAGAGGGCAACGGATGGCAGCCAGTGGGATCCTTTCAGCATCTGGACACCGAGAAGCTCACGAAAGTCTCCTGACTGAAGGAAATCGCAGCTGAGGAACGCTTCCACACGGCGCTTTGTAAGTGCCGCACTGCTTGGGCCCTTGGCACGATGACTCGACATCACTTGAGCGAGAAGCATGCCGTTTGTTGCTTTAAAACGCCGGTCGTGCTCTGTCACACGTTGTTGTTCTTGTCGAGGAACGCACCAGTGAGTCAGCTTGGGGAACACGGTCCACAGCTGCATCTGCCGGTTCCCATCAGTCTCATTAACGAATCTGGCAAACTGTATTCCAGAAGTAAGATGGGCAGCTCGAGGTCGTAGGCCATGCTTTGATGGGAATCGACTTTGCTGCTCATGTACCTCTCGGTGGCTCCGCACATGTGCATGCAAAGTAGAAACCCGCCTAGGCGCTTGATGCTGCAACTGGCCGTGGTGACGCGTCCGATGTTTTCGGCTCTCGTGCGCCTGTGCAGCCGCTCTGGAAACGCCGACAAATCTTCCCATCGGAGGTTGTTGAGGCGATGCAGATTTTCTGGTGATCCGCGTTGGTTCCCGCTTGTGTCGACTGTATCCAAGGCCAGTTATCCAGGCGGGTGTTCTCGTCAGGCTTCAACGAACGCGGTTGCTAGAAATATGGCGATTGAGTGAACCAGCACGGACGGCGCGAGGACACGTGACCCGCAGTTCTTCTTCATCGTCGAATACAGCATGTTTGACTCTGATGGGTGAAGACGAGGAATCTCCGTAAATTATTACTCGGCTATTAGCGCGTATGGTCTCCGAAATAACGTCTTGAATTGCGTAACAGTAATCTTGTTTGCTCCAGATTAGAATATTCAAATGTTCTCGTGATGAGAATGCAAAAAATTCAGCAAGCTTCTCAAGGGTGGTGTAGTGGTGCCAAATCTGAAGAAACAGCAGTTGAGCGGCCTTCCTTAGCGATGGTTTCATCTATGCTTGACGTGCCGTATCTTGGCTTTCCTACACTGATAAAGAAGAGCTGTGCGTATTCACTATAAAATTACTAAACGAGAACTAGTCCCAAAAGCCACTACAGCCTTAGTATTAGTAGGTAGTTAAATTCAGTGCCTGCAGATGTTGATGGGTATAGTACTAATTAAAGCTCACCATCTGAGCACGGAAGTTCCTTGGAAGTACTAACTACATGTTATAAAATGTTCATAGCATTATTCTCTACCATGCTACTACGGCTACTAACGCTAGTAAAATATAATTGCGGGACAATGCGTCCATACAGCTAGCTGGCCTAGTTGGAAACGATCCATGCTAGTGATGCGCGAAAAAACACTCGGACAAAGCAGTGAAACACACAGGACAAGCGCTTTCTAACAACTGGTTTTGTTAACAGAAGACTCAGACTTTTTGTCCCGACAGGAGTTCGCATGGTCCACAAATAAAAAATGAACAATAATTACAAAAAAGCGGACAAAAGCGACATTTTCTTGTCTGATAATGAAATGGAAGGATGACTAAGACAAACGTCTTCGTGCTGTGAAACAAAAAGAGCCTCTGCGATTTCCCTAGATGTTTTTTTTTAGAAGGGTTGATTATAGTGATAGTGTTATCAAAACAGGGAGTGCAATCACACTTTTGACAATCAAAGGATAGGAGCATGTTGGCTTTTCTATTTAGATTTGACGAGTCATCGTGTTCACACTCCTGACAGTTAGTCCTACATACACGTGCCCGCAAGTCATGGGAATGCTATACACAACATTTCTAATACACTCAACAAATTGATTCTTCTTATGTACTACGGTGCATTTTTTTACGATTTAGATCCGACTCCGAGTCCAACCCAGCAAAAATTACGTGAGTTTGAGCCAAACAGACCCTCTAGCTAGCAGCGCGATAAATCGTGCAGAATCGGAAATAAACGATTCATTCATTCATTCATTCATTCATTCATTCATTCATTCATTCATTCATTCATTCATTCATTCATTTCTCTTTTCCATCGTCAAAAGGAGACATTGGTAAAAGCCACCGCAGCGGCACGTAAATTGTACGCACTGCCCTTTGCATGGCAGTGCAGAGAACAATCATGATCAAGTTATGCTTAGAAGACGTAATGCAGCTAACCATGGGTAATCAGTGTGCTATACTTATTAACGTATACAGTGAACAGACTTTCACAAGTACAGGAGTAATGAACACAACACCAAGAAAAACTAAAACTGGAGTATCAAGTTGTGCAACCGTAGTCTATTATTCTTCTATTCGAGGGCAAGCTTTCGTTGCTGTAACCCTTGATGTCTTCCGTCCGTCGTTCGTTCGTTCGTTCGTTCGTTCGTTCGTTCGTTCGTTCGTTCGTTCGTTCGTTCGTTCGTTCGTTCGTTCGTTCGTTCGTTCGATCAGGTGATCTGTCAAATATGATCTGTCAGATATGATCTGTCACTACAGATCATATTTCAGTTTAATGTACAGATGCCCACACAGTTGTAGCTGGGGACACTACCCTGGAGGGGACCATGGGTTTCAGGGATAGCACGGGAAAGCTGAACAAGTCTGCGGTAGAGATAAGTAAAAGGCGCTTAGAGTATTGGTGGCGCAAAGCTATGGAGCAAACAGAAACGCAAAGTAGTTCGGGCAAGATTGTTACTTCATAGCGGAACGATAATAGGTAAAATAGATAGGCGAGGAGAAAAATTAGTTGTGAAAATATGTGCGACTCGGGAAAACAAACGTTTGTAGAGGAAAAAATAAAGATAGAGCTTGGTGGCCCGCGGGCTACCACCCCGTTATAAAGGGGACGCTCCTGACATCCATCCATCCATCATCTTTTAGCGCTGAGACAAGGTTACCTGTTTTCTTTTCAAAGGCAGCAGTCCGCAAGCTTCTCGGTGCCCTGCTATAGGTGCCGCCACACTGGGTGACCACACCGGTAGAGTCCGGCGCGAGGCGGGTGGTGTTTGGCCAACACAATACTTGCAACGAGGTTCAGCTCTGTATTGCCGGTTGCCATTTCATGCTTACACCTACTCTTGATAACAAGAGAACAAGTATTCCCTTTAAGCTTCACTTGGCCCCACCGGAGCTTTATGCATGGATTCCTATGGACAACATTACATAGCGCAGCTTGCGCTAGTGGCACAAGGCTAGCGAAGCAGCGAAGCTGATGGGCACTTGGCTGGTTCTTGTTCTTGTTCACCTGACGATTTGTAGCTCGACCCATTCTGAGCGTTCGGCCAAGAATTGGGTGCTAAAAGAAATCTAAAGCTGCATATCCTGCTTAACCTTCTTGTTCTTCTTCTTCTAGTCGTCATCATCATCAACAACAACATCAACAACATCAACAACATCGTCTTCTTCTTCTTCTTCTTCTTCTTCTTCTTCTTCTTCTTCTTCTTCTTCATGACGTCACGGTTCCGAGGCGCGGCAATGCCAGGTAGCTGTGCCGTCGCTAGTTGCCATAGCTGCGGCGCGGCTGGCTTTTCGTGATACGGACGCACAAATTACGGCTGGCTTAAAGAGCTTCGCTGTTGTAATTTGGACAAGCGTCGAAGAAGGCCATAAGTTCGTTTTTCATAGAGTTTTTTTTTTTTTTTCATGTGTAAGATTTAGTTACATACGTGCGCTTGTATTGTGGTGTCCATACAGTACGTCGGCTGGAATAATTTGTCAGGGCAGCAGTTGCTGCCTTGACGATAAGAAGTCCAGTTGGCAAAACGCTGGCTGCTGCGAGATTTCCAGCTCAACCATTTTTTTTATTATTTCAAGCCTCCATCTTTCATATAACTCCTGCCTTGTTTGTCCAAGCCTGTGTCCTTTGCCTTTTTACGTACCTGACTTCTCTGACATTTGCGTATCGAACTGTTCATTATGCTGCAGTTTATTGTCTAACCTCTTCAAAGTGTGATATATAAAAACAATGCATCTAGGGCACCACGTGCAGTCTTAACTCGGAATTTGCACATGATATCCATTTGTTGTTTAATTTATTACCTTCGTTGCTCCTTCTTATTCAATTACTACAGAAGCAATTGTATTGATACTACATAATTATCTATCGGTATGAAAGACCTACATTGCGTTCCAATAGAGCCAAGGACTTAACACAGGGAGTTTTTTAGAACATTTGATGGAGCGAATTTGGCGAAAATTTGAAAAAAAAAAAGGAACTCGGCCTTCCGACGTTATTAGGTTCTGAAGTTCCGGTGCGAATTTCAAAACTAAATCTTTGACATTCAATTTCTAATATCGAACATAAAATGTTGAAATTGTCGACATTTGACTTCTCGAAAAATAAGTTTACCATCTAAACAACTTCACCATTTCACTCACTTTAGTGTCCCTTGAAGTTCGCATTGTTCTAGCGGTCTATAACACAGACCTTGAGTTCTATAACACATAGGACCAACTGGTTGCGTTGAACGCAGGTAAGCCAGAGCCTCGTATTCGGTGGCTTGAGAGCGACCGAAGAGAGAGCGTGTCGCAAGGGAGCGAGAGGGTGCTGAAGGTGCCACGAGTTCCGCGACGCTTGGACAATACCAGCTACACCTGCGAGGCGTCTAACAATAACATCACCGAGCCGCTTCGCACCTCGGTGACTGTTCTGCTGAACCGTAAGTCCGGTGCTGCTCCTACTTTCGTCAATGCATAGCCTTTCGACCGGTTTCTTGCCTGTAGTAATGTGAGTCGATCCCCTGGATTGCGTATGGGACGATGATGGAGATGGTGCGATAAATACTGAACCGATTCCTGAGAATGTGTAATCAAAGGTAGCGACTCGCTCAACCAGAGCACAATATGTGCACGGTATGCGATGTGTACGTGCATGATGTGTGTAAAAGTGAAACATTGTTTCAGTTTTTTTTTACATGATGGTCGTTGAAAACTCTATTTCATTAATTTCGCAAAGAAAATTGTTTTTCAGCATTCGCTTTTTTTTGTCTTATTTATGCCCCGAAATATCAGCGCCGGTGCGTCAGAGCGACGTTGACGATTTCCATTTTCTTTCTGTTCTTTTTTTTTTTTTGTAACTGCATCTAAGGTAAGTGATGGCGCTCCGCCGAATTATTTTTTTCTTTTTCCTGAAGGCTTTCTCAACTCGCCAAGTTAAATTTTTATCTCCTTTACGCTAGAATTTAGTCCACCTTTACTCGTAACCATTGACAAGTCCTCGAAACGTGCGGTGAAAATTTATGAGACCGCGACGACCTGGTGCGGAAACTTGAAGGTGGCATCCCCATTGGTCTGCACGTCCTTCTTCTTTCTTTTCTTTTCTTTCTTTTTTTCTTGTGTTCCTGGCTTGCCAAAGCTATTGTTGTAAGAATGGTTTTAGGGGCAGTAGCATGTTTTAGCGCAACATATGTCTTGTTTTCTTGTGCTTCATATGCTGAGTTAATTCATGCTACAGTAGCAGTTCATGCTGCTACTGTGGAACAAATCATTACATGATGTCTCCAAATTCTCCGGTGTAAATTTGAGGGTTGTCGCAGGTTCACATTCATTTGAGCAACAGCTATGGTTTTTATGAAGAGGTCTCGCGGCGGCTGCCAGAAGGTTCCACAGGAATCGCAAACATTTTCTTCCGCAGCGTAAGCGCTGTTCACTGCAGGCCATGTTATTTCACTGTTTCGCATGATAACACCTTTTAATTCTTTAGCATCTGCTCTTATTGTCACGCCCTCACAATCAGACTCCCAAATGTGGGAATGCCGCCGACTGTAGGAGGCTAGAAACGCTGTCCGCCGAAAGTAGTTACTGACGATGCATTTGTCTGAAGCCTGACAAAATATCTTGCACTGCAGAGATCTGTAGGAAATCCCTCCAGAATACGACGTATCTAGCCTCCCAATGTTCATGCAGGCGGTTTAAGGAATTTAAATATGCCCCTTGTTGAGTATGCTGTTTACTGCATGAAGGCTTCTTTTTTTATTTGCCCGTATGTATGTATGTATGTATGTATGTATGTATGTATGTATGTATGTATGTATGTATGTATGTATGTATGTATGTATGTATGTATGTATGTATGTATGTATGTAGCAGTACATATATGTATCATACATAGAGATAAGTCAAGATTTAGACACAGGAGATTGCAAGCTTCGTACTCGGTCACTGCTGAGATTTATACTTCCTCATTGAGTGCTATGTTTGTGACCCGCCAAACTGCGAGCAAACCACCCAAGAAACATCAATTACCATGTTCTTGGGGGGACTTACTTTGCATGGGAACTGCCAGGCATCCTCATACGCATGATGTATTCTCTGTACTTGTTCCTACAGTGAAGCCCGTGAACGTGAGCATCCGCAACAAGGACACACCGCTCAAGGCCGGAGTCCTGGCTCACGTGGAATGCGAGTCCTACGGCTCTCGACCAGCGCCTCAGTTCTCGTGGCTGCTAGACGGCAGAGAGCTCGTAAACAATTCAAGAAGCGTCGAGAATGACCTCTCCGTGCTATACTTTGAGCCAACCATACAGAACAACGGCCAGAAGCTCACGTGCATATCTAGGAACCCGCTCATAAGAGACAGTGACTGCATGGATATTTGGACCCTCGACGTTCACTGTAAGCCGAACTGCTTGTCTCTTTGGTGCATCACTCAATCACTGACATGCTTTACACCTCCTTTTGCGCAGTGACATTATTTCGAGTGTCTTCAGGCTACCTTATACCGTTTTTACTTATGTGATCCACCTTGAAACTCATCTTTAAGAAAGCTGTGATGTTACATGAGCTCCTTTACCTTTTGTGATTTGGCGAGGTTGAAGAGCAGGCTAACAAACACTGTGTGCATTAAAACAGCTTTACAATTTTGTGAATCGAACAAAGATGAAGGTATCACCCATTTCAAGAAATCCACCATCAGTGTTCCCCTGGATGTGTTCCACTGATGTTGAACGATAAGCCATATTTCGAGATCTTGTTGCTGGCAGACAACATACCTACACGGGCAAACCGGTAATATACACTTACGTCCAGGTTCATTTTAGAACATCTTTAAGGAAGTCAGATCTCTCGTAGTCAACCATGATTTTTTTGGACCATTAGGCAACAGCTATTTGCATTATGTTTGAAATGCCTGCGCAACTTTCAAGTGGCTCCAAAGTGATTCAATGTCAACACTACCACTCAAGCCTGGACGCCAGAACATTCATTCTGAACTTAGTAAGAGAAATTTGCTTGCTTGATTATTTTTTGTAAGATTAATGTATGCAAATATGTGCAAAATGCCTTGATGCATCAAATAGTAGTACGTAATAACTTAACTCACGCAATACTTTAAATATGCTGTGCTTCAACGAGGGTAAGGGAAAGTTTAAGAGGGGGTAAGGGAAAGTTTAAGAGGTTAGATTTTTGATGCGCCATCATTGCATTTCAACGTTATCCAAGATTTGCACTATTTTCTTAGGATTACCCAATATTTCTCTAGATAACATCATTCTCCCCAGTTAATAACTTGGCGACGCTCATTCAGGGATGTCCAAATGTTGGCAAGTTGCCTAGCTTAACACAACAGAGCGTTTAGTTTATTAATGCTCTTATTATCATTATTATTCCCCTATTTTTAGCGATACTATTCCATAAAGGCCAATTCTCCCCTCTTGTGGCCTATAAGAGACCGGTTAACTCCTGTGAAAGCACTCTCTCGCAAAATACTGTCTCCGTTTTGTTGTAGTAAGCAAAAATGTTTTAATATGCTTTCTTTCCGGCAGTTAAGCCACAGATAACGCTGCTTTTCAAGGGCGTGCGAGTACAGTTCGTGAACGTCACGAGAGGAGCGACGGTTTCCTTGGAATGTCGAACATCTGGGAACCCTCGCACCGGAAATATCACGTGGCTTCTCAACAAACAACGGCTGCCGCGAAAGTCATCGCCAAAGAATGCAGTTTTCTTCCGGGACACAACAGTGGTGGACATCGTGAACGCTAACCGCAACCACAGTGGCACCTACTCGTGTTCAGGGTCCAACGCTGTTGGCAGAGCAACCAGCAACGAGGTGCACCTTCGGGTACTGTGTACGTGGCTTTCTGCATAGAGCTTCGTACATCGCTGCGTCACTTGCCCTCGCATGCTCACATTTGGAAATGTTATGAATCTAAGCCCATGTTCATGAAAAGGAAATCCTTAAGCTGGACTTGCTCGTAAAAGAAAATGCCAGCAGTTGTAATGCGTCAGCTGGGAGCGCAAACGAAGCCTCGTCACATTTATCATTTTGCGAGCAGCACGTGGAAGGTCGTCAGCGGCGCATTGACAGGAGGGTTTTGGGGTTGTAACCACCCTCTCGAGGTCCAGTCTCCTCTACCACCCCCTCCCTCCTTCGCATCCCCAGTGCCATTTTCACTGAGTCCAATGTATACTTTCAAGGGCTCTGTATTTCAGGAGATGGTTTTCATATTTATCGTTTGGCGAGACTCGCGGGAAGCATAATGAGATGTTCTGCTTTGAAAATTTAGAACATAGCCAGGCACGAATTTCATGCTAAAGGCTTCGCACGACAGCAAACTGGCCGGCATGGCAGCCCCCTTATCACTGCTACAAAGTTGGCTAAAACAAGAGAGTGCCGAAGAACTTCGTGCACTTCCTTGCATAACGGATTATCGGCCCTGTCAAGCCCTGTCCAGAACTTCGGGTAAAATATCAGATAAATCACCATCATCGTCGTCATCATCATTATCCTGTAGCTATTATTTTTATTTGTTGTAGGAATCCTCCATCTGAAGCAGGGAAATTGCATATTGTAATAAGTGGTTGTGTCCCCCCCCGCCTTTTCTTACCCTCAATCTTCTCGGAATTTAAACTCTAGAAATCCTGAGTGCGCCACTGAAGTCTCAATACAGTGAAGGGCACTGAAAAGTTTCATAGTGTATAGGAGGTGTAGATACCAGCTTAGGGGCACGTGGTTTCCGCGTGTAGCATTGCAACTTCAGTACGGCATGTAAGATGGTGGGTGGGGCCAGTTGATTTCTGGATTCATTATATCGCGTAATACAGCACAAGGGAACTCAGCCGCAGTGAAAATGAGGCGACGAAGCGACGCTGTCCAAAAATTCTTTTTTCCACGTTTCTTTGCGTTGTGTCAGGCTAAATAATCAGTATGCAGTTTCAGTCCATATTACAGCAGGAATTATTCATGAATTTCGTGCAAGTGAGCTTATCGTTTTTTTTTTTTCGTACGGGAATCATAGACGGCGAGAGAATAATTTGGTGTCGACGTCCTCTCCTGGTCGCTTTCGGAGGCCTTCACAATTTTTTTGTCTCCCCTACATTCTGCTTCCAAAGAAGGATCCTGGGTACGCCTATAGATCCTGGGGCAACTCTGATGGAATCATGGACTCTGTTACACACGTGGAATCTCTTGGTTTGAATATTACACTAATTAGTACTTATTGCCCTTCTGATGACATAGAATAAACGGCAAATCGTGAACAAGGCTCCCGTGTGGGAGCCGAAACGTCATTCCAACTTTATTTTGGTCGGTGCCGTTTATTCTATTTCCTCATGTCCCATCCCGATCAGACTGGTTTCTGTCCAACTCCTGACTTCAGACATATTGCCTTTCTCCTGGGCATTTCTATCCGTACAGAAAAGGCCACATTAAAACGAGCGCTGCAAAAGTAAAATTCACTGTTCAATAGGCCCTCACTGCACTTAACATGTAGTTAGGCTGCCCTTGCGTAGATTGATGTGTTAGGCTGTGTTGACGTGGGACCACAAAAAGCTCTGACATTCCGTCTGCACTACCCGTGACTCCTGCAGATGAGCCCGAGTGCATTGGCGTCGCGGACAGCTATGTGATGGCCGCGCTGGACGAAACGGTCCGTGTTCCGTGCCGGGTGGCCGCGGACCCACCCCACGTGACCTACTCCTGGTCCTTCAGGAGCAACCTGGACGAGGCGGCCACAAGGAATCTAACCACCCCTAGGAATGGCAGCGGTGGCCTGCTCTTCTACCAGCCCAAGGTCGCAGCCGACTTCGGCACTGTCTACTGCTGGGCACAGAACGACATCGGCCCCATGGCCAAGCCTTGCATCTTCCATGTGGTGCTCAAAGGTAGAGACATGCAACTTGAAAATCAATTCTGCAGAATCCCGAAAGCTGCAGTATTGATTACGAAAGGAAAAATTAGCATCCACCTGTTTGTGACATGGTTGAATACTTTGTTACAAACCTGTGGAGACCAATTTTCCCTTTCACAGACGCACAACTTATGTACTCTGCCAAAAAAAGGCGCATTCGATCTGTGCAGTGACATGCGCTGGGTGTTTGACGAACCTTTTGCACATGTTCGTCCATAACCAAGAAGGTCTCACGCCGAAAAAAATATCAATTATATATAAGAAGATAAAGAAAACAAAAGTGATCCTACAAATACAGGAACACTGTACTTTATGAATATAACGTAATTATCAACAAGTGCATATTTATTTAATTTGATTCTGATTATCGTAAGACTTCCAGAGCAATAACAAAAGAAAATTTCACAGCCTTGCGTCATTAGGATAGTGCAAACATTATTCCCAGAATCTTTCTGTGAATAAGTCGTTTTCTCGTCCTCCTGTTCACGTAAACGTAACACGTTTAGACTTGCACGACAAGATTTGCATACAGGGAGAGGCCGAAGCTGTTGAGTACCTGACGCTTTTACACTTGCTGGGCACTTGCAGTGTTACAATAGTGGGAGCAAACAAAAATGCGAATATTCCTGTAGCATTTTCTCCTTCTTTTTCTGCCTCTTTATCTGTGCGTAATTGCTCCAGCAGACGTAATTTTTATGCGCTCCTTATTTTCTTTTCTGTCGAATTTCGCAGAATCGGAGGACGCGATGACATCATACGTTCTTCTCGCAGTCATCATAACGTTTTTGTTCGTCCTCATCCTGGTGCCAGTTGTGGTCGTCATCGTCGTACAAACAAGAGAGCGAGACGTAAGAAAAAAAGGTAAGGACGGCGAAGCGGACCATTTCAACGCTACCTTGCTACACCCAGCGTCAATAGATATGCTACGAAGAGCAGTAGCAGTCCCAAAACACCGAAATAGAGTACGCTCTTAGTATTGTTTTGCTATCTGTGCAGCGATGTGCGAGAAGGGGCTTTGTTGCAGTTTTCGTACCTTGTCAGTAGGGTCACTGAAATTATTTGTCTTTTATTGTTCAACTGAAAATTAGAATTCGCACTTTGGCTCTTTTTTGGATCTTTGCATCGCCCGACACTTGCTTTTTTATTAAGTCGAAAGCTGCCCTTAAGCTAGTCGATTGTGCGTGCCTACTGGTGTTTTCGCTTCTGTTCATAAAAACTCGTGTTTATTTCAGGCCAGAATGCATCGCTCCCGGCGGTGACACCGAAGGATCACACTCTGCCAAAGTCCATGTACGGCGATCATAGTGTATGAACTGCTGTGCGCGTGTGTGGTGTCTGTGTGGCATTTCGCGTTTCGCTCGTTAGGTATATACATTCAGAAGTCAGTTTTTCTTCCTCTATCTTCATTTTTTTTATTTCAGCGTTCGATGCCACGATACAGAAGGTGCCTGTTAAATGGCTCAAATATTAGGTAACTGCCAACGTTTGCGGTTATACGCTTAGCTGAGCAAAGTTGTCGGAGTATGGAGAAGAAAGAAGGAAGATCTTGGAGGATAAAAGAAAGGCAAGGAAGATAACTTGCGCTGAGCCCGGTTGGCTACTCCACATTAGGAAAGGGGGAAGGCGAGGGAAAGAATGAGGCGAAAAGGAAGGAATAAACTTAATTTGAAAGAGCCGATGGAAGACTCGTCCAAGGGGGACGGCGTCCCTAGTCCAGGATGCTGTGTGCCTGGGCTGAGGTGAGAGAACGAGAAAAAGAAATAGATCACTGTGAAGTCATCGACGTTGTAAATAAGCACTATTCGTAATCATAGAGTGTCGATCAGTCCGATGGCGTTCAGTAGCACTGTAAGAAAATCCGCGATGTCGGAAACTCGCGATGAATGAACTCAGGCCCTTCACATCCCGTGGAAGTATGAAAAAGTTTCTGACATCCTCCCGCGACGAGTACCGATGCCGCTGACGAGCCATGGTACTGAGTTCTTAAGCACTGCACGTGTGAAGGCTCGCGAGAACTGGATTGATGGTAGCTAGCACTTGTAACGCGCTTCGAGCTGTCGGTGTTTCCACCTTGTCCAGGAACACAAAAATAGCAGTTCCCAGCAAACTGATCACGAGGTCATACAGCAGATGGGGGAGTGGATGATACTGTGTTTTATCTCATCGGCTGACGGTTTCACTTGCTCGTCACCGCACTGTCGGACCCTGTAGCGTACAGACGCTAACAAGACAATATCATAAAGGGTTGTACATGGTCCTCCAGCCGAAGTTAAAACGTGTGCCAAAAGGCATTTTGGTTGGCGATCTTTAAAAATATATATGTTCAATTCGTACTGAATTCAAAATAAACCAGACGTTCTCGTTTATTCTGTATGGCATGCTGCGACCATTTTCCACCATTATGTAATAATCTCCCACCCCCTTCACTGCTGGCAGAGTGCGATGAACGGGGTGATTACTCTATAAGGATTGGAGGGCGAGAGGAGGGGAGGGAGGGGGAGGTAGAAGGGGTCATCACTCACACAAGCACAACTCTCTTCCGACGCCGCTGTACGTCGGAGAGAGAGAGAGAGGGGGGGGGGGGGGGTAGAAAAAGAAAGAGTGACTCTGTAAGATTAAAGGCAAGCGAAGTGTGTACTAAAAAAGTAAGGGTCCTTGGAGGAGCGGATGCGGGCTTGACCTCGTCCAGTGAGAATGAGTGCATGAAAAAAAAAAAAAAAAAGAGGGGGGCGGGGGTGCACTCAGATGAGGAGGCAGCGGGAGAGTTTGAACCATTACACGCTCTACCATAACACAGCAAAACGATGACGCAAATAAGAAACAGACGGGACAGGTGCTGTGTTTCAGATTAGACTTATTGAAAAACAAATACAACAAAAAGCTTAGGGAAAATAAATTGCCGAAAACATAACCCATCGACAGAAATTAACCACGGCGTGTGGATGTTTCTCAAAGTCGCCGGTGTCTTGGTAGACCATAGGCAGCTGAGTATTGCACAAAGTAAAATATTTTGCAATGGAGTTCATGACCCAACAAAAGAGCTTCAGTGGTTTATTATTACGCTGTAGTTATTCATATGAGTAGTTGATTCCGTCAGCAAAACTTTCGCAGCTGGAGTTAAGTGTGCTTTTAAATGTTTGTTGGTATTTTGTTCTAAGTGTTAGTCTCGGCGACGCTTCTTTTTCCGGCTAAGTTCCGTCATCCATTCCATTTATTTAACCCTCTGTCCTGGAATATACCTTTACGTTATTTCAGCTTTAAGGTCCTAATAGCAGCCTTGCTCTTCTCGATACACGGTATTTATGAGCGCAACAGCGTGTGTCAATACGCGCCAACACTGGCCGGTATCAACAGACTTGGCAATCTTCAATATCACATTCCCCCGACATGCCACGCATTCCTTCAGAGGGTCAAAACATAAGGCGCGCTGGAAACCTTGCGAGTAATATCAATTATTACGAACAAACTAACACGTCACTTTCTTTGATGAAACATACGGTAAGGGGCAACCTCTCCTAAATGGTCACTAATGCTTGCAACTTTTATACTAGTTGGGGATAATGTGGCCAACGTTCGTGCATTTAATGAAATTACAGCAAGACTACACCAAAACAGCATTATTTTACTTATTCTACCCTTTCGTGCTTCACTGTTTTCGTGTAGCTGTAACCGCACGCTTGTCTGTGCCGAGGCTGTGCTTTTACAATGGCGCCACAGCGATTTTGATGGTTAGATGTTTCATAGCCGTGCATGCGCGTCATCCACACGCATTTCTAAACACAAAGTGCTTGTGACCTAGGGGTAGCAATTAGATCACTCGAACAGGATTATCGCCTTCAGTTATCGTGTAAAATTACTTATTCCTGTGGGTATTTTATTCAGTGCAAAAGCTAGGGGTCGTGGGTGTCGAGGAAGGGAAGTTCTTGTGGCCGGTTACACTGCGATTTCTTTTTCTTTTTTCTTTAAGGAAGGTACATTAACGTGACGGCTGAATGACACCAACCTTCGAGTTCACTGAAAAAACTTTCTCATTACAAATCTTCCATCGTCGCTGATCATGTTCTAGTCACAATCTAGTTACACATTTCCAAATGTCTGTCAATCATTGTAGTTAACTATACGTAACGTACGTAGTTAACATATCTGACCCAAAACTGGGTCTGTATACCGCAGGAAGAAAGTGTGTTCCACGCATACGTACGGTAAGTTTCTGGCTTACGGCACTGGTTGCAAAGCACTCTTCTGGGCTTTAATTCACAAAGCCTCTCGGTCGTCAGCTAATACGACATTTGCGAGCCGATTAAGCTGATTTATACAACGTCAAAAATAAATGAAATTCTTAGCGCCAACAATATTAGTCCAAGATGTTATCGGATACGGGTCCTGGACTCCTGTTTACAAAGCTCTCACAGGTTAGTACTTCTCACAAGAGCAAATTCTAGCGAGTCCTGTCCGTGGGCCCGATTATTAGAGATATGGCTGGGCAACGACACACTAACTTAAAGACAAAAATGCTAGTGAATTCAGGCCCTAATTTTTCAAGTCTAGAAAGTGTATGACAAGAACCGAAAATTTTTAACTTCAATGGCTCAGAAACACAAGAACGCAAAAACTGCTGACACGACGAAAATCCTAAGCGACTGCCGATAGTACTGTGCTTAAGCCAACTTTCAATTTGTAGTCAGTGTTAGAAATGGAACTCACTTACGTTTCCGTGTAGCTTCAGCCCATTTTTCAAAGAGCAAAACAGGAGACAGAACAGGCAGGAACGTTGACAGGACGCAGTTACAGATCGCAAAACGAGAGGAACCACACTGGCTCTGAAGCCAGTTATGCAACAACATGCCCCTGCGATAGCACGCAGCGCGGCTGCATTCACTGTACCTTCTGCACAACATAGGCTCCCAGTTACCTCGCGTGTCGAGGGCATCAGCGCCAGCTCTTGTTTTTTTTTTTTTTAAAGTGCCATGAGTGGCACTGTTGTTTCTTGCGCAGCACATCCAGTTCACCTCCGGAGAAGACTTTCACAAGTCCCTTTAATATCAACCTGAATAGTTAAGGAAGATTAAAATAACTGACGGCTCATACCTGCATTGGATAATGGGACAGCGTCCATAAAGAGACCTTGTAGATTAACCTAAATTAACGACAGCTGGTAAGTAACCTAAGTCAACAGAAGTCATCCACACATCTGTGCTCTAGCCACTACCAGACACGTAAATGAGGATTAGGGTCACCGTAAGTTTTTTTCTTTTTTTTTTTTGTTCACATGTCACGCTACATGTGATCTGAAAATATTTTTATGCAGACATATTTCGGCGTGTTTATCCTTTCCCGGTCTAACATTCCATCTACAGCATTTTTTCTACTATTTTTTTAAAGAAGCTTCGAATCAAAATGGAAAGTCAATTGTTCTCAGCCTTACTCTTATTTTATTTATTTATTTTACAATTGAGCATACCACTTATCAAATAGCGCGAGATTTCCCAATAGAAGTCACCTCTCCAGTTTGCGTGGCACGTTTTCATAGACGTTCCTTCATGCCCTACACTGCAACTGGGACAGAGCTAGATGCGAAAGGTTAACTCTTCCGGTTGTGTCTCCTCCCAACAGCGTGTACATATCAGTTCAAGGCTCCCATACTTACGAACCAATTAGGCGAGGACTCTCTGGACAGCTTTACGTGACCCCTGGTTGCCTCAGTGCTTCCTCATGCAGCTCCTGCCACACATTGACCTACACTGAGGACAGCTTGCACAACGCTATAACCTGCTTCCTTGCATAACGCCTGCTTGATAACGTCCCGCCAAATGCCGAGTCGCGGCATTTTTCTTTTCTTTTTACTCGCTTAGTTTGTCATTTGTCTACCCGTGTGTAGACGCAACGTTAGTGTCAGGGCGAGGTGTCGGCTATTTTTGGCCACGTAGAAGAGAGACACAGAAACGATGCCGAAAGTATGAAGGTAGTAAAGCGCCCATTTGAAGACATGTAGGGAACACGTGACTCTAAAAAGTAAAATTAGGTACTCTTATTTGTAAGGTGCTGTCTACAGACGTTTAGTTCGTAGATTTATTCGCAAAAGTCGGAAAGGATATTATTAATTCGGTCAATATCTGGCACGTGCACTTTTAATCAGGTCGACTTCATAGTGTCTTGATGTACAGTAGTGGGTAAAATGTGCAAGTCTTATCAGTCTAGCGCCTATAGTTATGATCGTCTATGTAATTCACAAAAAGAAAGCGCGCGGTGTTGTTTCAATATGATTCATCGCAATACAAGTTCCATCGAAACAGATTTTGAGAAAAATTGTACGTAACGCCCGGTGCACAGTCCCTTAAAAATGGCACTTCTATTCCCGCTAAACCTTTCCACCATCCATTTACTTTGGAACTTTTTCACTCTTTCCGTACTTTATCCATTCCATGCGAAACATCGCCAGCATTTTTACTGCGCTAGGTATAACTATTCGCTCAATTAGATATTTTTCATACGAGGCATACATGTTTCAAGCCAATGCTTAGACTGCGATAATTATCACCCGCACGATCGAATCACAGTATGATGAAGAGCCGTGGTCAAGGTCTGAAAATGAGCACACTGTTCAAATTAATTTTAATAAGATCTCGAAACAGCACATAAGCGACGAAAGAGTATAATGTAGTGATAGCACGTTGTTACACAGGCCGCAGAACTTGCGCATATTCCCCTATACTGTCAATGTATACCTATTCATGGCGCGAGTCAGGTTCGTAAAGTGGAAATAACAATGAAAGCTGTTCCAGTTCGATAGAAATCGTTGAGAGGAATTAGCTTTGTTCGCACTGTTGGGCCATGCATCTAGCGTGTTTTGAGGTTGGTGTGCACGGGCTTAGTGCCACAAAATTTATTTGTGGATCGGTGTATTTCAGGTAGCGACGTAGACACCCTAGTCGTCAGAGCTATACAGCTTTATTTTCTCGAACACAAGAGCATTGGGAAGTAGCAGAACCGTCAACTTTATGTAAAATAATATAAGTCAATGATACAAAACGATGAAACCTTGAGTTGGAGCCAAACTGTGCGTGCTCGTCTTTTAGGAGAGATGTAGTTGCCTAAACTGGGCGCAGTTTCACTCTTCCGTAACAGAGGTTCGACATTTCAACCATTCACTCGTCGTGTTCCTTATGTGTCCCAGCTTTGCTAGAAGTTTAAGCTGTTGGAGAGCTCTAATGAGTTGTTTGAGAGTTACACGAAGAAAATTGTTTTAGTGCTTAGGAAAAGTGAGCTAAGCAAACACAGCATGAAGAAAGATGCAACACTACAACACATTCCTAATCGTGAATAACCAACTGGACTGCACCCACACTCTGTTATGTCCTTTTATACTGTTGACTAGGTAAAGTTACTTGAGAGGAGTGAATCATTAATCGAAATGCTTATCTTCCAAAAGACGCACCTACAAGCTGTCAGAGGCGCTGTCGTGAAAAACCGTACCAGTACTAATCAAACGGGAGGGCACGCCGCACACCTGAAAATAAGTGTATATGTAGGCGTCAGTGTATTCGAATGCGGAAACAACGGCCGGGAGTCGAAGCCGTGGCTTTTCTTTGCCAGTGTAACAACATATAGCGCTTAGCCGCTGCAATGGCTGAAATACCAGAGCGAACCTTAGAAATCGAAGGCTTCTTTGTTTAAATTCTGACACTTAATGTGAGTGTATAAGACTATAAAGGAGTGAAGTACTGTGAAGCCCTATAGAGCACTGATCTTCAACCTGCCTTACAGAGTCAGAGGCCAGGCCGACAAGTGCACTGGTATTCAAGTAACTGTACAAAGCGTAATGTAACGTTTCCCTAATATCACGAAGCTATCACCTTCGCAATATTAAGATGCGCTGCCTCCTGTAGTGTATCATACCTTCACCTCGTTGCTTATTATTTCTGCCTTTCTATCTGCTCCTAGCATGTTGTGTCATAATAATGCTTCTTGCTTTCTGTTCTAAAAAAAAATTATATGATCAAAAACCTGCGGAGGTTTTTCTGTGTAGTTTCGTCCCTGTGTTCGAATTACAGCGCTGCCTTCTGAGTGCAAGCATAATCTCTTTGTATCACGCCTTAGTCAGCGTGATACAAAGTGCGATGTGCAATGGGCCCTCACTGTAACACTTACACTGCACATTGTCTTTAATAGTAGATGGTGGGAACATGTTTTCCTTGCAAAGTTTGCGAATTGTGTCGAGTTTGCTTCCTCTGTTGCGAAGACGGTTTCAAGCGTTTCCAACGGAACGCCAAGTCGAGGGCAGCACGCATTATTTCACACTCTCCTTGATTGCTGAAAATGCTCAAAACACTCATTTTGATTTGAACACTCGAAAGCTTCTTTCACGTACAGTTTCCGCAATAGTATCATGCAATTACCTTTCTGTTAAATGGCGTTCGAACGCCCACAGCGATCCGAGCTGCTAGTAAATGTGTGCGCCAAATTGTCCGTCTGTTGGTGTGTAACAAGTGTTGAAGAAGGAATATGATAGACCTCCAGGTTGAAGTGAAATCCGTGAGGGTGCGTATTTATATATATGTATTATACATAGTTTACGCGCAGTTGAAACTTGTATAAAATGACAACTGAGTCTTTTCTTTTTCTGACGCTACTGTATTACTAATTCTGCAGGTTGATGTAAATGAATAAATGAAATAAAGTACAACAATCACATGAATGAAACGTGCTTTCTTACCGGTCAATTTCGTGTTGTAATGCGAAATTCACACTAATGCATCTCAATGGCTATACGGGGTTAAGTGTGGGCATGTCCGTTGATCACGGGACGACAAGGCAAGCTATGACGCAAAAGCCACGTGGACACAAGATTAATTTTTGTCTGGTGTATGCTTTTGTACACTGGTGGCTCTTTCGGGTTTAGCTCGCCTTGTTTTTACGCAGGCCTGAATTAGTCTTGACAGTGAATCGGTGCAAATTACAAGAACTTAAAACACGATGCGACATGGTGCTTACGAGAGACATCAGTGACGCGTGGTGTCACTGTCTCTTTCGTCCTTGTTACCAGCGCTGCTTCACCTTCGCGCATGACGTTCAAGCAACGTTTTACAGGCCGTTTGCCCCGTCACGGTGGTCTAGTGGCTATGGTACTCGGCTGCAGATCCGAGGGTCGCGGGATCGAATCCCGGCTGCGGCGGCTGCATTTCGATGGAGGCGAAATGTTGAGGCCCGTGTGCTGTGCGATGTCAGTGCACGTTAAAGAACCCCAGGTGGTCGAAATTTCCGGAGCCCTCCACTACGGCGTCTCTCATAATCAGAGCTGGTTTTGGGACGTTAAACCCCAGAAATCAATCAACGTTTTACAGGAGCCATAGGGAGCAAAGCAATCTCAACTTCAGCCCCCTGTTCGGTGGCTTTTACCAAAATAATAATAATAGTAATAAATTCGATCATCACTGAGGGATACTTGTCTGCTATCTAGTTTATCACTTGAAGGAAGATTTGACTGTTACCGCAACTTTATTGCAGTAATAATGGTTAGAAGGTGCGAATACATAGTGATTTAGATGCTTGAACGAATTGATGAGTGAGAGCAACGATCAAATGCTTTTCATTATGCGTTGGATCCAAGGCAAGTAGTGTGTGACCTTGGTGTACACTCCGGGGAAATTGTGGTCGCCGCATTTCTCTCCGAATGTGGCCACTCCGACCGCCGACCAGCGGTAACTTCGATCCGGCACGATCATCGGTGAACCCATGTAGCGCTGCAAAGAAGGCAGACAGAATGTACGACGCTACTGCACAATCAGGCTACGTTCCTGGCATTCAAACCACTGTTCTGACCACCTCTGCAGCAGTCACCACAGCAGTCCACCTTGCGATTCATCAGAGTGGTTTTATACAGGTAAAGTATGATTTTGTCTCTATACATAAATAATTGGCTCTACAAACGTAAACGCTTTGTAATAAACATTGTCTTCATTACCGCAGTCCCTTGACAAAGGAATATGTCGATGGCAGTGATACTGCGCGCATGTCTGGCGCTTATAAAATGAGCCATCTCTCTAGTTATAAGCTTAAAACAATAGTCGATACTGGTGAATATATTTAGATCAACAACAAAAGATAAATGCGCTACGCTTTCGAGGAAAGGATGAACACTGCTGAATACACGTTACACCTTTTTCTAAACAGATTTGACGGTAAAGCTTTTCTAAGTAAAGGATTTGCGATAGAAGTAAGTTTCTTCGCTGTATCTTGGTGGTAAGGTGTAATTAGGAGGTACAAGCGGTGACCCCTGCACACAAACGTGTATTTCACCTCTAATCGGCCTTGACAGGCATAAAGTTTTTTTTTTTTTTTCGGGTGATTCTGGTAGTGTCACTGGTTCTTACAAACACTTCCTCAGGGGGTTTGTATTTCTTGCTTTATTGTAAAACTTCCTTTCGAACCGCGGGCGAACAGCGATTTCCGGTATGCGCACAGAAGCTACCAACCAAATAACATGGCACGGAGCTCGAAATACCGTTAAGGTGTTTCGAGCTCCGTGAGCATGTGAGTACTTCACGAGCACTGAACAATATTTGTTCAACGGTACACTATAACGATTTCCCAAAACGATAGCTGCAATTCACCATTTGTACACATAATTTGTCTCGCCTGTGACTACGCAATCATAACCGATAAAAGATCGACATTAGTTGCATGAGTCGTCTGCTATTATTCTCACACGCTCGCTTTTGCCTTAGTCGTTTTATTTCATCCAGCAAAGCAACCAATATCAATTTTAACATGCATCTGCGCACTTCAGTCGATAATAAGTTTGATGGCCATCTGTGTCATATCTGTTCTCGATTTGGGTCGCTTTTTGAATGAATTGGCTGTAAAAGAATTATCACGATGTGGATACTGTCGAGACGTCTGTAAGCTATCTATGGTCTCGCCAAAAGCTTTCCGTCGTCTAAGATATGTTAGGGCTTTGCTACGTAATCAGCATGGCCAGTTTTCTTCATACTTCGGCAGCACATTTTATGCGTTCACAGCAATTTACGTTAAATAATACTGGTTCCTATTAATCACTTTAATATATTATATTTACTAATTATCCTATGAAACGTCAGATTTGCTGCAGGTGTGAAGCTCCATGAAAAGCACCTCTCGCAGCGTTGTTTATTTTCGATGAGACTACAGTATTAAAGTTGTTTACCGATTCAACAGTACGTCAAACTACAGATCGGAGGCTGTATTTCCAGAAAGTCCTTACTCCAAAATAACACGTACGAAAAAAAAATTTAGTTAGTACTTACACTGGACACATAATTTACACTGTACACTTGGACTTGTGAATGAACAGCTTTGAGAATTTTTGAGACAGAAAAATAGTTTGAGTTTCATACTCAAAGCCAGATTTTTTTTTTTTTCAACTATCAATTTTAGTCGACTGAAAATTTTCGATATTTCGGCGCCCAATAGCCTTAATACTGTTGTTGGTCTCATAGAACTTGCAACAAGGAAGATATAAACTTAAAAAAAAAAGTTGAAACTGTAGGAATATCTGCGCATATTTCCGACATCATGTACATCATGCACTGTTCGTATGTGCTCTTACGTCGCAACCGCCTTGGCTTTCCTGGATGTCGGTGCACATCTGGCCAGCGATGATGCCCCTCGGAAGCTCGCGCATCCTCACGTTGTCGAAGAACTCACTGCAGTCTGCGTTGTTCGCGACGAGGGCTCGACGAGCTCGCAGTGTCATCGGGGCTTTCTTTCCTGAAATAGGCAAAGTTTACTGTCGAACAACACTGTAACGATTTCGTGCAATCCGCGGATTCGCACGTCAAATTTATATACCTGAGATTCCCTAACAGGTGCTGTTTACGAAACTCTATTGTATATGCTTTTGGTACAGATATATGAATTTGTAAAATTTGCGCTTCTGCATTTCCTTTGTGGTTTTTTGAAAGCTACCGATTTTCCTCGAAATAATTTGAAGCACTAACTCGAAAATCCGCTTCAGTGAGTTCCTATAATTTAGCTGCCTCACTTAAACGCGGCGAATTGATTACAAACTGATCCAGCGATTGCCTGATGCCAGCCTCTTTACCCTCCTTTTTTTTCTACATGCATGCATTTGCATAGACAAAGCAGAGCTGAGCTCAAATTAGTCTCTTATTAGTGAGCGTTCTGTGTACAATCTGAAACAGTGAGATGATGTGCTAGCATACAACTGGTCAGGATGCAGCGCCACAAGTCCTCATACTTGTGTGAAACCCAAAATAAAAACACGTCCGGTGGTCGATAAGTCAGTTTTGCCTTCCCCCAAACAGATTTTGACTGATTCTAATTCTGAAGATGTCTTTACTGGCATCTGCAGTCCACATAGTCATACCACTGTACAAAGCCTTTCATTAGTCGCGAGAGCTGCTGCGTGTAACACATCGCCAACATCATCATCAGCAGCAGCAGTCTGTAAGTCCACTACAGGACGAAGGCCTCCACCAACGATGTCTAATTTGTCCTGTCTGGGTGAATTGGTTCCATTTTATGCTTGCGAACTTCTTAATTTTGTTGGTACACCTAGTTTATTTGCGTTCCTCTGCTGCGTTTTCCCTCTCTTGGTATTCATTCTGTTGTTCTTACATTTTTTTATCTGTTCTCCGCTTGACATAACATGTCCTGCCCAGGCCCACTTCTTTGTTCTAATTGATATGAGAATATCAGCTACCCCTGTCTGTTCCCTGATCCACGCCGCTTGCTTTCTATCTCTTCACGTCACATCTATCATTTTTTTCGTTCCATTGCACGCTGCTTCCTCCAGTGGGCTCCTTATTCTCGCCGTATAGCGTACCAGTCCTTGCTTATGTCGAAACCGGTCTGCTCTGGTCGCGTGATAAATTTCGTGTGCCAACTTACCGTAATACTTGGGCGACCACTCAAGTACGTAAGACAACCGCTTGTCGAAAGCATCAGTACGGGTGGGGAGACAGATTGGCATGGTATCATTTGCGACGTCAGTGCGCAGCGTCACTACAGCCAGGTCATAGTAGCTGCTCCCGGGCAGGTAGTCTGGGTGCACGTCGACGTCGTACACGTTGTACTCCACTCCAGATTCCGTCGACTCGGACTCGAGTTGAACCGAGTACAGCCGTGGGTTCCTGGGGACAGACGTTTAAAGTCTTTTAAAAGCGTCCTTTCACCCTAACGAAAATCATTGAGTTATTGGATGAACGCAAAAGAAGGCGGGGCAGAACGTTGGCTAATCCTCATGCCCTCCTTAAAAATGAGAAAATGAATGCATCCTGTAAAAGCTATTATCATGCAGGTTTGATATTGCGAGTTCATATCGCATTTGCTTAAGCGATAATCCCAGCGTATATCGTATCCAGTATAAAAAAAAAAGGTTACCGTACAAAATTCTGTATTTTTCTCCTACCTTATCATGTTTCTTTGCTGACATATTTCACGTCTTCAAAAGCTAGAAGCCACAATTACTGTCGGCCGATGACAATGGAGGCGCTGCATTAGAAACAAGAATAATGCCTCTTCTAATAAAGGAATCCTTATTGTGATACGTGGAATGCCATTTTGTGTAGAGAGCGTGTTATTCCTCATCACACAAGACGTCACGGGAAAGCTACGCAGCACAGGGTTTCACCCGTCATAAAAACAGATGAACTGACTGGAAATACGGAAGGTGCGAAAGGAAGCTGAAGCCGTCACGATAGATCGGTTGACTCGATTCATTAATTGTAACCAACATGCTGTGACCGTAGACCTAAGGGATCAGTCTACTTGTTTTACTTACTGTGGTCTCGGGTCAAAGCAGTGAGCTGCTGTCAAGACATGTCGCTCGCTGATCAGAACACCGGCACAGAGGTAGTCTGGTGACTTTCGCTGATTGTACTCCATGATTGAAGCCTGCAAATGGCGCGTTTATCGGCATCTACATAGAAGACAAGTCAGGTGAGTCGTGTCTTGTCAAGGTCGTTGACAAGACCAGCCCGACTTGCCTTCCAGAAACTGTTCTTTTGCTGACGTTTCAATTTCAAGCTCATTAAAGCATCTTACCACAATGTGCCCCATTTCTTACTTATAGAAATTCTAGTGTTTTCGAAACAAAGAGAAGAAATCAATCATGGCGTAGGTCGTGCAGCGCCCACAGAAAATCAATGGACATGAAGTGTACATGACATCCGTTGACTTAATTGCCCGTTGTTTTTCTGCGAGCGCGCGCCTCACAACCTACGCCATCAATGCATACCTGCTCGCTCTGTTTTCTATTCTTATGCAGAGCAAATCGACTCGAGTAGAACCGTTCTGCCACACATCTTGACCTCAACACACTGCATGAAGTGCACCATTTTCATATTAGCGGATGGTGAAACAAGGCCATGGAGTTTGAGTTCTCTTCCTCACTAGGAGGCTGTTCGTTACAGACTGTTCGCATAAATCCATATTATAGTCTGGCCCGCCCTTAATGTAAAACACTTATTTTGCTAGCATATTGCATGAATGTAAAAAAGTTCTTACCATCCAAGGCCATTCTGCGGTTCGCGCTTTCCCACTTGGTAGGGGCTTGAACCTCTTTAGGCCACAGGCTGTTCCGAAACAACGTTCTGATATTATCACACTCATATAAATCCGCTGAATATGTGTCCTTGAAAGTCCATAACTATGATAATTTTCTTTTTCAACGTATTCCTAACACCACGGGTAAAGGTCTTGCCAAAGCGGTAAAACTTTCCACACCGGGCGACAAAAAAAAGAATAATAGTTGGTGTGTTGAACAAAACAAAAAAATAATAAAAAGTAATCATGCATTTTGCAGACTTGCGTTAAGAAATACTTTAAAATAATAACATTATTTGAATATAAGAATTCGTCGTTACGTTAGATCATAGATTCCATCGACATCATTCTTCTCAACACTGGCATCCCAGAGTGCTCCTTCCAAAACGGTTCGCGAAAAAAAAAATAGAGAAATGGGGGGAACGGGGGATAGGGGGAAGGGGTTATTGGAATGACTAGTCCCTAGTTACAGAAAACTGGATATGTAAGAATGTTTTGCAAGTTGCTGACCTTTTTCTTATTTTGGACATTAGACTCAAAGATCACTATTTTTGAGAAATGTTTAACACAACTGACCTCTTTCGATAGCTGGGAAAATGCCTTTTTGCTACCATACTTTTTGTTTTCAACGATAATGATCTGGTCACTAAAATAACCATACAAATTCACTCTAATACAACGTGTCACGTTTTATTATGGATCACTTCATCGGTATTGAATTCAACAAATAAGTACCACAATAGAAGAAAGCCACCCATTAACAAATATTTACTTTTATATATTATACAGAAAAACTTCTCTTTCGCATTTGCTTTAGAAACTGCTATGAGACGCATACGGATTTTAGGCTGTGTCCTTGTATACAAGATGCCGCAATAATTTGAACGTCCTCTGACTGAACCGTTTTACATGGAAGGTTGTTCGCTCATTCGAACTGATTATAGCTATATTTTTTTCTAAAGAAATATACCTTTTGTTGTATTGAAGAAAAAAAAACGGGGGGGGGGGGGGGGGGGCTCTGTTCCACACATACTTTACACTCAGCCGCGGCCATACACCGGGAGAAGCTGACAGGGTAAATATGGCATCAGTCAATGTAAGTGTCCCCTCTGCCTAACTGTCAAAAATTATCAGGTGCGACGCCTACATTTTCCAACCCCTGTCGAATCTCGTTCGATAGAAGGTCGAGCAGGCCGAAATCCATGATTTAACGCGTTCAATAGGCGATAGTCCTCCATCAACGACTTATCATCACTGCGGATTGCTCGTTCGGTTATGCAAGCTGCTTTGAACCGTCTAAAGATGGCGACGCTTGCGCATATTGTATATTAAATTATATTCACTAGAGTACGTCAGTATTTAAGCTATCCATAGGCAGCGAGAAGCTGTTCAGGTGGTAGTGGTGCACCTTCAGCAATATGTATTATTTCACTATACTGTAATTCCTTCGTAGAACAGACATGTATAAATAATTTATTCATGAAGTTTCCTTTCTTCATTTATTTGTGGAAACAAATGAGAGGCATGTCCATTGGAGTCAAAGCAGACTCGACAATTTCAGGGAAACATAAATATAATCCAGGCAGATTAACCAAGCTGAGCCCACTTGGGTATGCCCTGAATTGAGGAACGAGGAAACAGTGGTTGTACCATTATAGGTCGTCAAACTCACGTATTGTAACTTGGGCTCTGAGTTGGTAAAGCCCTTCGGCAAGAAATTACTGCTTTTGAGGGAGAGGCTTCTTGGAGCCCCTACGGGCAGCAAAAGTATACGTACACCATGGTTTCACGTACTAATGATATATGAAGAAACTCACGGGCTTCATCACAACTGCAGCTCCAGGCCAAGAGGACCACGCTCGCGATGCTAACAAATGATGCCATGTTCAGCGCAAGCACTTCCGAACCTATAGATGTACTGTCTAGAAATAGACAAGTCGTTGTGATACGAATTAGTGAGTCGTTTATTGACAGTGCGGGAATATAAGACAAAGTTATACGTTTAAGCGAGTTCCAGTGGCAAAATTTTGCCGAAGAACGACAGTTAATGCATAGCTCCCAGTCTCAGTTTTCCGACGTAAGTCTTCAATCCCTTAGTTATTGAAGTCATAAGGCGGAAAATAAGGACTGCGTAATAAATAGCGCACACTTTTGTTGCTTGTTGAACATGTTCACGTGCTACACGTGACAGGGAAAACAAGCCACAATAGGAAGGCCTTTAAAACTTGTTTTGTGCAAAATTTTATCATTTCTGAACACCTCTAACGTTCTATTTTTAGAAAAATAGATTATTATCAAAATAAGACATAGAGGAAGAACAAAGCACCCCACCTCAGCTCTCTGGTTCGTGTCACCCTGTAATTCTTCGCAGCCGCACACTTTCTCGGTCTGGCAAGTTCCGCCAGCGCAGGGTGTTGTTTTATATCAGCCGTGGCACTGAGGACAACATCGCCGTCTACTGCGCGCCTTGCTTGATTGGAGCGCGTATGCCAGCTTGCCGCACCACGTGACGAGAGCGAAGAATCGCCGTTGCATCTTCATTACCAAACGAAGAAAATGTAAACGCCAAAGCGGCGACCTGTCGAAGCAGGGGGCGAACGCATGAATTATGCCCTACCAAAGCCTAATGGCAATTCACCGTTTGAGCGCGCAAAGAAGGATATGCACCATACATGGCGCTGAGACCGGAAAGGGTGCGCTGCGCGTCGCAGGCCCAACGCTGGAGTGAGCCAGGAAGGGGCACCGAGCTCAACGCGCCTGGCGCGGGAGCGGAGTTCGCTGAAGGGCAGCGGCCGCCGAAGCTCCCAGGGCACGCAGCCTTTCAGCCGAGTTGGAAAATGAGTAAGGTTCGCGTGCTGTCCCGGCCTTCGGCGCCTGCGCGCGGCCTTGCGCATTGGACTTGTAAACTTGTGGCGAGAGCGTACGAGCAACGCTGAAGTTGTGGATGGGTTGGCGGGAAGATGTTTGGCCGCCGCCGAGGGACCCGACGAGTACGTTTGTACGCTTGCCTGAACCCTGGCACTTCGTGTAGAGTATGTATAGCCCTGATGGCAGCCACGGTCAGGGGCGCAAGGCCTCAAGTGATTTCAATAAGTCATGGCTGTCAGAGGGCTTGTTCACGGTTCTTCCCTTGAAAGTGAAAGAAATGCGTGGATCTGTAGTTACTGTTTTCCACGTGACAGTTTGGTTGTCATGGGTGAAAACTGCAGTCACATGAGAGAGCTATTCATAGACAATGTTCCATGCGCATGTGAGAACAACAGACAGAGAATAGCTAAGGTAGGTAGCAACACGTGGTTTGGTTGGTAGTTCGAGGTTCCTTTACCTATACGAGGTTCCTTTACTATTTCTGTACCCCCGTCGACATATGAAAATCACGGCTAAATTAAATCAGGGCAAATTACGCGGTGTCAACATGGCCAGCACTTGTCCTGCTTAATTCGCGCAGTTGTATATTTCTCTTTTAATATTATTACCTTTTGTTTAATATAGTACGGGGGGGGGGGGGGGGGGAGGTGAGGACGCTAATCTTCCTCTCCCGAAAATTTTTACAGCTTTATGAGTATATAACCACGCACATAAAAACACAGGCACAAACGCACGGAAGGGGGGGGGGGGGGAGGTAAGGGACACCCCAACTCCAAAATTGAATTCTGGCTGCGCCCCTAGCGGTCGCACTTCGACGAAATCGAAATTATCATCGTCTTTGTCTCTGCCCTCCGCTTCCACGCTGCTCGCAATCGTGTGGAAACAGCTGACCTAAGTTCATGCTGTCCTGTAAGAACACCGTGCACTTCCTAACACACCATAAACATCAATAATTAGTACATAACTTACAATTCACCTAGAACAAATATGAAAATATCGACAATTTCAGTAACGGAGAACAGCGACCATACTTTTTTTTCCCTAGTGGTGCATCTGTCGAGATTATTATTCTACTTAATACATCGTCATAAGCATATATTGCGTTTTTTTAGCAGTTGTTAATATCTTAAATACAGTCTCATGCTGCGTTGTATAGACGGTGTTAGAAGGCTTTGTTTTGTATAGCTAACATTCCGACAGTAGTAATGCATTTTTTTCACCATATATCTAGCATGTATACTTAAGTTTAAATGCCCTTTAATGAGTGTTGACCAGGTGGCCAAAACTAATCCAGCGTCCCCCCCTAAGGCGCTTCTCATAATCGCGGTTTTGGCACATAAAATCTGATAAGTGTTGATATGCGTCTTCTAAAGCGTGCATTACCTCTCCCATCCAGTTCGTTTAGTACTTAACAATAGTATACTGTGCAGTGGGATCTTACCGCTAAGACAAAGAACTCTGCTGAAAGGTTAAATTTGCGCGTGGTGGGGTCACATTTGGTGAAAATGTTGGCCTATGTACTTCTAAAAGGACTCACGGACAGGACGAAACAATGCCGTCGTTCGATGAAAGATACAGTTTGCTCCCACATGGGTTGAACACGTCTCAAAAAAAAAAAAAAAAAACCACACCTCTCAATCTTGTTAGCGTTCTTGAGATTGAGATAGCTATGCATGAAACTTATGGCCGACCTTGTCCTGTCACGTCGAGCGTTGCTTTTGAAAGCCAGCTTTTTTTCTTTGTCGATCAATACAACTCCATGGCATGGCATGGCATGGCAAACGATGATATGGTGCTGTAATGCACGAAGTGAAATGATTCGTGAGACAAGCTTAAATATACATTTTTTTTTTCGCTTTTTCACTAGGCGCCCGTTCGCACGGCTGCAACACAACCTAAACGTACAAAAACACGGGGCAATGAAATCAAGAAATTCGCAGGCGTAAAATGGAATCATCTCGCTCAGGACAGGACGAATTGCAAACCATTGGGTGAGTCGCCCGTCCTGTAGTGGACGTCAAAAATGATGAGAAAGATGATGATGATGATGATGGATGTACTGCGGGCCATATCTTTAACTGGCGCGCGCTCGCACGACTTTTCTGCACGTCACAGTTGTATGACGCAGCAAATTTGCAAACAAGTTGAGGCAGAGGTGCAGCTGAGCGCGCTGCTCCTCTGCCTCAACTTGTTTACAAATTGGCTGCGTCATACAACTGCGACGTGCAGAAAAGTCGCACGAGCGTGCGCCAGTTAAAGATTTGACCCGCTGTACAGGCACTCACGTAAAGCCAATTCCTGCACAGTTGCTGCACCCCATGTACGCATGCTTCCTCGCGCCGTAGGAGCTCTGGTAATCATATGCGATTCTGATTAGTTAAAGAGTATAATGAATCCTTGGTAGAAAGGAATTCAGGGGTTTTATGCGTCGAAACCTTAATGGAATTATAAGACACGCCGTAATTATGGAGTGGGGAATAATTTTGACTATACCTGGGGTTCTCTAGCGAGCACTTAAATAGAAGTACACAAATATTCTCACATTTGGTCCCTTCGAAGTGCGAGCGCCGTGGCCGCGAATCGAACCCGCGTTCTCGAGCTTAGCGATGCAACGTCACAGCCGCTAAGCTATCACGGTAGTACTCGCCGAAAATTGTGAGAGCAAAGCTGAGAATCCCAAAGGTAGGTTAATTTCGTATAACCTCTAGGGCGGTGTTTAAAAAATCCGAGACAGTGCAAGAATGGTTTAGCTGCGTTCATATGACGCTTTCAACTTTAACCATCGTGAACTTGTCTCGGTGACGCCGCCCTGTTGCCGTGGTGGACAGAAGTATCGAGAAAATTCAATTCGATTTCGTTCTCGGAACTCTTAATTATTCCGTAAGTTTTCGTGTGCACCTGTATACTTTCGGTGACGAAGAAGTAATGCGCACGGAGTGAAGGCGCCACTTGATCGAAGATCTCACGAAGAAGCTATATAGCAAGTGTTGTAAACCGCCTTCCGTGGTAACCGTCTTTGCAAGCAAAAGCTCGTTCGTTTTCATCAACACGCACGTCATATTAACACACGGAAGGGGTCCAACTGTGTTTTTCTGTTTTCTTCTTCTTTACTGCGTGTTGTTTTTTTAGACGAATTTTGTTGAGCTCTTTGGGCACTGCATGTCCTCAAGCGCCCCATTGTAATTACAAATTAGTAATGTTTCGTTTTCTGACAACTGCGGCATGTTGCTAAAGTAGCGGGGCGATCGTCAAACAGTGCTCTGAAAAAATTTGAACAAAGAAGACAATTCCTTTCTTTTTTCTTTTTTGTTATTGCGATCCGACGCTGCTTGTTTTTCATATTAGCAGTCATGGTAATGCGAGATATACTATATATACGCATATATATTATGCGTGAAAATCTATAGCTTGTAGAAAGCGGTCTGTGGCAAATTTAATTCTTTACAAATACACGCACCTGACATCCCGCTTGAGAAATGGAAGTACCATCCTTATACACACTAGATAACTGGATGGATGCCTAACCACGTAAAAGGTGCACATGGTTCCTGTATCTTTTCTTAGCGCTGTTAATATATATATATATATATATATATATATATATATATATATATATATATATATATCTTTTTAAGTGCAAGACCAAGAAATAGGCCCGTAAGACATAATAATCTTTCGCAGTTCTCGTTTTTCTTACACTGCCTCTATGAACGCAGTCAAAGCGCACCTTGCTTTGCACGATGACTCACTGTGCGGACAAGCCGTTAAGGCAGTACACGGCCGCGTAAATGTATCTCCAGCTGTCATTGTGTCTTGAATTCTCGCAGTTACCCATACGTTGAAGTCAGAATTGAAAAGGAAACAAAAGGACTGCTAGAAAATTTCTCATAAAAAGCAGTCGGCTCGCGTAATTTCATACCCAACAGGTCTGTGCAAAATCACGAATGAAGTTAATTTCAGCCATGAGCGTTAAAATTCAAAACGCAATGTCAGCCACAAGAATACAGAGTCACTGCTTCACCACTTGCAGAAAGCCCAATTAAAAGTCTTCGTTCCTTTTTTTTTTTTTTCACTTTCATTTATTCTTCACATGCCTCGCGGCAAATCCTCTCGAAACAAAGAAAACGTTAGCTCGTGATGTTTGTTTAATGCATTTCGCGGTTTCATTTCGAAGAGTCTCTCTCCTTCATTGGCTGAATGATGGCAAAAACTGGCTGCCTCTTCTCGTTCCGGGAACTGACTACATTTCGCCCGTTATTAACGACGTACAGCGCTGATAAAAGGTGAGCAAAGGCAGGTCGAAGCTGGCGATGAAGCGGCGTCTAAAGGCGGTGAAAAACTGTCAGTCCCAAACATAGTCTCCTGGCCTTCATCGCCTCGGCTTCGCAGCGCGCATAGACTAATACACCGCGCGCTATCTTTGGAAAAGACGCAAAGAAATACGCGCACTTTCTCGCGCTCACAGCGGCGGCTGTGATGTAATTACTGCCACGATTTTAATCCATGACCACCCGCCGACAGCTGCGTTTTGCCGCCTGACGCTAGCAGAATGCGGATGTTGCCAGCGGGGACTTCCGTATACGCTCATTGCCATGAGCTCGGTTTGTGTTGCCGGCCCAAGGAAACCCTGAGTTTCTCGTCACGCTTCGTGTTCGTGACCAAAACAGCGAGTATAGTAATGACGCGGTGTATATACGCGACACCGCCGTTGGTTCAAGGGCTTGCCTGCACGTGCATAGTGCGCCTATACTTATGAACATGAACCTTCCTTTTCTTTAGGAAGGGTCACCTGATGAGACTCGATGTTGGTGGAAACAAAGGTTCTTTGTGGTGTGCAGCCTACTGCTTTTCCTGCCTTCTTTACTTTTTTTTTTTTACGTTCTTTAGTCCGCGCGCGTTTCGTCCGAAATATTAGCGAAATAATCGGGTGTAATATATTTCGGCGTTGGGTATTTGTGACTTTGAACGTTCTTTTTTTTTTCTTGTCTGAGACGACTCGTGGTGACTTGTACTCTTGTATACTCTGTATAACACTGTTCATACTGTCTTACAAATCATGCCCTAGCGCTGTATCAGGGCAGATGCTTTTCTTGACACCTCCTGTTGGTTTAGTTCCCTTTTCCCATCCCCTAGTTCAGGGTACGCTTTCTGGTTAACCTCCCTGCCTTTCTGTTTCCTTCCTCCTCCTGCAGGGTAGCAAACTGGAAATCTATTTCTGGCTAACTTCCCTGCCTTTCCTTCTTATTTCTCTCTCTCTCTCTCTCGTGTTGATCGCCTCCTCTTGACCCCTCTGATTAATGCAACAAATTCTAATTCTTGATAAAGATCCGTATGGTATGCAGTTGCTAAAGCTTTAATCGTAGTAGTAGTAGTAGTAGTAGTAGTAGTAGTAGTAGTAGTAGTAGTAGTAGTAGTACGGCGGTAATAGTGGTAGCAGTGTAGCAGTACCAGATGCCGCCAGCGTTGCTGCCGTAAGACAAGTTCCTCATGGGAAGTAAGGCAGGTATTTTTTCGTCCGCTTTGATTCCTTTCCATCTGTTCTATAATTACGCTAAGAAACCTCAATAATTTCCCCTATGCTTTTCTTGGCTTCACTGATCGTCCCGTTGGCTTCCTTTGGTTGCTTCCAACAAATAAACGAGCCCATGACCCATTCCTTTCTTTCATTTATAGTTTGAAGGATTGTTGAAGCCACCGAAGTACAAAAATATTCTAACTCGACGTTACATACAGTCAGTGTATAATATATGTTTGTTACTTAATTCGCACGTCGCCACAAAATCAAGTGCTTGTTTACAACGCTACGTATACCCTGGCATAGCCGAGCTAAGCCACTGTAAATTTTTATTTGGACTAGGGTGAAATAATGAAAATATACTAAAACAGTTCAATTCTGACATGATTATCTAGCACATGACCATAAAATTAAATGTGTATAATGATAATAAGATGCAAGCAATAAAATGATCAAGACCCATGAGGATTAAACGGTGCCGCAAAACACAAAGCTTTCAAGTGCCTCAAAAACGTAGCTTTTCTGCAGCAAGTCGAGCATTTATTAGCGTCACTGTTGGGGGAAAGCAATTTTGGTGGCTGTTGAAATGGTTCGGATTAGCTGCCGCAATCTCGATGTAGCGTCATCGGTGTTGCCTTGATGCTCGCGACGACGACGTCAGGCGGACGTCGCTCACCTTGCGGCCTCCCGAGCGTCGTTGCGTTCTGTCCGGCCAGGAGTGGCGGCTCTTGCGGAAGACACTGCCAAAATCCGGCGCGGAGGATGAGCTGACTTCCACGCCCGGAACAAACGCAGCACATCGCGCAGCCTGTGAATTGTAGCCGTTCCAAAACCGATCAACGCACAGTTTATGAGCGCAAGAAGGCAGAGAAGAAAAGTCCTGAGGACACTTTCTCTCTGACTCGCCATTGACAACGCTACGTGCAGCATCATGGCGTACACAATGACGATGCCCGTTGTCACAACGGCCCAGACTAACGCGTCCCGCAGCAACGCTCGTTGCAGCTGTGCTTCACGCCGCGAGATCCAGTGGAAGAACTGCGTCGCGACGCTAGGCTGGGCGGCCATCTGGAAACGCTCGCCGCAGAGGTCGCAGAAGTCCAAGTTCTGCTGGTTAATCCAGTGCTCCATGCAGGACGCATGCACGAATCTGATAGTGCCTGAGCAGTTACAAGGCGATACTAGCGGTTCCTCTTCGTCGCCATCGTGGCAAAAGCGGCACATGCGGCTGCCGATTCCAGCCTCATTGGAGTGCCCAGTGGACTCATCAAGAAAGACGTTGTCCGACGCAGCGACATCGTCGGAGTCGCTTACCGCTTCAGGGATTTGCAGCGACTGCGCGTCATCGTCCTTGCACGGTTCGGCGACGTCGTCTCCGCCATCCAGGACCGCGTCAACCAGTGCAGGCTGTTCGTTGATCATATTTGACATCGTAGATTCGTTGAAGGTGTACAGACACAAGATATGGCGAGCGCTGCTGGTTTCTGGGCACTGCGAAGGGAAGAAGGAAGACGAGGGCACGTGGCTGCTCTCTTTTTCTTTGCGCATTGAAAGGCTGCCGTAGCTATCGAGGTGGCATAACATCCATGGTGTTAGTTCGTCAGAACGAAAATAAGATGGTTATGTCCACCTGTATGCAAGAAAAAATGGCTTTTTAACGCGTTCGTATTCTTGTACTGCTCATTGGACATTGTGGTGTGCTTTTGCTCGCAGATGGCACGAGAGAGTGCGCAAATCAGTTTGACTATTCCGTGATTCCGTAGTGCAATGAACTACATACTTCGCTCGCGAACACAACGACGTGGAAATCTGCGCCACCTTCTAGCATTAACTGCATAATGAAGCGTTAATTCCGCATTTATCTTGTGCTGTAGTGGAGCGGGCAACGACGTGCGGTAGCGCACGCGCAGCGCCCGTTAACTTCATGCTGAAGTTAACGGGCCGCGAGGGACAGCTTCATCACAAAGAAGGCTTGATGCAGGGCAGGTAACTATGATCCTACTTAGGCCGCATTGCTTCCATGTCAGTTCCAGTTCAAAAGCTCCCTCCCCGAATTCTTTTGAGTCTGTAAACAACATATATATATAACGAAAGGGAAGGGGTCAAGGGCTCGTTCTTTATTTGTTAGAAACAACTTAATGAGCAATCACGAAAGGGAAGGGGTCAAGGGCTCGTTCTTTATTTGTTAGAAACAACTTAATGAGCAAACAGACAATGAGCAATCAGACATATATATATGAGCAAACAGACAATGAGCAAACAGACAATGAGCAATCAGACATATATATATATATATATATATATATATATATATATATATATATATATATATATATATATATATATATATATAGTAAGCAACTTAATGAACAAACAAACATTGAAGCCTAGGAAAGCATAGGGAAGTTATTGAAGTTTATTATTGTGGTATTAATCCAAGCTAGAACAGAAGCTCAGGGGAAGATGGATGCTTGAATCGATGAAAAGATCGCAAAATACGATTTAGAACAGGGAATGTCGCAGGAGCCAACGGTTCGACAAGTGGACTTGTCTTCGCCAGGGCGGCGACTGACGCCAGCCAGTCGATGACAGTCATTATTATTTTTTATTTATTTACAGATACTGCTGTCTCATGTTTGAGACATTGCAGGAGTGGTTACAAGAAACGCACAAGAACAACAAAGAAAGAAAAAAATGAAAACATCAAAATACATAATTGGACACTTGTTTTACAAACTGTGCATGTGGTAGCCGTCTCAAAGAAATGTCAAGGTTATTCCAAGTCTCAACTGTGCACGGGAAAAAAGTATTTATAACAATCAATATAACATCTGAATGGCACAATGTTCAATGGATTGTATCGGCGGGTCACTTGGCTAGTATGACCGGTGAAAGAAATGGGTGTAGCTATGCTGACAGATTCGTTCACGATGTTATGTAACATGATAAGCCGATCGCACATACGTCGGTGCTCTAAATGATTCAGTGATAAAACGTGGTAGTGTTCTGAAAGGGAGAAGTTACGGTCGTAGCGATTGAAAAAGAATCTGATTGCTTTCCGCTGGACGGACTCAAGTTTGTCTTTGTCATTTGCAAGATGTGGTGACCATACAACTGACGCATATTCAAGAAGAGGCCTGACCAGTGATTTATACGCTATAAGCTTGCATTCCTTTGTGGCGCCTTTTAACGTTCTTCTTAGGTAACCTAATTTCTTAAGCGATTTTGCAGTAATAAGGTTAACGTGTTTGTGCCACTTTAAGTTTGGGGAGAATACAACACCAAGGTACTTAAATTCCTGGACGTTTCCTAGTGCATGATCGGGATTGCCATACGTAAATTACAATGGTTCCTTTTTATTAGTAAAAGTCATTGTCACGGTTTTCTGAAAATTAAGCTCCATCTGCCACGATCTGCTCCACTCGCAAAAAGAAGAAAACACATTATTTAACAAAACCTGGTCAGTGACGCTACTCACACTAGAATACAAAACACAGTCATCGGCGTATAGACGTAGCTTAACTGGAGTGTTAGTGACAACTTTAACGACATCATTAATGTAAATTATGAATAAAAGGGGTCCCAGAACAGAGCCTTGTGGAACACCTGAGGAAATATGAGCTGATGATGACTGCTCGTGGTTGTAGCGAACAAACTGACTCCTCAGGTGTAAATAATCCGTAATCCAGCCAAGTAATTTGTCAGCATATGGACCTGTGAGAAGGTTGCGAAGTTTGAGGAGAAGTTTTTTATGGCATACCTTGTCGAAAGCTTTTGAGTAATCAATAAAGATGGCATCGATCTGTTCATGGTTGTTAAGTGATGAGGCAATGTCATGCGTGAATTCGATCACCTGTGTAACCGTGGAAAAACCGCTGTGAAATCTATGCTGATGCTGTGAAAGGATGTCGTTGTCAGTTAGGAATTGAATAATGTGCTTGTGAATGATGTGCTCCAGTAGCTTGCAGCACGTAGACAATAGTTAAATTGGTCTGTAGTTAGAAATGATTTCCTTCTTACCCGATTTGAAGATAGGAACAACATTGGCGATCTTCCAAATTCGCGGAACCCTTTCAGAGTCAAGTGATTTCTTAAATATAATTATGAGGTACCGTGCACACCATTCAGAGTACCTTTTCAAAAAAGCGTTGGGGATATCACCAGGACCGGCACTTTTAGTAATATCTATGTTTAGTAAGAGATTGCAAATTCCAGAGCAACTTAGCTCAATATCCGGAATAGCTACCGATACAGTACGGGAGACAAAAGAAGGAACAGTGCCGTTATCAGTGGTAAACACAGACTTAAAATAACTATTGAAGGCTTCTGAGATCGTCTGAGCATCCGAGCAGGTTTCGTTTCCAATAATGAATGAGCAAGGGCTGGTGGGAGGTGGACTAATTGTTTTCCAAAACTTGGTCGGATTATCCCTAATGAACGTTGACAATGTGTTATTGTAATAGAAGTTTCTGGCTTCATGCATTTTATTTTTTAGTGTTGTTTTTAATGTGCACAGAAAATCGTGGTTTGGCTTGGAGCGGCATCGGCGACGTAATCGCTTTATGCGGCAAATAAGCTGTATTATTTCCCTGTTGTACCATGGGTGTTTAGGATTGCGCTTGACATGTTTGTTCGGCACAAATTTCGATATACATTCGGACACAATCGCACCAAAGTGTTCTACTAACGCGTTCACACCACATCTGTTGCTGGACAACAGAAAATTGTCATAGGAGTCTGCAATCAGCGAAAGTACACCTTCATCGTAGGCACGTGAGAAATCAGTAACAACTTTGTATTCTGGTTTCTTAAGTTCGTAGGTAACAGAAAAATTCACAAAGACTGCACTGTGATCTGAAAGACCTTCTACAACCGCACACTCAAAGTCAGCATTCAATAGGTCAGCCGTAACGAAAACATGATCCAGGATAGAACAACCTCTAGTGGCGCTGTGAACAACTTGAGTAAAATCATGGGATACAGCGAAGTCAATCAAAGAATTACAGAGAACCTTGTCACGACCGATTGTAGTGAAGGACTCCCAGTTAATGTGGGGCGCATTAAAATCCCCGCATATGACCAGTTTGTGGTCGTGAAGTCTGTGCTTCACGATATAGTCAGTTATTGCCAATATGCAACTATCATCTTCATTTGGCGGCCGGTATACAGCGCCAATCGCTAGAGACACACTGCACACCCTAATCTTACACCAGACAGACTCCGTTTCAAGGAGGTCAGGCAGTGTCGCGTACTCAATGCCCTGGCGAAGACAAGTCCACTTGTCGAAACGTTGGCTCCTGCGACATTCCCTGTTCTAAATCGTATTTTGCGATCTGTTCATTAATTTTGGTATTGTAATTTTTCGAGTAAGTAGAAAGGAATTAAAGTGGACGAAAAGACAAACCTGCCTTCGGTGGGACCCGAAGATATATATATATATATATATATATATATATATATATATATATATATATATATGCGGTCCCATGCCGCCCATTTCCCACAAGGGTGGGTGACCTCCCAAGCGTACAGTACCTTCCAACAGCCGAGCACCAGGCGGAAGCGCGCTTGTCCCTATTTTACCGGTAGGTACCCGGCGGCAGTGGCGGATGCCTCTCTGCCTACCACAGCAAGGCGGACGCTCAACTATTTCACCAAGGCCGTGGTGGGTAAGGTGTGCCCAGGGGACCTGCCACGTCCTTATGGGGCCACCTTTCAAGATAAGTACACGTAAACCGAGCGCCAGGTGGGTACTCCTCTACCCGTTTTTAAATCGGTGGGTGTCCGGCCGGCACTGGGATTTGAACCCGGTACCTACCGCATCGGAAGCGGACGCTCTACCATTGTGCCACCGTTGCGGTATATATATATATATATATATATATATATATATATATATATATATATATATATATATATATATATATATATATATATATATATATATATATTGTCCCGGTGCTCAGAGATGAGGACAACGCCGATCGCTAGGGAGACGACGAAGGCGACGTAGTGGGATAGCCTCTCACCCTGTGATTGGGCCTGTGCCGGCGATATCGTTCCTGTTATTAAAACGGCCTTCCCATTCAGCCTTATATCTCTGCTCGTTCCATCGTGGTGGTAATATGTTTGAGGAAGAGGGTAACAAACGTTCGAAACACAAACTTTTACTAACGTTTCGGCAGGTGGGCCTGCCTTCGTCAGACACGGGCAACTGACGAAGGCAGGCCCACCTGCCGAAACGTTAGTAAAATTTGTGTTTCGAACGTTTGTTACCCTCTTCCTCAAACACATATTACACCGGATCCATCGATTTTCATTCGCATATATATATATATATATATATATATATATATATATATATATATATATATATATATATATATATATATATATATATATATATATATATATATGGTGTCCCAGTGAACTCGGACCAAGATGTTTGTAAAAAAAAGCAAGGTAGGACCTCTACTAAAACCGTAAAAGCTGCATATTCCTGGTAGTTGCGTGTCCTTACACACCATATTTTATTCATCACTAAGTATTAACCGCGTAATTGGTTTTAACTGACCAACTTTTTAATTACGGCTCATGTCGCTAACATGTCAATTGCAAAGCTGTAGAGTGCCTCAAATAACCGCGAAATCAAGCACCTACATGTTTCGTGCTGAAGCGTGCGTAAGTTCGTTTTTTTTTTTTTTCAAGCAAAAACAAAAGCACGCGAAACATGTGAAATGCAAAATACACGCGCGCTCGCTCGCCGCATCCCGAGGGCTTCCAAGCGAGCTTCGATGGACCCACGGCTGTGTGCATTTATCGCCACATCGTACAGGGCTTCGCCATGTAGGGTGGTTCGATAGGGCTTGCAGTGCCTGTGCGTTAAGGCGTCGGAATCCGCTGATGCAGCATTGTCGTCGTCCCTCCCGCCTCTTTCCGTTAGAGGGTACCACACTGCTGTGCTTATCAACGAGTCATCGGCAAGTTCCCATGCGGCGCCCGTCGGAAAGCTTGAAACCTTGTCTGACGTGACGATCAACGAACTCAACCGCGCGTCTGACAAAGCTCGCTTGGGAGCGAGCGAGTTGCGGCGCGCCAGTGAAAGTATGTTTCATATTTCACATTTCGCGTTTTTCGCGCGTTTTTGTTTTTAAAGACGACAGTCTTTCTTGGGGAACTTCAACGCAAAAATTTTGGTCTGTCTGTGTGTGTGTGTGTGTCTGTCCTGCTGCGAAAGGTTAACCCCATCCTAAACGACCGCCCATCTTGCGACCACCCAGTTGCGTTCATACTTGTGATCACAGTCGACCAAAAAGCAAATATTACGCATATCTGAGGCGCAACATCAATACGTAAGTATTAGACGGTGTGTTCCTTTAGTAGAAAATACATAGATGCGCACCTCTATAGACCCTAGTGCTTGTTAGCGGACGTTTCCTACGCAGTTCTGCGTACTAGGCAAGCTTCTTGCGTTTCCCTAAACCATGGCCAGATGGCGCCCTTGGGAAGACCACAAATGAGGCTGTTAAGGGGGATATGGGATGGTCTGACTTTGAGGGAAGGGAAGCTCAGAGTAAAATTAGGTACGAACAGAGATTAAGGAATATGAAAGAAAGTAGATGGGCAGCGAAAGTATTCAGGTATTTGTATAGGAAGAACGTTGATTCACAATGGAGGAAGAGAACTAGGAAGCTTACCAGTAAGTATACATCCAGTAACGAAACGGATGGGACGAAAAAGAGCGTTGAGAGCATGGTCAGAGCGGCGGAGAAGTCGGATTGGATAGCAAGAATGGAGAAGAAACCGGCATTGAACAACTACCGGAAAGCGAAAGACGAAATTAAGAGAGAAAAATTTTACGATAATTCAAAGGGAAGTGCTTTACTGTTTGAGGCAAGGTCCGGTTGCCTGAGAACCCGAAGTTACAGAGCGAAATTCAATAAAGAAGGGGATACATGTACGTGCTGTGGAAAAGCTAGGGAAACGACAGACCACATTTTGATTGAATGTACAGATGTCCACCCAGGTGTAGCTGTGGACACTACCCTACAGGAGGCCATGGGTTTCAGGAGTAACAGGGGAAAGCTGAACATGCCGGCGATAGATATAAGTAAAAGGCGCTTAGAGCATTGGTGGCGCAAAAGTATGGAGCAAACAAAAGCGAAAGGTAGTTCGGGTAAGATTGTTTCATCACAGAGGAACGATAATAGATAAAATAAATAGACGAGGAAAAAAATTAGTTGTGAAAATATGTGTGATTCGGGAAAAGAAATGGTTGTAAACGAAAAAGAAATAAAGCTAGAGCTTGGTGGCCCGGCCACCGCCCCGTTATAAAGGGGACGCTCCTAATAGCCATCCATCCATCCATCCATCCATCCATCCATCCAGTTTTCTTACGAGCCTGGTGGGCCACCAGTCTACTTACGAGCCTGGTGGCCCACATGTCACCGCCCCGTTACAAAGGGGACGCTCATAGCATCCATCCATCCATCCATCCGTGCCGAACGGAAGGCAGCGGAAGGGCCGCCCGCCACTCCGGCCGGTCCCTTTCTCTCCTCGCGTCTCTTCGTTTTCCCTCTCGCTTGCGCAACTCCTCGGGGAACTAGAAACGCGCGAACCTGGACTCATTTAGTACGGCCGGTAGAAGGCTATCGTCTTTCGACGACATTTGCAGCGAAGCACGGAGATACGCGGCCACTTTTTTCTCGGGAAAAAGCAACCAGGTACGCTTCATCTCAAAATATCTACTTGAATCCGAGGTTATTTGGGGTGCTCTACAGCTTTGTAATTGACATGTTAGCGATATGAGCAGTAATTAAAAAATTGACCAATTAAAACAAATGAAGTAATTCATACTTAGTGATGAAAAAATGCTGTTTTTAAGTACACACAACTACCACTAGTATGGAGTTGATACGATTTTAGTAGGGATCTTGGTTTTTGTTTTTAATCTTGGTCCGAGTCAACTGGGACACCCTGTGTGTGTGTGTGTGTGTGTGTGTGTGTGTGTGTGTGTGTGTGTGTGTGTGTGTGTGTGTGTGTGTGTGTGTGTGTGTGTGTGTGTGTGTGTGTGTGTGTGTGTGTGTGTGTGTGTGTGTGTGTGTGTGTGTGTGTGTGTGTGTGTGTGTGTGTGCGCGCGCTTTGACTGCAAAGTGCTATTGGTTTCCTCGTCTAGTCGTCACAATTCGCATTTTTTTTATACCACGAATAGGTACTGAGCACACTCAAAGACCATTAGGTGTCGCTTGCGGTATGCCTTGCCCAGAACGCGCGGGTGCGAACACACGTTCACTGCGCGCAAAGGCGATGAACAACAGCAGCGAATGTATAGCGCGGATCAAATGCCGCGGCTAGCGATCAGTAATTCAATACAGCCGCCGGAAACAGCTCCACGGCGCTTTGGTGTAATTACTTAGCCCATGTCGAAACCTTGTGCTCAATGATCGCACTGACAATTAGCCCATCAATCCTGGCGCAAATTACCGAGACGGAGAGCGAAATCAACCTGAGCGTGAGATGCGGCACAACGCTGCCAACACTCGTATATAGGCAGATAGGTTTCGTAGCAGCTATTGTTGCGCACTGAGCTACTTAGCGCTTATTGAAATCTCCTAGACGAGAAGAAAGCAATTATTATATTCCTTTTTTTTACCACATAGAGAGCTGTCGCTCATTTACAAGACTCGGTAATCTATGCCGTTTGCGCAATCAATGCATGCCGACTGCAGGGCGCCGGGTCACACAGTGTTTTTGCGCAGCTGAATCTAATAACAGGGGTAGTGCCTCATCGCGTTTGTAAACTACATGTGATAAACGCACGATATCTCTATCCTCGCTTTTCCTCGAATAGAGTGCGTCGCGAAAATAAACCATGATAATACACAAAATCATATGAAATGACAAGCCGAAACGTCGGCAGTTAGGGCAAGGTATGGCCGGGAAGAGAAGTGGCATTAATCACATGTCCTGCGCGTGTGTTGTATTTCCACACTACTCCGTCTTCCACTGCGTTCTCTACCACAACGTAGGTTCCAAATAAAAAAAAAGATCAAGTAAGCTTGTACGGCAAAACACGTATTCACAGACACATAAAAGAGGTAAGCAGCAGCACAGACTACTCATCACTTACATGACCACCATATACCTTGGTTTAGGAACAATGCTATTTGGAGCACACGCAAGAGTTCAGGCAAATTACGAAATTATTTGTCATTGTGCATCATCATGACTCGCTTTAATTTTGCTTCGCACTTTCAGATAATATTCGATTGTATACATACCCTACACAGATTCGTTTATGTAACTGAACATAAACGCCGAGATCTGAGAACAAAATACTTTGGTAGGCTATTTACGGAAAAATTAAATATAAATTCTACGGGCTCACACCTGAAAAGTGTCCTTGAATGTTGAGATGTTTAACGTGCTGGGACTGACACAGACAGACGAGCTGCATTTCGATGGAAGCGAAATGTTAAGTCCCGTATGCTGTGCGATATCAGTGCACGTTAAAGAACCCCAGGAGGTCGAAATTTCCGGAGACCTCCACAACAGCGTCTCTCATAATAAGAGCTGGTTTTGGGATGGTAAACCGCACAAATCAATCACAGACAGACAGACAAGAAGAGACGAAGCAGGCAGGACGGGCTCTACTATAACGGCTGTTTATTGTGAAGATCACCCACCGAAGTATATATTCGTCTTTGCGTATGCGCAACGAACACTTCATGAAAATGCCGAGAGAGAGAGAGAGAGAGAGAGAGAGAGAGAGAGAGAGAGAGAGAGGTAAGGAAAGGCAGGGAGGTTAACCAAATGCGCCTCCGGTTTGCTACCCTGCGCTGGGGAAATGGATCAAAGGAACACACAGGGCTATATAACGTGCACAAATCTGGCAACGGTCTGCATGAAACGAAATTCTGACGAGCGAAAACCTATCGACGCCGAAATAATACAGAGTAGCTCGTTCTTCTTTATGTAGAAAGCTTCTAACTCTAGCCGAGCTGTGCAGCTCCTGCTTTTATCTGGGATTCTTGCCTCCTTGAATCGTGGCTCGCAATCGCACGCAGTTACATGCGCAACTAAACGTACGTGCTTGTCTTGTCTCATATTTACCTTTAGAGCATGCTCCTTAAGACGGTCGTTGAGCCATATTTCAATCTGGCCGATGTAGACCTTCCCACAGAACAAAGGAATCGAATAAACGACTCCGATTGAGCACTTCGTGAAGGCAGACTCGTGCTGCATAGTGCACCCGTGTGGTCCTCTAGCACAGATGCGAGGACAAAGATTTTGCAGCTCATTAGGGGAAGAAAAAAACCTGAAGGGCATCGTGTCTGCCGGCCACCTTCTTGAGCTTATGCGAAAGCGCATGTAGTACATGCGGCTTGAATGAGGTGCGTAAAATTTACGCAGAGTGGACACTTATAGAAATACCAATGTAGCTTTCACGTGTAAACGTAGCAGTTTCTATCTAGTTTCATTCAGTGTAGTCTCTACCTAATCTCTTGTTGCCCTCTTTCAGTGCAGCTTCCGTAAGTTCTCGTACACGATCTTTACATTTGTACAAACAAAAGCGTCGTTTATTACTCCGTATGATGAGGGCTATACCTCTCAGAACTGCAGTTTGCTATGAGCAATACCGCGATGGAGACTCAGAATTTTGTACTTATTTGAGGCCCCATATTTAACTAAATCCGTGCCTCTGCAATTTAATAAATTGGAATGTGACAGGGGATCAGCTGACAGGGCACTTCAAGCGGTGAACACATGGTCAGTTAAAGAACGCTGGTCCACAGCCTTGTGTCTTCGTTCAGCGACTCTGGCGGTCCATTCACGCCGATTGCAAAACACCACGGAATTGTGTGGCGAGATGAGCGCCCCTCTAAGTAACGTAAGGCGAACAACACAGAGATATTAAAGTGCAATGACATGAAATGCAGAGGAGGAAATCAGATGTTAAACAGACAGCCTCGGTGACAAGAGCTGTGAGTTAAGCCGCTGCGTTCTCATATTTATAATGTTGTCGTGCGACTGTACGCGGATGACACTAGCGTTTTCTTCACAGGTAACAATATGAATGTCATGACCACACATGCATACTACGTCAAAAAGCTTAAACCCACGGAGTAAACAAAATTCATTACTTATAAATGCAACAAAGACAAAAGCTGTAGTTTTTCACTCGTTGAAATAGATTTTTTCAGATGATAGGTTACAAATAGGTACCGCTGCAGTTGAAATTCTAGAGACCATTAAAACATTAGGAGTATTTTTAATTGCACAATGTCATGGGATCCTCAAATTAATAATCTGATTGCTAATATTTCAAAATGTGTGGGTATACTTGCATGAATGCGTCACTTTCTTCCAGTTACTGTTAACACTTTACAACAGCTTGTTTTTGTCACATGTAAATTATTGTCTTGATATGGTCAAGTACAACAGCAACAAACATAACTAAAATATGAAGACTACAGAAGAAAGCGATTAGGTATATAGCAAATGTCGGCTACTGTGCACACTGATGAAATGTTTAAGCGCTTTAATATTGTCCGAATTAACAAACTCTACGACTATTCCCTAGCGATAAGATATAAGTAATCTCTTTTTCATAACAACCGTGCCTTCTTAGACATAATTTGCATTGGAAAGATATGCTACCCCGCACCATACTCGTAACAAACAACAGTGGAACACTTCATTCAGTAGGACAAACTTTTGGCGACAGATGCTGCGTTTTTGTGTTCCTCTGTTGTTAAATAAATTATTTCAGAAAAAAATAATGATTAAAAATGCAGTGCACATAATATCATGGAAGTGATTTGTATATTATATGTCATGTATATGTATATAATATTCGTGTATATTACAATGTGAGTTCCTTTATACTTTGCCCCGCCACGGTGGTCTAGTGGCTATGGTACTCGGCTGCAGATCCGAGGGTCGCGGGATCGAATCCCGGCTGCGGCGGCTGCATTTCGATGGAGGTGAAATGTTGAGGCCTGTGTACTGTACGATGTCAGTGCACGTTAAAGAACCCCAGGTGGTCGAAATTTCCGGAGCCCTCCACTACGGAGTCTCTCATAATTAGAACTTGCTTTGGGACGTTAAACCCCACAAATCATCATCGTTTCATTGGTGCTTCTCGCATTAGAACAGCTGCTTACCACCCGATTAGCTACGGTATGGTGGGGCGTTTCCGCCGCTAGCTCAAGTCTGCGCTCGCCGCAACAGAAGAGCGCAGCTGGATGAAGGCACTGCCACTCATCTTGGGAATCCGGACAGCTGTCAAGACAGACATCAGCTGTAGCGCGGCCGAACTGGTCTACGGAACGACACTACGCCTTCACGGGCAGTCCGCAATTCTTCCCGGGCAGTCCGCAAGATGGTTGTACAGCCACCGCAGCGTATGCATTTAGGCTACGAGACATAACGGAAAATTTTCGTACTACACCACCGGCGACGATCAGCACCACGCACGGTGTACGTACAGTCAACCACAAAAGTTTGTGGACCACGCGAGGGCGTGCCAAACTGGCTTTCCGCGCCATCTAGCGGTACGCCACCTATCAACGACCGGAGAGCTTCGCCAGAAATGTCTTGCTACTCGCCAGCATGTCAATTTTTCGGTTCCGCGAAACGCATAGTTTCTTTAAATGCGAAGCATTTTTAACTTCGGCGACTTTGAGCGTATTTATCTATCTATCTAGCCGCCTACGATTTTGTGCTCTGGCCGTTTCGTTAATGGGATGTATACGAAATTTTGTATGCAACAACATGACTGCATGACGAACACAAATGAGAGCTCATAACATGAAAATCATGATATGCATGTCATGAACGGCATGATTAAAGTGCCACGGTCTTGGTGCTCTTGCGGCCGTGTCGTTACCTTCATATGTACCAAATCGGTATAGCGAGACAACAATGCAGATCCATTTTACGTGCCTGATGCGTGCTTCGCATTTCCTTGATTCCCGCTGCACGTGCGATCTGCCATTTTTTTTTTCTTCCCACGCGATCCGCTCGTTCGCGCTAGCCGCATATCTGCCTTGATAGCACGGTATCACAGCCGTCACGGCCTGCATCGACCGGAGTGCCGATGAAGAGATATCGGTTTCGCGATGGGCTATCAAGATGTAAATCCGTGGTCACGGCTACCAAAGAGCGTGTAGCGTGAAAAAGAGAGAAGTGAAAAATGTTTGTGCACAGTTCTTGGAAAACAGACAAGCCGTAGATTTAAGGAGGGATGCTTCTTAAACGGAGCGCTGCTGTCGATCGCAGGTGACGTGGCAGAAGTGTTGCGAAGGCGCCGTTGGCCACCCGCTCACGTGGTCCGGAAACGTTTGTGGTTGACTGTACTATCGAACTCGCTTTGTGCACACACGTGCTTAATTGTGCGTCATGACGCAGTTCATCGGCCACTCCAACCATCGTATGACAGGCCATTCCGAGTGCTACGTCGAGGTTAGAAGCAGTTCAGTATCGACGTGCGCAGTCGTCACGAAATGGTATCATTAGATCTGCTGAAGCCAGTGCACACTGAAGAAGCAGACACCTTTCACATGCACCGTCATCTGTGACATCACCCTCCAAGGCCCTACTCTTTTAAACACGCGACGTGGACGAGTCTCCAGGGCGCCCTGTCGTATGGACTTGCGAATAACTTAAATCATCCTATGAACGTTCGCTGACTCACAAGGAGGGGAAGTGATGCGGCGGCCTCATGGTCGCACAGCAGCAGCCATGAGATGATAAGTCTCAAATGATAAGTCTCAGATGCACTCAGATGAAATAAGTCTTCACTAACTAATCCATGGCATCGTCCTTCGACTGAAATGACTTCGTCTTCTTGGCAGTGGGTGCCACTATAGAGATGACTGATCTGACCGTTGAGCGTCAGACTTAAGCAAAGGGTCGTCTGCTTTAATGCTTAGCTTCACTGACCTCTTCCGTGCAGCTGGAGCTGTAGATGCACTCAGATCCAATTTGTCATGGATAACTAATCCATGTCATCGTCCTTTGACCGAAAGAACTTCCTTTTCTTGGCAGTGGGTGCCACCAGAGATGAGTGATCTTACCTTTGAGCTTCAGACTATAGCAAAGGGTCATCTGCTTTCATGCTTGAATTCACTGACCTCTTCTGTGCAGCTGCAGCTGTAGATGCATTCAGATCAAATTTGTCTTGAGTGCACAATTATTAAATCCACATATTGCTATTTTTGTATTATTCATCATGTTATCACGCACAGGAAGTCCCATTTCAGTTTGTAACTACGGGACCTCCTTCTATATATACTTACCATGTATTTTCTTCTTTCTTGACGTCAAATAAAATAATTCTGATATTCTGAAACCTAAAACGCTCCAAATGAACGAACACACGACGAATTTATTTATTTATTTATTTATTTATTTATTTATTTATTTATTTATTTGTGGGGTTCAACGTCCCATAACCAGCTCGGATTATGAGAGACGCCGTAGTGGAGGTCTCCGGAAATTTCGACCACATGGGGTTCTTTAACGTGCACTGAAATCGCACAGCACACGGGCCTCAGCATACACACGACGAATGAACACCACGAATGAAAGGCGCCCTATGAACATCGTCCAGTCGTGGTGCTTTTGGCTTGCGACTGGATCGTCCAGTCGCATGTGTTTGCCTTTGCGGTTGCTTGTGATGCCGCGCAAAAACCTCGTGAAAACTTATCCCAACCGAAATAAACCTTTGTGGAACCGTCATCTTCGCTGTTTGCACAGTCCTCGCACCTCAGTGTGAAGCTGCCCCCGAATTTTTTCAAGTGCGAAGCACTTTAAGGGCCCACCTTGTCGATGACCATTTCCTGTCGCGTGATCACGCTCAAAATCAAGTTAACACAGGGATAAAACCATAGGTCGGGCAGTGTGGGAGAACACTCACTCACACTCACTCACCCTAATTTTTCCAGCACCCGCACTCACTCGCACTCGCACTCACTTCCACTCACACCTATTGGCACTCACTCGCACTCGCACTCACGTCTACGAAATGAGTGCGAGTGAGTGCGCCGACCTATAGGTCGGCAGTGTGGGAGAACACTCACTCACCCTAAATTTTCCAGCACCCGCACTCACTCGCACTCGCACTCACTTCCACTCACGCTCACTGGCACTCACTCGCACTCGCACTCACGCCTACGAAATGAGTGCGAGTGAGTGCGAGTGAGTGCACTCATGAGTGAGTGCGCCGACCTATGGATAAAACAAAGCTAAACAGCTCAAAACCACTTCAAAATAAGACAAAATGGTCTAAAATAATATAATTTACAGCAATAACCCATAATTAATTGCTGTAATTAACTAAAATTCGCGAAAAGCACGACAACCATGTACTGCCTCCAGGATCGGCCCGCCATATACGTATGAGGGCTAGAATGGGGAGGTGACGCCATCGCCCGTGTATCCGCCGAGAAAGTGCGATCCCGGAGTCTGTTTCAAGCGACGCCGCAATGGCCACAGAGGCGCTGCTGCCAGCTTCGCGATGCTTGGCGAGAGCTTGGTGGCCCGCCGGCTACCGCCCCGTTAAAAGGGGACGCTCCTAACATCCATCCAACGATGCGATCAGGCGGTTAAGTTGCGGGCGCGCGCGTATTAAATGCGAAGCATTTCTTAGCGAACTTCGGCGACACTTTGACCGTATCTATCTATCTATCTATCTATCTATCTATCTATCTATCTATCTATCTATCTATCTATCTATCTATCTATCTATCTATCTATCTATCTAGCCACCTACGACTTTGTGCTCTCCTGGCCGTTTCGTTAATGGGATGTACACCAAAATTCGTATGCCACAACATGAGTGCATGACGAACATGAATGATAGGTCGTAATATGAAAATCATGACATGCATGTCATGAACGGCATGATTTACACGCCACAGTCTTGGTGCTCTCCTGGACTTTTCTTAATCGAATGTATACGAAAGTTGGTATGCCACAATGTGACTGCATGACGAACATAAATGACACGTCGAAACATGAAAATCATGACATACATGTAAAGAGCGGCATGATTGACATGCCACGGTCTTGGTGCTCTTGCGGCCGTTTCGTTAACTTGATATATCCCAAAAATGGTATGGCGAGGCAACATATGTCTCTCGACCATGGGTGACACGTTCTAAGAACATGAAAATCGTGACATGCATGTCGCGAGCGGCATGATTTACATGCCACACGTTTTGTTAATCGGATGTGTACCAAAATTGCTATGGCACAACACGAGTGCATGACGAACGTAAATGACAGCCCATAAATAACATTACAATCATGACATGCGTGTCAAGAGCGGCATGTTTTACATATCACAGTCTTCGTGCTCTTGCGGCCGTTTCGTTAACATCATATGTACCAAAGTCGGTATAGCGAGACAACAGTGCAGGTCCATTTTACGTTCCTGATGCGTGCTTCCCATTTCCTTGATGCCCACTGCATGTGGGATCTGCTTCTGTATTGGGCTTCTTTTTTTTTTTTTTTTTTTGCTAGCGCTGAGGAGAATCCGAAAGCGCATGCAGTTTCCTGCGTCGTCCGCGCAATTATTCTTCTTCATCATGGCTCTCTGGGTGTCGTTTCGTTTATGGCAAGATTTTTTTTTTTCGCTGCTGACATGCCAATCTAATTGCCGAGCTCAGCCGGACAGATGAACTGGAGCAGCGTCCCAGGAGCAGCGTCGCCGCTTTGCTCCTGGGTCTCTCTTTTCTGCTCCCAATTAAAGGGCCCTTCCCTCTTCGAAGCTTGGCGACGAGCCGTCCCCCGTGCCGAGAACTCTCTGGATGCGAAGTATAGGCGCAATGTGAGCGTCATTTTGACGAATAGTTTTTGAGCGTTTTTTAGGGGCGAAGCTCCTTAAGGTTTGGGTCTGTCCGTCCGTTGTAGTAGCGCGTTACCTACTAGGAACGCGCTACTAGGAGGGCGCGTGCCTCCCGGCGCGCGAGCTCTCTCACTCTTCCATCTGCTGTCTTGTGAGAGAGAGAGAGACAGAGAGAGCGAAAGGCGCGCGTTGACTATGGAAACGCTCTTTCTTCGATGAACGCGCTACCAGCTCGCAAAGAAGGAGAACGCGCCCTCACCCGCGAGAGACAAGACGCAGGCAGCGTCTTCTAGCGAGTTTCTTGATTGAAAAATACCGACTGCTCGCGCTGGAGAACCGTTCACCGGCCACCCATATATATATATATATATATATATATATATATAGGCACTGGATCTTGACTTTCAATGCAGTGCCGGTGGGAGATTTCACTTGTGCGTAGTTGAACCATAAGGATTCGTAGCGTGCGCGTTAACTAAATTAATCCGGAACTCGGCACGATCTACGATGAACCTCCGGAGCTCTGCCCACTCATCATCATTCACTCCGTGGATATGCTGTGAATTTTTTTGTTTATTGCGATAGCAATTATACGGACATTCTCGGCTGGTTTTTCCGTCCCCGTCGCCGCCGCCGTCATGCACCGTATATATATATATATATATATATATATATATATATATATATATATATAATATATATAATAAAAGTCCCAAAGAAAAATTAATTCAGATAAATGCTTCCGAGGCGCGGAGTCGAACCAGGAACTTCTCGCTCCGCAGCGCGTGGCGCTAACCACTACGCCACAAAGAGCAGATCCTTCAAGGTGCTAACGGCGAGCCTTATATACATGATTGACGCAGCGCTAAAGACGAAGACGTAAGAAAACACAGAGTGCACAGGACGAGCGCGTCAAGTGACATGTTTTGAATATGTTCTTAAGAATGTCCACGTGTTGTTGCTCATTAATGTACTTTACTGTCCTTCTTATGCGCATGTCTGTTATGCCTTGCTGTTTATTTTCCCGTTTTGGTTTTTCGAAATAAATCTTTCAGTTGCGAGACAGCGCTCGTCCTGTGCACTCTGTGTTTTCTTACGTCTTCGTCTTTAGCGCTGCGTCAATCATGCATACTTTCCAACTAGCCCAGCTTTCTATTCTACTGCAGCCTTATATATATCACACCCTTTACCGCTGGCAGGACTCAAGAGACGGCAGTCGCTTATAAGCGTTTCTTCATTACCAGCGAGATGGCGCGAGGAGCGCAATGGGCGCATTTAAAAGTCGTCGGCCAGCTCGCTAGATGCCCTTCCGCTGTCGGCCCGCGCGGTTGTCTCGTGGTAAGAAGAGCCTGAAGAGGGATGTTTCGAGCTTTCACCGTGATGTCCGCGCTGATGTTACGGGAGCGTACGAAAGTCACTCGAGCTCATGGGACGCCGCTAAACGAACAAACAGAAGATGAGCGCGAACTATCAAGTGTCACAGCTCGACACTTGAAGCACGCTAGTTTCCTTCGCTGCTTCGGCCGCCTTTGCAACAGGAGCGCTGTTCAAACTGAGAGTAACCATTGTGACAGCTTATTCGCGCTCGTTCGGTGTATATCTGTGCGTTCGTTTCGTGCGTGCTTCACTTGATAGTTCGCGCCCACCTTCTGTTTGTTCATTTAGCGGCCTCCCCTAGCTTTGTGTAGCTTTGTGACACACAACATATAAAGCCCTTCGTGCCAGCACGCGCTGCCCACGGGAGGCGCTCACTTAGCAAGTGCATGTTTGCTACAATTAATATTGCTCCTGAAGCTGCGAGCCTCACTTCGTATAGCATTACAGTTTCTTGCTATCGCATTCATTGCTTCGCCCTTGCGGCGAAACTGTGACTTTTTTTTTTTTTTCATGAACGGCGAAAATGTTAAGATCCTGCGAGACCGACCGGTACTGAAATCTAACGTGGTTCCAACGGTATTCTTCAATGTTCTTGCATATCTTTAAAAAAAAGGGCTGAAGAAAGAACGTTAAATATTACAAGAAACGTCGGTACAATTGACTGTCTTGCGCATTTTTTATTATTCTTATTACTGTATTGTCTCTTTCACTGTGATGTCTCTATGTGCCAGTGTATGGTTTTGATCTTGATGATTTGTGACATTTCATTACAATATTATGTGTAATTAATGCCCTATGATAATGCCCAACTCGGGCGCTGTAGGTATATGTAATAAATAAAAAAAACATCCACCTGCGGCTTGCATTCGAAATTTCGGCGCCAGGAGCCAAACGCGTCTTTTTGTGATGAAACAGCTCACTCGCAAATTGCAGAAAGCGATGGTGCAGCGCTTACTGGGCTAGGCATCTGATTGCTGGAGCCGACAACGTCACGGTGTTTACCGTGTGTGCTCTCGAAGGTGACAGTATATGTTTTGCGACTCAAAGTATGTGCTGATGACGACAAACGAAGAAACAGTTCAAACGAACAGTTCAAGCTTACTCTCATTGGCTGCCCTGACCATAGTATGTCCCTCACAAACTAAATTATCATGTTTGATGTGCTTATTAGGCTCCACTTTCATGTCAAAGCCCCGAACAGCAAGCGGAACGCGAAGCAGGACAAGATGAAAATGCTGAAACTTAGACGGGTACTCGTAGCATGTCGTAGCTTTAAGCTTGATTGCTATTTTTTAATTTAGTGTCATTCCATAGCTCTACCTTTGAATTTCTTAGTGTCAAGTGATGCGCAATATGTTTTAATGTTTCCTTTTCTATCCTGACACGAGCATGTGTAAACTTGACACACACACACATTATATATATATATATATATATATATATATATATATATATATATATATAACCCTGATTATATATAGTTAATGATATGGTGTGCAATAAAGTTATACTGCTTTGTTTTACTTCTACAGAACCCCAGTCATTTTCTTCTGAGGAGTAAGCTGACGCCTTACACTCCAAAACACCGGAAGGATCCACAAATGAAAGTCTTTAGTCGCGCAAAGATTCCACGCCACAGAAAAAATATATATATATATTTTTAATGATTGAAATTTCATTCTGTCAGCTGTCAACCCGCTCAATTAGCTTTTTTAGGCTAAAGTATTGCTTGCAACCGCATCACTGAAAGGCCCACGCAACAAACGCGCAACAGGTCCGCGGCAAGCTGCGCATACCGCAGATCGCCTTGCGGCCAACAGCGCCACCTACGCTATGCTTGAAACGAAGGAGCGGCTTCCAGCTCCCGTCGGCGTCACCTCCCCATTCTAGCCACCATAATACACGTACGCTGGGTGTAGTGCTTCCAGGATTGGCCCACGTGTTCTGTTGACAGGTCAAACCAAACGCATAACTGATCAAAAACCAAAACCATCCATGGTCAATCACTCAACTAGCCTTCCGAAAGCCAGCGCTCATTGGCAACTCCATGGTGGTAAATCTGATGAACACAACCATTGTCACAGCAAAATAAAATGGGTCAATTGAAAAATTTCCATTGGCAACTCAGTTGGATAACCCAATTGGTCTTGGACACATTGGGCTATCGTGACACGTTGGGCTATATAACATATTCATAACCAATTGGGGACGCCATCTGCTGCCCCAACTTCATTCGAATGGTAGCCAATCAGAAAATAAGTTGTGACCACTTGGCCGACCAAGTAAGTCATAATGGATGTAGGAAACTGCGACTGGTTGCATAACTAGACTTTCACTGCAAACCAATCCAACCCAGCTGGTCACCCAACTAGATATCTTTATAGCAGCCAAACTGAGAGCAACTGAAGAAAGCTTCTTTGTCAAACACAGATAGTGTCTGTTACTCTGAAGAAATCATGTGGTCTGATTGCTTGAACTAAACAGCAGTGCAAATTCCCTCACGTAAAATGAAAAAAGAAATGCTAAACAGACATCACAATCATTTGAATAAATGTGATCTCACTCACCATGCCAGTAAATTCAGGCCCATGTGGTAGTGCCACATTTCCAGCACAAAAAGATAATTTTTGTGGCAGATTCCATAAGCGCAAAGACGAAATAAACGCTGCTCTTCATTGACCTGACAAGGATTTTATTTCAGGACTTGATCGGTAAGCACAACAATATTTGTAATAACTATTTTCTTGCTCCCCCGTTTTGTCCAGTGAAAACCAACTGGTTGAATTCTAGTTGGAACCATCTGGACCTCATAGTTGCCTTAGCCAGTTCCTCTTTATAGATCCCATCTTGAAACTCCTTGATCAGCATGACACATCTCACGACTAGACATACAATATAAGCACAAAATGAAGCCCAGTAAGATATGTCTTAGCATCAACTGGGCACATAACCATCTCCAATTGGAATTAATCTTAGTAGCATCCGGTCCCACAACATCAAATTGCCCAATGCCAACTGGATTCACAGCAATGTTCAAGCATTCATGTTGTGTGAACTATGTCCCACTATATCAGTTGAAGCAGTTGGACTATCCAAATAATTCCAATTAGAAAATGACCGTTCATGTGTGTTCCCAGTTGGAACACGTACAGCCACATTGAACTACAAGCATTCCAATTGGGAACCAAATGGAAAAATTTTACACCACTTGGCATGACCTATTGAAACTTGCTTGTCCAATTAGACTACCCCATTGAAGCTTAACATTCCACTTGGATTCCAATTCACTCCATTTGTGGAGTGAATTGATATTCACTCTATTTGTGGAGTGAATTCATATTGAACTCCAGGAATAGTAACTCACGAGATTATTTGTGGAAATACCAAGAAATACATGCAGTCTTCTGTGTATTGTACAGGCGCAGAAACTTGTGAGCACCCCTGCCATCAGTGCGAGCTACTCCTCGCTGTCTGCCTTGCCGCACTGTGCCGGAAGCCCTATGTGAAGCCTCTCACACATCACTTACCAGTATATACAAAATGGCCAGCCCAGGTAGTATCAGCTCATGAGCTCACCACAAACACTCACAATGTGGTCTTGGAAGGAATGGCTTTCCAAACCGATAGTGAGGAGCCAACTGGCCACCCCAGAAGAGGCCCGACAAGCTGCCACAGCTCAATTCACAGGGCTCCACCAGAGATTAACCATGGAGTCTTTTCAGACAATTTAATTCACCCTCTCTCTCTTTGACGGCCATAATACGAGTGTTGATCACCAAGCATCACTCTGCAACTTATGCACTGGGCTGCTTACAAGCTAGAGGAGGAGATAGCAGGGATGCTCTTCACAGATGAGTTAATTCTTCATGACGCAGGCTATGCGACAGCCGAATAAGTCATACCAGCATTTGACAGGGAGGCAACTGTAGGCTGTTCTTCATGGGAAGTTCCACAGAGTGGAGAATGCCAGCCACCACTTTATGGCAGATTCGCAGGCAATGGAGCACTTTGAGTGGGCCTGCTTCAGACCGTGTCATCCCGATAGTGGTCGTGACTAGGGGCTACTAACTATAGATGAGTTGCCTCTGCTCAGAGCCGCACCTTGGACACCAAGGTGCCATTTGTGGTGCCATTTGTTGAGCTGGTGCAGGGCCACTTCATCCCGGTGGTGGCCATGGGCAGGAACTACCAGACGCAGACAATGGAAATTCAGACCATCAACTCAGTATGTCGAATAAAATACCAGTGGGGACTGCTTTCCACAACCGTTGTCAAGCCGACATGAGCCCATGACGTCTTTAAGGGCACCGATGTAGCTGTGCGCAAGTGCCTGTAATAGTCTCACGGTACTTCTTCAAATCTTGAACATCTCTTTAGAAGCCCTTAAAAATTAAAACCACTGCACCTATTATTATAGAAATACATTACCTGAACACTAATTAACATGCTATAGAACTTCTCCATTGAACATTTTGTAAATAAAGCAATAGTTTACAAACTGGTTAATTAATATTAATTACCTGGGCTCTTTAATAATCGTTTGAGTTGGTTAAGACTACAGTAAACAATACTAAGGTGGTTACATTCTTGTAACATTCACATGGACTTTTTTAAAGGTTGGTGCAAGCTTACTGAAATACCCTGTATTGCACATGTGGACCAACCTGAGCCAAAACATGTAGGTACTTAGATATAAGAATAAAACTCCATTTGCATCATATTGCAAGTTTTGAAATAGTAGAAAAGGACTGTAACACTATAGAAGATTTTGTAATGCTATAAGAGGTCATCCTCTGCAACACTTTTTAGCGAGTCTAATAGGTTTCTATTGGGTCTTGTTCTTCTGTGGTCACCACCCATTGCACACAAATGACATGATTCTTCCAAAAATCCTGTATGCATCCAAGTGTGTGCCTATTTCCGCCATGGCCAGACACACTGAAAAGTGCCACGATGTTGCTCAGGCTTTTACTTTAAATTACCAAAGGTGCCAGAAAAGCATTAGCAGTCACACTACTTCTGCACCCACATTTCTACCCAAGGTGCTCCTGTGGCTCTTGGTCCTTTCCACTGTATATGGCCCCCCTTTAAAACTACTCCAAAAGTATAAAGGCCTGTACCGTGTCATCAAATGTGCATATCCCATCAGCTATGTGATCGAATCCATTGACATTGAGCTGTCCTTAGACACGTGCCATTGTGGATGAGACATCGCATATGTTGAGCGCAGGATGTTCTGCAACGCACTCACAGTGACAAGCTGTTAGGTTGCCGGACAGCTCACTTTTCGTTGCTGGGGGTAAATGTAGAAAAGGATTGGAATGCTACAATGGGTCGTGCTCTCTAGCGCTTTCTAGTGGGCCACCCTCTTCAGTGCTCTACCTGGGAATGCTTTCTTACTCAGAGTCTGCACCCCATCTTGACTATTGCTGCAGTGCTGCTCTGCATTTCATCACATGAACACCTTTATGAGTAAAAAGATATGTACAATTTTATTAAATTATAACTAGCATGAATTATGTAATAACATAGCTTGATTGCAGACTACTATGTGGGACATGTCATAAAAATATTGTGCTCAGTTAGTGGGCATGGCGGAATGGCTGCGACCATGACACTAACCAAGAAATTTTTCCTTGCTGTGCAGGTTTTTCTGCTAGTGATCGCCGGCATACCAACTTCGTGCGACGTGTGCCTTGGACCCTTCGTGATCAATGCAACCTCAGACACACGGCCACAATCAGGATCAACATTCACGCCAGGCATGTTGGACAACCCTCTTCAGGATGTGTGCACGTCTGTGACGTCATGCGCCACAGAGTGTATAAAACCACTACCACAGAACTTCTTCACCAGTGGGCACGGCGAAACAGCTGCGACCATGACGCTAACCAAGAAATTTGTCCTCATTGTGCAGGTTTTTCTGCTAGTGATCGCCAACATACCAACTTTGTGCGACGTGTGCCTTGGACCTTTCGTGATCAACGCAAGCTCAGACACATAGCCGCATAAAAATCAACATTCACGCCAGGCATGTTGGACAACCCTCTTCAGGATGTGTGCATGTCCGTGACACACACAGTATAAAACCACTACCACAGAACTTCTTCACCAGTGGGCATGGCGTAACGGGTGCGACCATGATGCTAACCAAGAAATTTGTCCCCTCTGTGCAGGTCAGTTGTTCATTCTCAAGCATTTGGAGTGGAGATGTTTCTATTGGTTTTGCCGTGCCCAGGCGTTTGCTTGAGTGTTGCCTATGACTGTTGCGTAGCTCTTGCAATTTTGATATGTGGTGGTGTTGAAAGCAACCCGGGCCCCTCTACAGCTGATATGTTACACAATGTACTGAAGGGACGCGGAGGTTACTGAGATGAAAAACAAGTTTAGCGAGTGCGTACAGCTCAATCGTGGCCTTGACTCATGTTTAGAATCACTAGAGCAACTTATGAAAAAGTAAAAAAAGAAAAACTCGCCACTAATCATAGTGCTTCAATCATCGTCGTCGTCCCTTCAGAATTCCGCGGCCTTGCAAAGCAGAAAACTTGTTGACTTTGAAGACCGCAGTCGAAGGTCAAACATAATCGTTTATGGCATCTTGGAAAACAGCAGGAAAAACGAGGCATCTTTAAGAAAAAGTGTTGTTGGTGACATTTTTAAGAAAAAACGCAGGAGCCAACGTTGCGACAAATCCACTTGTCGAAACGTTGGCTCCTGCGACATTCCCTGTTCTAAATTGTTTTTAGCGATATGTTCATTGAGTACACCAGAGAAGCAGGAAGTGATCGCTTAGTAACAGATTTAATTTTTATTAGTAATGGTATTTCTACATACTGTGTGGATGTGGTTGATGGTGTCTTGGACCATAAAACGGTGTACCTTTCCTTTCCACTTGGTGATACAAAGTCGCACAAAAAACAAGGGAAAAAATAAATTAAGGATTTTGCTAAAGCCGATGACCATGCAGTACTTGACCGTTTATGGGTATTTTGTGATAACATGCTGGGCTGCGTCACAACCCTCTGGGAGACTCTGAAAGACACTATTCATTATTGCATTGAAAAGTTTGTCCCTTCAAAATATGTTCGCACTAACAAAAACCAACCCACGGATGACAAGAGAAATCATTCATTTGCACCGTAGGCTAAAACGTGCCAAAAAACATAAAACATCTGTTAGTGCAATATCTCAATTAAAAGTCAGCCTTGCTTCCAAACTCTCCAACACAAAATTTAGGTATTTCACTCATTTATTGCCTGAATTTTTGACAAAAAGCCCTGAAAAATTCTGGCGATATTTAGAACAAACGGATGCTATCCCCAGTCAAATAACCGTTGATGATTCCATCATGAATGGCACGTCCATTGTTCCTGATCAGTTTAACAGATGCTTCTGCTCCAAATTTTCTGCTCCCCAGCATGAATCACCACATGAAATCCTTCTTGCGGTAATGTCTTCCGAGTTCAAAACTTATGAGGGTATTGTAGAAGGATGGACATGTGGGCGAGTTGGAACTGATTAGGCATATTGATGGTCAGCACGAAACACGAGGCAAAAAGAAGGAAGGGACACAAACCACAGCGCTGTGGTTTGTGTCCCTTCCTTCTTTTTGTCCTCGTGTTTCGCGCTGACCATCATTATGAGGGTATATTTTTTTTTGCTGCTTAACCTGAAAACTAAATCCTCAGCTGGTCCAGATAATATCCCTAACACATTCTTGCGTAGATATGCCGAACCAATTGCACACATTTTAACAAACATTTTTCGTCTCCTCCTTCGAAAATTCCTTCATTCCTGATGATTGGCGCATGGCAGGTGTAGTGCCGGTATTTAAGAAAGGGGATCGTCTAAACATCGCAAACTACAGACCTATTTCTATAACATCCACGTCATGTAAGCTATTAGAACACATAGTCACACACTACCTCACCACATTTCTTGTAGACAACCGCTTGCTGTCGCAAATACAGCACGGATTTAGAAAAAAATTATCGACCACAACGCAACTACAACAATTCATGAGCTCACATCGTTGCTTGATACGGGAAATCAAATTGATGCTATTTTTTTAGATTTCCATAAGGCCTTCAATCTTGTCACACACAGCAAACTCATTTCTAAATTACATAATCTAGGCCTACATGTTAACATCACTGACTGAATCCGTTCTTACCCTTACAATCGCAAGCAGTATGTTAAAGTAAATGACTGCATGTCTGGTATTCTACCAGTACCTGTCCGGTATCCCTCAAAGCAGTGTTTTGGGGCCTGTTCTCTTTTTAGCATATATAAATTACACTGTTAAATCAAAAGACACATCACAAGTACATATAAAACATTTTTGCAGATGACTGCATACTTTTTAAAACAATTACTGCTCCGAATGACCAGAAATGCCTGTAATCCAACCTGTGTACCATTTCTAAGTGGTGTGAAGATTGGTCAAATAAATTAAATAGTGATAAATCAGTTGTCACACTATACAACAAATAAACACCATTTTAATTATATGTATTCTCTTAACAACTGTCCTTTCAGGTTGACGAATATAAATATTTAGGTATCACAATTACAAACAGCCTAACATGGTCAAGTCACATTAATGAAATATGCTCATCTGCTTCTAGAAAGCTCGGTCTTTTTAAGGCATAAATTAAAAACAGCACCCTCAGAAATTAAACTGTTGGCCTACAGTGCTTTTATAAGACAAAAGTAGATTATGCTAGTGTCATTTGGGACCCACATTTGAAGAAATATATTAAGAAACCATGGAAATGACTCACCAACAACGATCATGGCCATTAATAATATCCCTACTTTACAATACTGAAGAGCAGTTGGCCGGCTGAAATTTCTACACTCGCTTTATTTTCATAAATTTAACATTAGTCCGGAAACTTACATAAGGCATCGAATTTCAAGACAAACTAGACATACACATGCTTACACTCTCGAACTCTTTCTTTCCTCGGACCATCAATGAGTGAAACGAGTTACCTTTGAAGCGTTCTGTGATAATGATAATCCTGACTTTAATAACTATATATCCTTCTGTTTTTAACCATACAACACAAGCTCTCGAGACTGTCTCACATTGCATTTGATTGAAATTCCCCATTTGCAATTTGCATTACCTTGCTGCCATTTTACTTTATTTGTTAATGGTGTGTTCTACAGCCTTATGTTTTTATTGCTTGAACTTTCTTTTTATTGAAGTTACATTGTTAATTACATTTATTATGCCCCCCTGCTTGGTCTTTCGACCGCAGTATACTGTACATAAAATAAATAAATAAAATAAATAGAATCAAGTAATGTACACAGCAATACTCAATATACTGTTGCGCTTCCAAGTCATAAGTTGTTGAACTAGGAATGCTGCTGGAGCCAACATTCCAACAAATGGACGTCTTCAGCTGGCAAAGGTCAACACAAGATGTCCTGGCACCCCGAGATCAGACATCCTGATGATGGCAACCCCCCAAAAAATGTTCCTGTGGCCCTGTGGCCACAGGAAAGGCTCCTGTGGCCACTCCTTACCAAATAAGTTCTCATTACTTCAAGTCTCCATCTTTCACTTACAAATCAAGTCGGCCCTAATTGCAATGTTGACTGTTCTATTATTATAACACACTTTTGATGCAATATTTTGTCCTATTGTTACGGGGAAGAAAGACTCTGGTTAATATATATTTACACGCTTTGTACAATGGGCAGAACGCAGGCATACAAGATGGAGCCTCGTCCGCGCGAACATCAGCAAACGTCGTCTTCCTCGGTGCTGTCTACATCGTCTTTTATCGCAGCGCTTCGTAGCATGACCCCCGGCGGCGAAGGCGCCGTCTCGGTGCCTGGCAGGTTCGGGTGAAAGCGCTTCAGGCGCACGACGTGCACGATATCAGAAGTAGGTCGCGCTTAGGTGTCGTCAAGAGGTTGGATCTCGTAGGTCACATCAGTCACTTTTCGTAGGACACGGTAGGGGCCTGAATATGGCGACAGCAACTTCTCACAAAGGCCAACTCGCCGTGATGGTTTCCAAAGTAGGACCATGTCACCAGGGCTGAAGTGGGCATCACGGTGGCGAGCGTCGTATGCGCGTCGTTGCTTTTCCTGCGAAGTCTCAAGACGACGACGAGCAATCTCACGTGCCTCTGCAGCTTTAGAGATGGCATCACGGGCGTATTCTGACATCGCATCGGGAACGGTTGGGAAGAGCGTGTCAAAAGGGACGATGGGGTCTCGGCCGTACAAAAGAAAAAATGGAGAGAAACCAGCAGAATCATGGCAGGACGTATTGTAGGCGAATGTGACGAATGGTAGAGCGGCATCCCAGTCACGGTGGTCCGGAGAAACACACATGGCGAGCATTTCCGTTATTGTTCTATTGAGCCGCTCTGTGAGCCCATTTGTCTGAGGATGATACGCCGTTGTGAACTTGTGTTTTGTAGCGCAGGAGTGCAAGATGTCTTGCACTACCTGTGACAGAAAGGAGCGGCCGCGGTCGGTAAGCAGTTGTCGAGGTGCGCCGTGCTGAAGTATCACATCTTCAAGGAGGAAGTCTGCGACGTCAGTTGCGCAACTGGTAGGGAGAGCCCGTGTGATTGCGTACCGGGTGGTATAATCCGTAGCAACCGCTATCCGTAGCAACTGTACGGTATAATCCGTAGCAACCGCACCTCCACCAAAATGTTACGGGGAAGAAAGACTCTGGTTAATATATATTTACACGCTTTGTACAATGGGCAGAACGCAGGCATACAAGATGGAGTCTCGTCCGCGCGAACATCAGCGAACGTCGTCTTCCTCGGTGCTGTCTACATCGTCTTTTATCGCAGCGCTTCGTAGCACTATAAACAAATAGCTAAATTATGACTGTTCATGTGCAGCTTCCAAAGGTTGTAGTCAGTAAAACATTTAGATGCAGCAAAACCTGCGAAGTCAACGAAAGAATACGCACACAGACAGAACTTCAACAATGTAGCTTTACTGGCAGGTGCCTACAATACAAGAACACAGTGGCTGCATGTTTTACAGGCCAAATGTGCCGGGAGTTTTAGTCTACATCTAAATGTGCTAGCCGACAAGAATTGTTGAGTCACTGGTAAACTCATACGGAGGCACCTCAAGGTTTAGAGGCGCTGGACCTTTGCGGATGCGGCCAGATGCATCATAGTGAGACCCATGACATGGGCAGTAGTAGCCACCAAAGTCTCCCGCGTTGGCAATAGGCACACAGCCCAGATGAGTGCAGACACCTGCATAAATTATGCATATTCATCAATGTCAAGTTTTACATGAAATGTGAAAATAAAGCATCACACAGGCGAGATCAACCAGGAATATGTTTATTTTTACAGGCACATATTCACGTATGAAAAGAAGGGCTAGCGACTTGGAGGCTACATGGGAAGGCCATTACATAAAAGCACTTGCTAAAGGGCATTATTGTGCGCTCAGTCTGAGCTAAGTTCATGTACATGCTAGTATTTCCTTTTGCCAAAAACCGGGTTCAGCAAAAGGGGGTGGCTAAGTGTTGCATATTTTGCACTATCAAATGTACTATCAGCATCAAATAAAACAAAAGCAGTGTAGTCTGTGTCCAAAGCATAAGTGTAGGTGCAGTGCAATACTAATGCACAAAAGAAGCAGTACTACAGTATAACCTCATTACAGTGGGTCTGCTTACAACAGACTTGGACACCGCATATACATTTACAGTGTTAACTGACCTTTCTATCCTTTCAACTGATCGAAGTTCATATACAACAAATTCTGATGTAACATAGTACATTGAGATATAATGGTCTAAATTATAAGGCCAGCAAACTGATCAGCACCCCTTTACAACAGAGTTCTTTGTTGCACATGTCCCAAATTCAATAACTTCCAACTTCTAATATCGCTTGGCATACTCTCGAAACGGAGGCAACACCAGTGGTATCAACACAGTGAGATAATATGGCAGCGGATGAATTAAACAGCCTAGTAATCATTGAGACACACACAGGGTCCAAAACTGTTTAAGTAACCTTCTACTGACAATATCATAAAAGGTTATTTGCTCTATTTCGTGCCCATGTGAAGTGTACATTCTCCCTTTGTGGCTTCACAAGTGCCCAAATATTAAAAAAATTACTGACATTTGCCATGCTCCTTCAATGCTACAAACATGTAAACCAGTGTGAAGTTAAGTGAGCTAATAAAATGAAGTAAGCCACATGCTTGTAGATAAAATGCGAAATGCTGAAAGATGGAGTGTTCCAATTATTTCCAGGAATTTCACACATTCTATGTCAGGTTCTCTACTCCAACGTGCATAATGGAACCAAAAAACACCTAGACATTTCTCTTGCTCCTTTGCATTCAATTCGTTACATCAGAGCAGCAATGATTTTTTTTAGCTTGCTTTTAAGTAAAATGTAGCTGTCTCACACCTTAAGGTAATTGTTTTATACCTTACATGTTTTTGGTGCAAGGGCACCTAAAGCTAAAGAGTTCCAGTATTAGCCTAATGATTTTACATAACTGTAAGCAAAAACCAAATATACTTAAATTAGAGGCTTCATAGAAGCATACACATAAAGTGGATTGAAGTGTTTTATTGCATCAAGTTTAAATATAATTTATAAAATAAATAAAGAGCCTTAAGTACTCTAGCTACAGGCACATGTGTTAAATTCCTAGACCCAATTACACACAATTCTTGTCTACGGCAAATTGAGTTCTATGGAATTCCACAAGGTTGAGTAATGATTGTGAAAGTGGAAACTAGCATCCACCCTGTAGCACAAAGCTACAACGCAAAGGCAAGGTACACAGATTTCTCAGAAATGAAGGCTTCTTAGCTGATGAAAAACTCGACCTGGTTCGGCGTTCGAACCCGGGGCCAAATTCTGTCCAGGGCGGTCGCTCCACCAATTGAGCTAACGAGGAGGCTAGCAAATGGCAATGCGAGGGCAAACGGCTCGACAACTCGAAGTACATGGGCACGAATATGACAAACAAGTTCTTCCGAATTCCGTAAGGTGGAGTAAAAATTATGAAAAGAAAAATTAGCATCTACCTCACAGTTCTGTGAACCATGACTGGAGCATTTTGTAACTATGACAACAAATACAGCAACTGACACTGACAACATGTAATGTCCTGAAACACCAATCCTACAATATCAAAGCCGTGGCCGAGAACACAAAGTGCCCAACAATCTGGTAAGCACTGGTCCTACAGAGATGTGTCCAAGTCCACACCGGCATGAGTTTCTTTCCTCAATTGCGAGCCCAGAAGTTCTTTTGTTGTTCTTTAAATAATGCAGTGCTACTACTATATCAAAACAATGAAAGGAAAGAAAGAGTTAGTCTAACTTGCAAGTCAAACCCAGCTATCATATTCATGGGGTGCTAATGCATTAAGGACCTGATCTCAAAATAGTTTCAGCTTAAATTATCTCTCTTGTTAGCTAGTCATGCATGAAGCATACAATGGTGCACATGTGCCATTTCATGTTGTTTTTGAGATGGTACACGTACACTGTTTTTCATCTTCCAGACATCCTTTTTTGCTTCTACTTCTTCAGCTAGCTTACACGATGCAGGCTGATGGCACAATCCCACTTTTCAATAAGCTCATTGTAGGCGACGAAATTGAGGGACAAAAATGCTGGGGAGGCTGCTGGCTCATTGACATGAAACCTGCTGTAGACATGAAACCTGGTGTAGACATGAAACCTGCCGTATGTAAGGCCTTATGCAGTCACTGGCAAGCTGGATCTACCACCATCTGCGATTTCTGCCTGCAACCTGCACATGTTTCTGAAATAGGTTGGTGGGACACGCTGCACAGCCTTCACTCTGGAGCCACATGACAGTCAAGAACTTCGTTCTTCACAAAAGGGAATTTGTCTTGGTGTGGTCCACAAAACGCATAGTGTTCTACCTTTTTTTTCGTAATGTGAAGATTGCCCTCTTGATTTTGCAGAATCGCAGAACATTTAGTCCCGATCGACACTGAAATGCCATCTAACCATACTGTTCCATTTCGCCCCCATCAAAATGCAGCTGCCATGACCGCGATTCAATCCCATGACCTTGAACTGAGCAAGCCAACGTCTAACCACTAAGCTACCACAATAAGTTGAAATAGCTTGAAGGAGTTCCTCATCGTTATAGGGTTGTTGGGGAGTTTCAGTGTGATATCTGGACTGAATATGCATTCGTTTCTCTTTTCTAATCATCGAGACACTCCTAATATTTAAAAAGTTGTGAATACACGATTTCCTAATCAAATATGAACATTAGATTTCCCGTAGTACTTGAATGATGTTCAAAACTCCATAATATTCACACACCCCTGCTAATTTTTCTCGGCAATGAGGTGAAGGCTGCAGAGCCAAATTACACATGTATGCTAAAGAACGTGCTGATCTTTTCTGTGCAACAAATTATAAAAAGAGAATCATTGCTTCCTCTTCCACACAAAGCTCTTCAAAATAATATGCAGCACACACCAAGGGATATTTATATTTGTTTTACATCACATTTTGTCATTTTCTGTTTTTGGACGTGTGAGAACATCATACTTACAGTAGAACCCCGCTGATACGTTTTTCGCGGGACCGTAAAATATAAACGTAAGAGCCGGGAAACGTAAGAGCCAAGAAATGGGAAAAATGGAAAAATGAGACAAGTGGTGATCGGCACACAATTTTATTTCAGTGCTCGCGCTTTCAGTGCACGCATCGGCACACTCGGCTACGATTTCGTCGACAGAGAAAAAAACGTCGGAGGTGACAATGGCGTCGTCGATGGAAACGTAACCATTGTACGCGATTCCGTCACCAACAGCTTGCATCGCTGTGCCATAATTTAGATGGCGGTAGCTGGAAACGTAATTGGCGTCGTCAACTGTGCAGCTAATCCTACAGTCAAGCCAAGTCGAGCTACGTGAAAATTCAATATTTCCGTCGGCAGTGGCGGCTTAGAATGCCGATTCGCGACGTAACATGCGGGAACGTTCCCACACTGCGACGTAACAGCGGCGTTCCTAATGCATTGAATCCTATGGGAGCTATACCGGGACCGGCCAATAACGATGTAACATCCAGGAAAACGCAGCAGCCGGGAACGTAACAGCGGGGTTCTACTGTATTAGGTGCACCTAAAAAGCAGGTGAACATTTGTTACATCATCTATCGACTTGCCAAAAAAGATTATGAATGACTTGAACAAATGGCTGTCTAATCCTTACCAGTGATCTTCGAGCAGCTTTTTAAGCAGGAAAAATGGGAGTTTAGCGCAGGAATTTGTGGTTTTGTAGCAGGAAATTTTCTGGTTCGGAGCAAGGAAGCTATGGCATGGAGCAGTCCTATTGTATTGCTGGAAAGTATAAAGTTGTGTATGGAATTCCAAAAGAAGAAAAAAACTATGTGTGAGTGTGCTCCGTTTGTGAAGTGCCTCAGACGCTTACCCACGATACATATTCTATATAATAAACACAAATTTCGGTCAGCAGCAGGTCATGACAGCTGCCTTAGTAATAAAGACAAATGGTACTTCACCACCACGACACTTGGCTCATCTCTTCAACACAGAAAACCACCAAGCGTAAAGCTTTTCTTAAAAAAAAAAAAAAAAGACACAATGAGGCAGGGCAAACAACTGTTTAGCAAGTCTTTTTGGACAACAACCATAATCGTCGTCTATCTCGAGTGTGTCCCATTAGTGCCCTGTCTCTGATATTTCCCGGTCACTAGCTGCTTACATGCTATCGCACAATTTGGTTTTCCTGACAGCGAAGTTCTGGGCGCCAGGTTTTAAAGAATGGAAGCGTAAGCAAGGCGGACAACAATTATTGTTGATGGACAAAAATACCACCAAGGCACTTGCTTTATTTATTTTTCAAGTGTCGTAATGTGTTATCTCAGATGTCCACAGTCTGTTGGCCTGATGTGCCACGTAATGATGCAAGGTATGCAGCAAACAAGGCAATAATTAACATGAGGTAATGCGATAGAAGTGTGTAATGCATGATCTGCCTTCAAACATGCACAGGATCTATTGAAGGCTCAGAAACTGAAACATGTGCCAAACCAGACTACTTTGCATAGGAGTACATAAGCAAAAGATCCCTCCCTTTAGCCTTTCCTTCATAGCCAAGAAAATTGTCTGCAACAATAATAAGCATATACATATACAGGGTCCGTTATAAAGGTAATGCCCACGATTTTGTTCTGACGCGACTATCCATGGAGGCGCAGTAAAACTGGTCGGGCAACGTTGTTGGGGGTCTGCCCTTCCCATGCAACCAGTCGTCAGTTTACTCCTCGCAGTGTGAACGGAAAGACGGGCCTCCACATGAAACATTTTCTTTAGAGTTTGTAGCACGGCACGATGGAGTGTTCGCTTGAACAGCAATATGCTATCAAGTTTTGTATGAAACTTGACAGAATGCAAGCCGAAACATTCCAAATGCTTCAAGAGGCCTCCAAGGACGAATGCAGTTCAAGATCACAGTGCAGGAGGTGGCACAAAGGCGTTCAAGGAGGCCCGGGAGGAGGTTGCTGATGAACCCAGTTGATTTTCTTTCCCTATCTCCACTAGCTTGTTTGAAGGTTCGAATCGGCGCCCCTCGATGGCTCGAGTACACAGTGGTAGTGCGAAGGAAGAGCCGTTGCCCGGTAAAGAGAAGCTTTATTCCACACTCAGGCATCTGCCCGGGTCCAAGCCCGAACCTCCGCTCCTTGCTCACATCCAAGGCGTCGTCACTTCAACCCTCGGTTCGACAAAGAGTCCCCCAACAAGCCAATCACACTTGGGGGTTGGCATCACGCAAACCAATCGCACAAACACTTTTATGACACACACGGCATTGGTCAAACATACGTCACAATCTACAACACCCGAGGGGATAGGTTCACTGCGCAACACACGTCATTTCCCTCTCTCTCCTACGTTGTCGCCTGTGTATTAGCCCAGACGACCGCCGGTGCCACAGGCCCTGCTCGCGCTAACCTGCCCGCGCACCACGTCTCTTTCAAGAAGCCGCCACACAGCCGCGAGAATATTTCGAGGCCCTATCCACTAACGATATGTCATTTTTCATCTCGCCCTGTCATCATATTTCATTTTAACGACCTTCGTCGTTAAAACCCTGCACGCTTCGAGAACCGTAATTGTGACCGGAATGCGCCTGTACACAAAAACATTCTGCGGTCGCATCTGACAGAGCGGCCGCAAAGGACACATACGGATGTCAAGCTGTGACTGCCCCAGACGTCGTGCGTCGCTTCGCTCCCTCTCGCGGCTCGCTTTCCATTCAACTCTTTATCGCTGCCCTCCGACGGCTACCCCGCTGGGTCACCTTTCTTCCCTACGTGGAGTCTTCCGCGGTTCTTTTCCGTGGAGCCTACAGTGTGTCCCTCATTTGTGGCAATGCTCCACCGAGGTACGGGGAATCGTTCTGCGCTTTGAAGTATTCGCACAGCTGAACCACCAACACCACGCCGGCCCTGCATACCTTCAACTAACTAACCCCATTCTGGACGCCCAGCAACAACCAGTACCGATGAAAACACGGATCGCGTACGCGAAGTTTTGCGTTCCTAGCACCGACTGAGCATCCGAAAAATTGCTTACACCCTGAACATGTCGCATGGGGAAACTGTGAACTCCGCCTTTTACCTGGAGGTACTCGAAAGATTTAAATGGCAGGTCGCACGCGTGAGGACTGACATCAAAGACATGGTCAAGCTCCACCATGACAATGCCCTCATCCACATGTCCTTCATAGTTGCCAACTTCCTAGCCCGGAGCAACACCCCGGTGGTCTCCCAACCCCCTTACAGGCCCGACTTGGCTCCATGTGACCTTTTTTTTTTTTGTTACCCAGACTGAAGAGAGAGCTGAAAGGAAAGGATTGGGAGACCGTGGTGTCACAAAATAGTGCCCACTTCATCGAAGAATCCAGCGTCAAGTTAGAGGAAGCGCCAAAAAACAATACAGAAAGAAAAGCGGTGAAAGTGGAAGAGGCGCTCCCAAGGTCACTGCAGCAGCTGGTCGATGTCTAGACAGCAAGCTTCTGGAATGTATGTGGAAGCCGTAGAAAACAGTGCCGAATCATCGAAACACAGTTGGTGAGCACGCAAGACTGACGGAGAGCGAGAGAGAGAGAGAGAGAGGAGGTGTACAGTGCGTACCAATGCTTGTCGCGACATGCTGAGGGAGAAAGAGGTGCTGTTCAAGTTAGATCACTCAGTTTTGCACACTGCTTAGATCACGCGGCCCGTGCCAAAACTTCAAGAATGACTGCCGAAGGCAATATAATGTTGACCATGGGCCGTCAGCAGCAGTTCTAGTTGTCTGAGAGAGTGAGAGAAGAAAGAAGCCGTGAAACAACGCTGCTCTGCGAGACAACCAATGAGCCTGGACTGCAAGCTTCATGTTCAGAAGGCACCTCGAGTGACTTTGGTGAATAGGACTCTTTTATGTTTTATTCTTTGTTGTAATGTATGAGCTTGTACGTTTGTTGTTGGTTTCGTGTAATGTTGTAACCCATCTGTATGTGTATTGTGAACGGCCGAATTTGTGAATGTTTTTGTGTAACTGCCTGTTTGATGAGAATATCTTTGTTTTGTTTGATCACCCTTAGCTCTGACTCGGTCTTTGAACCACCGCTGTGTATTGCTAGTGCGTCGAAGGGACCTAAAACCTAAATGTCCAAGCTTTTGTGGGATCATTTCCGGGAACTGATACGTCGGTTCTTGGGATCTTTTCCAGCAATTGCGTCCTGTGCCTCACAACTCAGGATCAGTGACACGTGGAAAGCATCCAAAAGCATGTGATAACGTTCCTGAGAGACATCCCCATCAAGGACTTTGAGGGTGCCTTCCAGGCGCAGCAGACACGTCTCTGCAGGTGTAACGATGCAGGGGAGAGTATTTTGAAGAATTTTATTCATTTGTACCATATCCGATGAACAAATCTATTTTTCCCAGAAAATGTGCATGTTTTATAACTAACCCTGTATATAACGCAGGTGTTGGTAAACAAAGCATAACCATGATAGGCCATGACAGTCCTTACAGTATAAGGAAAGTTTTACAGAAATAATTTTTATTTAATGCGGCTAAATGGCTTGCCCTCTTCGATAAATTAGACGGCAACAACCAATTATTGAAAATAAAGACTTTAACCTAATGAGATAGCTTTTCCAGTGCTAATAGCTCTTTTAGGCTGTCAGGATTATAAAAGCATACTAATATGAGCAAAATAAGTAACTGCTGTCTTCAGGGAAACAGCATAGTATTCTTGCATGCCAAGATTTCAACTTTCAGCTGTAGCAATGTCTCTGAAGTATCATGAGAAATATTGAAGAAAAATGCATACCCAGGACAATCAGCCACTCCGGTTTCTGAGTTCGTTCTTTGTCATCCTGTGGATCCCGTAGAGAGCTCATGTCGACAGAAGTTTCCCTACTGATCTCCTCACTTGTCCGATGACGCACGAACAGTGGCTTTCCTCGCCACTTGAATGTAGCATTCTTGCCTTCAGGAATCTCACTCAGCTTCACCTCGATTTTGGCCATGGCCAGGACATCAGCCGAGGCAGCCAGGGCCATCACAAATTTCGTCACAATGGACTTGGCAGCATAGGTACCGCCCACAGCTCCAACTGCACACAGATAGAACAGTAAACATGCTTTGCCACTGCACAGCATTTTTATTTTTCACAAACGTTTCCCATACATAAAGTATCTCGTCGAGTTGACACAGGCAAAAATCTGCACTGAAATCAACACAAAATCAACGTAAGAAGGAGAATGAACCGAGGGGGCTCTTTTGTTTTTTTTTTTTCTTTGTTAGGCACAACTACATGAAGTCAACAGCGACGTTTCTTTTGTTTCTTCGCTCAGTATCGTGTAATACTCTCATCTCGCTTGATTATATCTTTTGAATATTGCTTTACTTTACATTACGCTCACAATGCTCGTATTGCCCCCCTTACACATGCCTCATCTGAGTCCACTGTAGGACGAAGGCCTCTCCCAACGATTTCCAATCCGCCCTATACTGAGCTAGCCTGTTCCACTTTATGCCCGCGAACTCCTTAATTTAATCACTCTATCTAAAGGGACCAACAACCAATTTTTAAGGTGACTGTAATCTTTATGTCAATGGAAAGCTTACGGGTCAGAGTGTCCAATCATGCAATGGCAATGGGCAAAATGCCAAAAAAGATCTTTTTATAAGAATTGTTTGTCTATGAGTCTTGTATGCAACACATGCTGCAAACAGTGGCCGACAGCCATCCGGTATGTTTGCACCAGGTTCTGCCATGACAGAGTGCAAGTGCGTGACACCTGGGAGATGCAGTGCGCATGCGTGAAGTTTAAAAAAATTACAGCATTTCCACGGAGTGAATGATGATGAGTGGGCGAAGCTCGGGAGGTTCATCGTAGATCGTGCCGAGTTCCGGATTAATTTAGTTAACGCGCACGCTACGAATCCTTATGGTTCAACTATGCACAAGTAAAATCTCCCACCGGCACTTCATTGCAAGTCAAGATCCAGTGCCTATATATATGTATATGGGCAACGTGGGTGACCGGCGAACGGTTCTCCGGCGCGAGCAGTCGGTATTTTTCAATCAAGAAACTTGCTAGAAGACGCTGCCTGCGCTAACGTTGTCTCTCGCGGGTGAGGGCGTGTTCTCCTTCTTTGCGAACTGGTAGAGCGTTCATCTAAGAAAGAGCGTTTCCATAGTCAACGCGCGCCTTTTGCTCTCTCTCTCTCTCTCACAAGACAGCAGATGGAAGAGTGAGAGAGAGAGGCACGCGCCGGGAGGCACACGCCGAGGGCGAGCATGTGCCTCCCGGCACGCCGGCTACGCCTGACACCTGACGCAGGACAAGGTTAGACTAAGAGGAGCTTCGCCCCTAAAACAAGTTTGCGGTTGCCATGAAGGCAGCACCACCCCTCAGCGCCGGCTCTTTTTACTGCGTAGAAAGCAAATAAGGCAGGGATGAGTCTGTATGTACCAACTGCAATTTTAAGCCTGACTAATGGTCGCATTAACAGCAGCAGGCAACGTACAGCAATTTATAGACTCCAGAACACAGTACCAAGGCTTCACCACCAGGCTACGCCACGTCTCAGTTGCTGCGATTTTCAAGCTCAGTTTCAAAATACAAATACTACTCAAATTGCAAAAGGGCGCTCGATTCCATCACTATAATTCATGATCTGTCCAAATTCACAAAAGCCCGTTTACGCATTCCAGCCAGTTGTTGTTCTCTTTAATTTCTAGCACAAAAACTGCTGGAACACCCATGCACTTCATTGGAGACTTTGGGATTGAATATTTGAAAACTCATGTCAGCCTTCAAAATTTGTTCGAAGTGGTATCACATTGTAAATTTGCAGGCTATTAAATTTACAGCCGACTATACTATCTTCTTTTCAAAGTCCTCTATTTTCAAAGAAAGAAAAAAAAAGAACGCTTGGTGCATATGAATGCTTTGATATACAAGCAATTTCTAATTGTCAGAGGTCATCACACTAGTGTTTACTATTTCACCAATAAGGCATGTCAACAAACCTTCTCATTAGCACACTGCTTAATATTTAAGACTTTAACAGTGAGCTACTTATCAGCAAGGGCTTCCCCAACATAGACCTAAACAGTACACAAAGGTAGACCAAAAGTAGCCTGGAATGGGCAAACTTCAACTGAAAAGAACAATGAAGAGCAAAGTAAAGCACAGTCTCTGTCCAACACTGGAACAAATTTCCCTTTTGCCTAATCCTTCTTCAGCTTATCCTCTTAAATGTCAGAAAAATTATTCTAAAATAAAACATATTAAGGAAAGTTTTTCCTAATAGAAGAAATGAACTTGGAATATACCAAGTTATCAGAAGTTACACAAAGTTAAGACATCTTCAGCAGTACTGCTTATGTTTCATTCTTGCAATTCAAGCTCTGGTGGTTTCAGAGAACTGTACTGATTTCATTCCTTTAACAAGCATGTCTCTCCGAGATGCGTTGTAAGCTAGGCTACAATATGACACAGAAAAGAAGCACACACTTTCAGGTTCCACAACATTGATTTTATGGTGGAGCACGGGATATCTGACATGTCTCTGCTGGCATGTGAGCATGCACACTAGTAGTGCCACTGAGTGGCAATGTGCAAATCGTCAGGATACAGTATTCTAAGAGAGAGCCGTAAATGCCCTAATAAAGAAGCTTATGATGGTGCTGAATGTCCCAAAGTAACAATGAAAAATGTGAGATGTCATAAAAGGGAGGTTAATTCCTGGATTCATTCTGACCAACTATAGTTATTTAACATGCATCTACATTTAAGCACATGAGTGGGTTTGTATTCTCCATCCATCAGAATGCAGCCATGAATCAAACCCACATTATCAAGCACATAGCAGCATGCCACTGAACTTCCTCCCAACATGAAACTGTATTTGTTCCTTACAAATGACGCGGTTTATATCAGCTTGGTCTTTAATCAGCTCAGCCACCACTCTCATTTTTTGAGTAAAAAACCACCAGCAACATCACCACATTTTAGTTTTAACTGCCTTCTCTTTTGTGCCCATTCACAAAAATGATATCAGACGCAGGTACATTTTTGTGAATAGTAACCAGAACTATCCGAGACACTAAAAATTTTCATTCCCAGAGTGGTTCTTGCATTTTCTGTCCTGTCAGTTTACGACAAGCTGCAGTGAAAGCACATGCATCTGCACACGCATATTTGTGGTTTCGCTATCGTGTCATGATAATGAATTTCATTTTGCATTATCCATATTGACCTCAATGCGAGGGCATGGCTAACAGGTCACTTTTTTTTTCTATTACAAATATTTTTGCAAGCAACTTGCTGCGTCTACGAAGTGGATGAACTGGCGGGTGTATGAGATTCAAGGTTTGGATTTCTGCATGCAACACTACAGTGTGGCAAAGTGTTGTGCTCGAGACTTACCGCCGAGAATAAGGTAGGTCTGCATTTTGCTGGACACCTCGCGATCCCGCGACGCGCTGGTAGGATCCAGGTTTGATTTCCTTCGGTAGGCAGAAAAATCTGGCACCTTGATGTCCGTGTGGGCCATTCGTACTTGGGCTGGGGCTATCAATGAAACACAAACCGCGTACCATGCAGCACACGGCGATCGAAACCCCCTATCAAGGTCATGAACGTGGAGATCACGAATGAAACACTACATGCAAATGGACTTGCCTGTGCACCAAACACTTAAATCGAAGCTTAATCTGCGAATGAAAACTCCTCGAAAAACCAACCTGCAAAGCTTCCCGAGCAAGCACGCAGTTCCCTCCTTGGCAAAGACTTCGCAAGGGCATAGTGTGAAAGCTTAGCAGGCGACGGCGGCACTTTCACCTCCTTCTTTACCTCAATCGCCCCACTTATCGGCTGGACTTGTGACGCTACGGCTTTAGATGAGGCCTTCACATAATTAGCGAGGCTACTCGCACGTCCTTTAACGCAGATCATTTTTTAAAAGCACCAAACCCGGCTACAGCCGACAGCACTGAATGACCCACCAGCCAGTACACCGGAAAAGGGTGCCGGACACCGGAGCCGACTGGGACGCTCATTCCGGAAATGTGCTATCACGTCCAACCACGCCGAACGTAAAATTAACTTTTCTTCACATTAATGCTAAATTATTTCTTGAAATTTGGAAGTATGTGAGGAATTACAATATATTTCTTCACGATCCTTCGCCTTCCCGAGATTCCGTGCATTTGGCCGATTTGGCGTCCCAAAGCAAAAGCAGCAAAAGTTGCGCGTGGGCGGCGGCATCCGTGCTACAGCAGCCGAAACCGCTCGACGCCGGTGTCGAGTGTTAACAGGAGGTCGTGGTGAGCAGTAGCTCAAAAGCTTCGGTACGGCACGATTCAGGTTATCAAGGTGACAGTTTAACATACCGATTCTTGGTTTTCCGTCTACTGTATAAGAAAATACATGAGCGTCTGTTTTCTTTGCTTGCATGCGTTCAGCGAAGTTTCACAACATGGCATCAGGGGAGGATGGTTCGGAGAGAAAAGTTGCGCTAATTTCCGGAATTACTGGGCAGGTGAGTGATCAGTCGTCATTTAATTGACGTTGAGGTCGTGTTTGCCTTTCTTGTGTTGGGTCTGTAACGATTTACGTAGCCCGTTGTACTTGATTACGTGGCAAACGTGCAAGAGCACTTGCCGCTACCTGAGAAGTTCTATATTTTTAGCCCTGTAGCGTCGAAATGGTACAACGTACGCACAAAGTAATTGCCGTCCTTGTTTGTTCGACCTGCGCATCTATAGGCGCTGCCATGCACAGGAAAATTGTTTTGCAATAGCACCACCGCAAGACGCGCAACTCATCTCCCTCGTATGGAACACTCTTTTTCCTTATTATTTTACCTATGCTATGAATACCTAACTTTCACAGAGAACCATGAAGAATCAACAGTGTCCTACGCTTGTTGCTGAACACACTTGAGCGAACGATTGTTTGCTTGCTTCTTGACGGTAATTGAACGTATAAGTGGAAGTCGTGGCACAAGCATACATGTCTGCTCCACCATCGGACATTGTTTATGTGTGGCAGATATGAAGGCAACTAACTAGTAAATGTGAATAAGAAGGGCCATTTTCTGGCAAATAAAACTGCCTCTGTGTTAGTGTGGAATGTCCTTGGAGTTAAGCAGGCGAATTAAGTTTTCCTTTTACCGAAATTTAAGGAAAAAAATGCCACTAATGTTTCTTATGTTCTGGTAGTGTCCGAAATCTTAGTATCCAGAAATGCAGTACACGTCGATGCACCAAACTGAAACAGATTATCTTTGTTTACTTTGAGAGTGTTTCAACATGAGGCTTTAGTACTTTGCTGTGCAGTATCAATACTACGACACTGGTATGTATAGTAAAAGGTTCGCATACCTACAGTATATATATATAGCAGAACATTCCATTTTTTTTTCTTTTGTTCTTTGTCAACGACCTGAGTGGTGTCCTCCTGCCTTATCCACAGGATCGGCCATTCTTGAGTGCCAGTGAACAAAAGAAACCATTACATTTTGCTAGACTATTGTCTTTAAAGGGGTCCTGCAACACCTTTCCAAGTAGTCCTTGAACATCATCACCAAGAGAGTTCGTCTCGTGAATTGGCTGGCACAAAAGGTTTTCAAATCCTGTATCAGTGGAGTTAGAGCGTCAAGTTTGAGGGCATTTCCACCATCTGAGTATGTTCACTCTCTTTTCATACTGATGAGCATGCTGAAAGCTACGCATAGTGGGATGAAAAGGGGCAAGAGGCTACGGTCAGCATGCGTCATGAATGTGAGCATTTTCTCTCTCTTTTTTTTTTCTTTTGAGTGCATTGATGCTTCCCCAGTGAGAGAACATGTTCTGCCAGAGTCACTGAGGAAATGTGACAACACCCCATGGTGACCATGATAACTGAATCACCCAATTGTAGTTCTTCCATCTCCTATGTAGTCTGTGTCCACCTAGCAGTGGTGCTGATGGTGGCTGTTTCAGAGGTTGCAACATCCCCCCACATTCCTGACACTGCCCCACAGCCCCCTGCACACACACATACATCCCCACCGTCATTCTCACTGAGAATCCCATGTGTACCTTTAAGGGCTCTGTTGACATTGTCATTGCAGTTGAAGAGGTGCGAAACTAACAGGAAACAAAATGTTCCACTCTGATAATTTAGGACATACTCAGGTGCAGAATTTTGTACTAACGTCTTAATGTGACATCAAACTGGCCAGCATGTCAGCATCCTTATTACTACATGGGATGATAAAATTGTCTAAAATAAGATGAGTGCCAAGGAACTTCATTGAGAACTACGCATTGGTTTATTCATTGAGAACTATGCCACGCATTGGAACTTCATTCAGAACTGCGCCACGCATTGGTTTATTCAATTTGCCATTTAGTTTCTACGTGCAATGCCTTGCAGAATGGCTTCTTCTGCCAGTCAAGCCCCATCAAGAATTTTGGTAAAAGGCTGAAGAAATTAACATCATCATCCTGTAGCTATTATTTTGTTTTTTTGTTTGCTCTTGGACTCCTCCAGCTTAAAGCAAGGAAATTGCATATTATAAAAAGTGCGCCCCCCCCCTTCCCCCTTTTCCTCTTGTCAATATTAATCCTGGATGAGCCATTGCTGCCTATTGCTTTGATTTGTTAAAAGAGCAGGCACTTTCCATCTGTTTGAAACCGAGTTGCAAATTCCCTTGTGCATGAAGTGCAATAATATTTGGCTGATGTGCACAGAAGCCTCCATGATTGATTGGCGGAGTTTTCTGGCTATGTTCAGAACTTGTGGCAGGGCCCCTTCAACACTGAAACTGCTAAGTAGATACCCAGTAGCAATATTTTTTTCCCTTTTTTTTCACTTATAATGGCTAGTCTGGGTGACACCTTTGCTACAAGCTTTTTTTTTTTTTTGTCTACTTCTTAATGCATCACTTAGGGTAGTTTCCCCAATGCCTAAATTTGGGCTGTCGTAATGTACCTTACAATTACTGGCTATATATATTACTGGCTTTTGATATAAATATGGTTTCCACAGTATATTACTTTTCATTTATTATGACCCTTATTTCAGCCTTAAAACAGTTGATACATCATCATCATCGTCAGCCTATTTTAGGTCCACTGCAGGACGAAGGCCTCTCCCAACGATTTCCAATCCACCCTATCCTGAGCGAGTTAGTTCCGCTTTGTGCCCGCAAACTCGTTTAATTTCGTCGCTCCATCTAACCTTTTGCCTGCTTCTGTTGCGTTTTCCCTCACTTGGTATCCATTCCATCGTTCTTACTGTCCATCTGTTATGTTTCCTCCTCTTGACATGTCCTGCCCAAATGTCCACTTCTTTCTTTTAATTTATGTAATAATATCAGCTATTCCTGTCTGTTCCCTGATCTATTCCACTCTTTTTTTTTTTTTATCTCTTAGCGTTACACCTATAACTTTTCGTCCCATTGCACGCTGCGTGCTTCTTAATTTCATCTCTAGTCTTTTCGTTATCCTTCACGTTTCTGCACCGTACATTAGTACCGGGAGAATGCAGTGATTAAGTACGTTTCGCTTTAGTGACAGCGGCAAGCTTCCAGTCATGATTTTGGAATGTCTCCCGAATGGGCGCTGCAGCCCATCCTTATTCTGTGGAGAATTTCTTTTTCATGGGTAGGTGTCCCTGTTAGTAACTGCCCCAGGTATACGTATTCGTTCACACATTCTAAGGGTTCATTGCCAATTTTAAATTCCTGTTCTTTAGCTAGACAATTGAGCATAATTTTGGTCTTTTGCTAGGGGTGTGTGAATATTCGAAATTTCGAATATGAATCGAATGTTTTGCATATTCGAAATTGGCCGAATATTCGACAGGAGCGGCGATTATTCGAGGGCGGCGACACACACCAGCACCGAGCGACAACTGATCACGATAACAGATCTTCACCCGTCTGATCGGCAACGCGTGTAAAACAGCGCTGCTGTAAGCGTAGTACATGATCCAAGCGCGCCGCTGTTTTCTCCAGTGTGGGAACACGAAGTACATCGCGGCGACGCGAAGTGCGCTTCACTTGATCAAACGGAAGCAGCGTGCTGTCGCCGCGTTGATCTAACCCAACACTCAACGCAGTCCCGCAATCCTGTGTAGTCAGAAGAGCGGGAACGAAGAACGCTCAGACGACGAAGGAAGCGCGCACGGGACAACTAGGCCGGGGGGCGGGCTCCATGCGGCATCGACTACGTTTTGATAACGAAACCACAAGCGGCGCCGGACGCGACATGTGTATCAGACGGGCCACTCGACGAGAGTCGGAATCTCTTCCATGCTATGAAAAAATATAGAAAATGCCTTGTCGTGAGTGTTTTGCCGTCAGAGCGTTGGCACAACGAGATCATGGACGACCTTGCATCGCCATCGCAATTTTTTTTTCTTCGGTGTAATAAACGCACCATCCAACTTTGAACCCATGCCAGTGCCCCTGCAGACCCGCGAACAGCCACGCGGGTCTGCAGGGTTCAGGCGCCTTTCGGCGTGGCGATTAAAACTCCCGCGTCCCGATAAAACTGCCGCGCGTGGCCACGTGCAAGCAGGGGTAACATAGGTTACTCGCACTGCTGCATTCTTCCGCGCTATCGCAGTTCTTTACACCGCTTGCTGAGGCGCGTTGCACAGGCTGGCACTGCTAAGCCTAAGCATGGTCGGGGCGCGTGGTCTCAGAGATTGCCACGATGCAGTCTCGGACGTTATGCTTTAACCCGCACGACTGAGAGGCTAAGCACAGATATCAGGGAGATATGACTGATTGTTAGCCGTTTTGCATGCTGTTGTGGGAAACATCTATTTTCCCGTTACGGCCACCCGCGAACGCGACCGAACGCTGATGCGGCTGGGCGTCTCCAAGATTGCATCCGCGAGGATCACTGGCCTGCGCATCGTGTGCGTCGTTACGGGAGGGACCCGCGGCGACAAAGGAACTATGGAAACTATATATGCGCGCCGAAGACCGCTGGCTGCGTGCCGCTCGTTCGTTTTTTCGCTGTTGACAGTTCGACAGCGTCGCCATTTTTCTGTTTTCGTGGCACTGTCAGCTAACCAAGAGTTAATCGGAAGCGAAAGGTCATCGCATTGGAACAAAACCCAGCCACCATACAGGCTGTCGCCGCGGGTGCCGAGCTTCATGGTACTGACGCTATATATAGCTTTTTTTTTTTTTTTTACTGTTCTTTAAATAAAATGTCATCGCACGCGTGGCTCTAAGTATTACTGCGAGTTGCAACGCCGTCTTTATTACGCGTTAAAATGTCTTACTCAGCTTGAAAAAAAAGTTCTCATGAAAGTTACCTAATGTGATAAACACACTCCACAACTTTGCTTCTTTTTCTCGGGAAAAAAGTTCGTTTGTTACACTAGTAAATACGGAAATTTGCTTCCATAAGTCTCATCATCATGCTGTTGCATATTTCATTAATTTGTTTTGAAATTAATGAATCTAACTGTTACGTACGTTACTTCCTGTTTTGCAACTCTCTATTACTACACACATATTCGATATTCGATTTAATATTAGAGGCTTCTTTTTTTGCCTTACTCGTATTCGACAATTTCGGTATTCGCACACCCGTTTCTTTCGCCTATTCATATTTAGTCAAATTTTAATATTTTCCCAGTTTAGGTCATCAATCATGTTTTGTAGTTTGCCGCCATCATTGCTAAAGAGCAAAATGTCATCTGCAAACGTAAAATTGCTGCGATATTCTCCATCTATTCGAATTCCCTTTTCTTCCCACTCTAGGTGTCTAAACACTTCCTCTAAACATGCAGTGAATAATGCCACGTGGTCGTGGCACACGCAGCACTCGAGACGAAGCACGCAGGACTCAAGGTGAAGTCAGGCGAACTAATTATTGGGCGAACTTGTGCCCAGCAAAACAAGGCCAATCAATTCACAGCAACAGCGGCGTGAACAGTTGTCATTCGACGGAAAGACTGACAACGGCGTAATGCGTCGGCTTTTATACACGCGTCATAACGCATTCTCGCATTATCTCTGGAATTCCAGAAGTCACTGAAATGTTTCAAGAATGATTGACACGGGTTCCCGAAGTGACATGCAAGATAAACCTGGCCTGCATTGTGCGTAACAGAAAGTGATAAAGGCGCTCCCCGCTAACAATCACAGCAAGCACGCGATTCATGGGAAGGTGATAACGGCGTTCTCTTTTAAACAACGAAAACAACCACATGTGTCAATAACATCAGGGAGATCGTATCTCCTTGTCTGACGCCTCTTTTGATTGGGATATTTGTGCTTCTCTCATGTAGCAGTAGTGTGGCTGTGCAATCTTTGTAGATGTTATTTATGGTTTGCACGTACACGTCAGGTACTCCTTGTCGACGTAAAGCTTCTAGAACTGCTTGTATTTATATGGAGTCAAATGCTTTCTCATAGTCTATAAACGCTATATAAAGTGGTTCGTTATATTTAGTGTACTTCTCAATTACTAGGTTGATTGCATGACTGTGGTCCATTGTTAAGTAGCCTTTCCTAAAACCAGCTTGTTCTCTTGGTTGGTTAAAGTCAAGTGTTTCCCTTATCCTAGCAGAAATTACTTGCGTAAATAGCTTGTATATTACTGGGAGTAGGCTAATTGGTCTGTAATTCTTTAACTCCTTTATGTCACCTTTCTCGTGGATTAGAATTATATTAGCGTTTTTCCAACTGCACAATACATTTGGTGTCTTGATACATTGCGTGAAGAGCGATGCAAGTTTTTCTAATATAATTTCTCCTCCGTCTTTCATCAAGTCAGCTTTTAAGCCATCTTCTCCTGTTGCTTTACTGTTTGACATGCCTTTGGCAGCTTTTTTAACTTCATAAGTGGTTATGCATGGAATTTCAGTGTCCTCCTCCAATTCTATTTCTACTTAGGTTTCATGGTTTGTCTGAGAGCTGTACAGTTCATAGTACAAATTTCTGCTACCTTTACTATTTCGTTGAAATTTTTGATAATGTTACCTTGCTTATCTTTTAGTGCATGTGATTGGTTTTGTCCTAAGTGCAGTTTCTTTTTGACCAATTTAATGCTGGTGTCTTTCTCTACTGCTCTCTCTATTTCTCTCACGCTAAAGTTTCTTACATTTCTTTGCCTGACTTTACTGGTCAGTTTTGACAGTTCTGCAAATTCCATTTTATCTTTTCATGAGGTCATTTTCATTTGTTGGTGTTTTTTATTGTCCTTGGTAGAGTGGGACAATTTATTTGTTGCTTTACCCCTGACTTCTATCGCTGTTTCGAAGATTGTTTTTATTATGGTTCTGTTTACTTCTGTGCCATTATATTTACATAATGGCACTTGTGAAAAAACATGCATCTCTGGCAAAATTTATCATTCTTAAAAGTAAATTTCAGAAGAAAGAAGGTAGAAGGTGATCTGGTTTGATGTGGTGAACTTGTACTCAGTTCGCACCTTCTCCTTCCTTCCACTTCTTCACTTCCTCGGGGAGCCGAGCTCCCCCAGCTGACGTTGCTGCTGTGAAGAAGGATGGATGGAAGTCTTCCCCTACTGCCTGTCCGAAGTTGCGTTGTCTCTACTTGAAGGATGGAGACCAGCCGTCGCTTCCATTCGGCAGAGCCGACCCCAGTGTACAGCACTGCTCCTGCGACCGTAACCACCACCCAGACTCGTGCTAGATGTCCTCTCTAGCACTATCCACTCCGTCCTCACCAACCTTCTGGCTACCTTCCAACCTTCTGCTCACCTTCAGCCTTCCAACCTCGCTTTCAACCACACTCTGCCAGGGACGAGGGGCCACCTTATAAACACCGGTCACTCCACCCCTGAAACCCTGACAGCCAATCACAATCTTTCACACAAACAGAACCCCGCATGTCTAAGACAGTGTCAAACCCCTAGCAACATATGGGCATCAAAACAAACAGACCCCGCATAGCAACTAGCACACCGAAAGGAATATGGAAACACACCAGGCACAACCATCCACACTGACAACAAAAGACAACCCGTGAACAATAAACTTGGCCTCCACTGTGCCCCTTGCTCACATGTGCTTTTATCAAAGACTCTCCATGGGGTGCGATGGTGCCAAACCCCAGCCTAACCAGCCGGTGACTACAGACATTCCTCAACCACACGTTTTCCTGGGGCTGCCAAACTGGTTCCCAGTTACCAGTTAGCCTGTTCCCAGCTGCACAATGAATTCCAACAATGGTCGCCTGCTGCCCCGCATGTCCACCATGTGGCTGTGCACCTTCTCCCGCGCATACTCGACCATCTCGGACTACCATAATTTCCGTCTTTTTCCGACGACCTTTACATTAAACATAATCATTGTGCAAACAGTACCATGAAGCTGGACTCATTTTTGCTTTATGTAGACATTGATGTAATGCCACATGATTGACATTAATGTGCTTCCTTTGCTATCATAATTTATCTTTTGCTAGCCAGTCAAACAGCTTTTACTGTGCACAATATTCTTTGCAGCTGACTTAGCCGAGATAATCGCTAACTGCTAAATCCTTTTTAAAACTGAAGATTAGAAAAAAGGTGCCCTAAGAGAGCAACTGGTTTTGATATTAGAATTGTGAGAACATTGAGGTCATTTAGCAGCCATCTTAATTCACATTGCACTTGTTCTTTTGTGTGTTTGTCAGGCTGCACATACTGTTAGGAAAAAACAGTGATACTAGTAGCCATTCATCATAACTGCTCTTCCCTGGTAGTGCATATCTACTTCATTGACATAAGTTCCAAATGATAGAGCGAATTAACATTTATTGACATTCAGAAAGACATGCAAGAGAGAGCTCAAGTATGAATGTGCTAGAGGTCTGCAAAAGCTTGCCATGTAATGCGGTGCTTCCAACATAGCTACATGTTTCTGAATATGTCTGTTCTAGATACGAATCTTCGATAAGTGTTGCTGACATGTGGAAACATTGGTAGCTGTTTCCATTATGCCAGCAGGCCCTTCCACACTTTTATGTATTTATTTATTTATTTTCATACCATTAGAGCCCAATGGGCATTACAGAAAGGGTGGGTAAACATGCAAGCCTATAAGGACAAGGAGGATAAGATAAACAGACAGTAACAACAGAAAAAAAAAGAGCAGCAAAATTTGAGTCATTTTAAAAGATCTTTTACAGTGGTCTTGAATGATGATACATTGGCTAAGGTGGCGATAGAAGAGGAAAGGGGGTTCCACTCTGAACAGTTTTTCGGCATAAAAGAGAGGAACTGCTACCTTATTGACAAAACTTGCATATGTGCAATGTGTGTGGCACAACATAGGATCAGAAATGCAAAGAAAATTAAATGGACGATTACGAAATGCAGGTTTTGTAACAATGAATCCTGAAATCTTCAAGTATGTAAGTGGTTCTTGCCATTGTCCGGCTGCCTTAAATTTTTAGCATCAGGATTGCCCAGTATTTTATGTGATGAACAACCCTAGTGCGATCTGTGTGCGTGTGAGGGAGGGGGGGATTCAAGTGATGGTGAACTTCTAACGCCTTCACTTGAGGAGTGCTGCTTGGAATGTTTCAGGCTAGCATAAGCAGTACTCAGTCAACTGTGAAGCTTACTACGCTTAACAGGTTAGTGAACCAGTGGAGCAAACCGATTCATAGCTTTATTTCCCTGAACCGTAACTGAACCGGAGCGATATGGTGCACATTGACCCTGAAACCGAAGCAAACCCGTATATTTTTTGGTTCAGCACCCTGGTTGAAAGAGTATTTGGATCCCATATTATATTTCTTTCACAGCGGACCAAAAAGTTTCACTATCAAGGTCTATTGAAAGGCACGAAGTCAGCTTAGTTGGTTGACATTCTTCGTAAAACTTAACTGCGCTAACACACGCATGGACAAATGAGGCAGAAGACTGGATGTGTGCAGTTCCCTGTGCACATCCAGTCTTCTGCCTCTTCCTTGTGTGTGTGTGTGTGTTGGCACAGGTAAGCTTTACAGTGCGGTTGTAATGAGGTTATACTGTATTGCTTTGTCTTGAAACCTGTGGTACCCTATGATACTCTATACTGAAACATTTATTCTAAGCACTGTGGTTCTTAGACATACTAAAAGATAATTAAAAATTTTTGCTTTCTGGAAGGATGGATCTTACCTTGCGGAGTTCCTTCTTGGAAAAGGCTATGAAGTTCATGGAATAATTCGTAGGTCCAGCTCTTTCAACACGGGACGAATTGAACACCTGTACAAGGACCCCAAGACCCATCAGCAAGGATGTAGGTACTGTTTGTGTAAAGCATGTTGTAGTCATGTCAACGTTCACCCGTGTAACCCTTCACCAATGCAATGGTCAGCTTGTGAGTCACAAGTCTTATTGTACTTAGTAAGGATAACACACCCAGCATTCCTTTTATTATTTTTATTTTTGCATGCACTCACTTAGTCATGTTTGTCTCTCATGCATGTATGTTTCAGTTTTCTTTCATAAAACATGACATGAAACAAAAAGCAGTTTCATTTTTCCGCAGATCTGCCTAATGATGCACTTAAGGAAAATCTGCCTTGGCAATGACCTCGAGCTTCAAAACAGATGATGGTGGCAGGGTAGTGTTGTTACGCATCCGTTCACATAGCGTGCAGCTACTGACGATGATGTGCATCTTGATGCAAGTCATATATTGCTACTGAGTTAGGCATATTGACATTCAGCGCGAAACACAAGGACAAAAGAAGGAAGGGACACAAACCACAGCGCTGTCTCACAACTAACTTTTATTTAGCAACACACACATATTTAACAGCACTGACCACAACCACGTGATCCCATGACGCAGATGGAAAAGTGTGCAACAAAATATAAAAGACCTCATTGGAACCAAACCAACATATGCTAAGTGATGAGATGAACTGATTCAAAAATGAAATTTCCTTGTCAATAATATTCGGGGTGCAACCTCAGATTAAACGTGGTACGGCATGCCTTGGCTTAGGGCTTTATAAACCTAGAGTCGCTTGGCTATTTACGGCACTGTTTAACTATAATGTGCATTTATTATACTGTAATGTTACTCTTTTAATGACCTGTTCTAGCATGTCCTGTTCGTAAGTATACAGCTTGCATGCATTTGCAATTTTATATTTTGACTAGTGGCCAATTTATAGACTAATACGCATTTTTTCAGTTGTTGGTAAAATAATGTTCTAGGTCCCTTGTTCCGCCTGTGCATAAGCATCCTCCTGCTTTATTAACAAGGATTTAACTCTTCCTTTCTACACTTCAGGAGGTTCTAGGTCAATTTCATCAAAAGCTTTTTTAGCATATTGGTAAACATTCCTGTGAGAAATCTTCCATGAACAATGCCATGTACTGAATATTTCCTTCCAGTTATATTTGGAAATTTTCGGTGCATTGGGTGTTCTTAAGAAGTAAGGCATTGACAAGAGGCTTTGCCATTTAACAGAATATTTTAGCTTAGGTTCACTTAGCTAAAAAAAATTTAGGTGACAGCAATAGGGATGACACAGGGACTTTTTGCACGTTGCTTAATTTCCTGCTCTAATGTATACATGACTGTTATGCCTTGAGCATGGGTGCATGCTAGGATGTTCAAAGTGCTTTAATTATTGTGCTTGTCTAAAATCAAATGTAACTTTATCCTTCTGCATTGGGTTTCTTTTATCCATTAGCATTACAACAGCATATTTACAACTTCTGAGGAATGTGTCTTGTTTTGTGCTATTGCTCATGCGAGTGCAGACAGTTGATTTCGGACAAACCTTCCATTGGAGCTGGAATAGTAGTCTGATTTAACTTTTTGAACACAACCTCTATAAATACCTTTATTTGTTACTTTACAATGCTCTACAAGCGTTCAAAGGTTCTGCTATCTGTTCACATGTAGGCCAAGTCACTTACAGAGACAAGCTGACCGAGCGTGGTATTAGTTGATTGTCATGAGGCTTGTGGATGCTCCCCATCTAAAGGATAGAGAGAGAGAGAAAAAAAAAGCAAGCACTTTTTGTAAGGAGCCGCAAAATAAGCACATACCTGTTTTCACTTTTGTGAAAGAGTCGAACCATGGGTACCTCACTGACATAACCTTGACTAACACGCATGGCACATATCTTGTATATTTCATTTTTGTTTTTGGTCTCAGGATTTTTATTAATACTCATTAATTACTATATTCACTAGGATTACTTTCTGAGAATCTTTTTTAAAGCTTCATGTAAGAACTCACGTGAGCAATTACTTCTGCTTTACTTCTATCCTAAACACCAATGAATAATAAGCTACAATTTTTATGTGGCGCAGTATTTGGTGAGACTTATCCGTAGCACATTTTCAACAGTAAGGAGAGAGTTTAGTGACATTAAAAGAGGTACAGTGCTCAGAAAATTGCACAAGAGGGGGGTTGGCCTGCACGGCAGTTGGTGCTTCATTGAACCACTGCTCAGCACTGGGGACACCAAGCTGGCTTATTTGGGCATACAGTTGAAGTGAGAGCCTTTGTCCTCCATTGTAACAGCATTTTACCCCCACATGATCAACCTGCGCTTACAAATGATGCAAGAATGCGCTGGCTGCTGTGCGGGCCAATTTATCATATGTCATTCAATGAGCTCTGTACTACTGGCATCAAATGAAATGCGAACAGCGGAGCGCATGATTCAAGCATTAGCAACAGTATAGTGCACTCTGTGCAGTTATCAGCATTGAGAGGCAGCACTCCAGATGCAACCATCAGTACAAACTGCAGTCATGTAGTGGCAAACCGCATGAGCGTGTCTCTGATCATGACAACACAAACTGCACTATGTGCACCACTCCTTGCATTTTATTCGGCACAGTTCTCATTTACAGTTTTTGCCAACACGTGAATGTGGCAGTGGCCGCTGTGCCCTCTCCTGCTACTCTCTTGATTTCGCCCCTGGATGCCCCTTGGCGGCTCTGCCTCATTACCCTCTTGCAGACGATGCTCTCCGGCACTCGCACATTGGTTTTTCATGCTTCTTCTGTCATCTGCAAAAAAGAATTACAAACATTGTCAGGTCCTTTCGATACAACATTTAAAGTAGTTGTCTCCGTGTGAAACAAAAGGTAGTGGTTAAATAAACTGTCATTATGAATCTTGCAGGGGCCATAATTCACGTTGCACTCAACTTGCAGATGACAAGTTTCAACTGCCGGTTGCTCATAGCGGCAGTTGTAGACCCATCTGTTTGCTTCAGCAGTGATGTTGTCCAGTCGTTTTTCTGCATTCCGTTTTGCGCTTCCAGCCAGCGAAAGAAAGAACCAGGTGTGTCCTTTCATGAGATACCAGCAGACACGGAGCTACGTGAACAAGGGCTGCGAGCTATTGCACGAAAGAACTGGGAGCCAAATTCCACCTCGAATTACTCGGCCGTATGCAGTTTACATTTTCTGCAAACCAATTTTTGTTTGAACACGAAGAGGTGCATGCTAAAGCCCAGTATGGTGCCGAGTGTTTTTCTGCATTATCCAACATACATGAAGAACTCCTTGGAGCCACCCAAGGTGAGAAATTGCAGCAGCATACAGAAGAGAAAGCATGATTCTTCCACGGACACACTGGCTAGTTTGACGGCAAGCCAGAAACTCCATTCGCGTCCTGCACCAGCCTCGGATGCACTGCAAAATGCACCTCACGAATGTGCCTGCTGAAGTTACTGAGCCCAGCAGTCAGCCAGCATTGGAAAGCGTTGCTGCAAACTACACCGATGACCAGCTGCCTTCTTTGACGTCAGCTAATGGCTGCTGGAGATCCGCAAGCTTCCTTGTGTAAGCAGATGTGCCGCTAGTGGAAGAAGCCGGCATGCGCGCCTTGAGATCATTTGGTACTCAAGCCGATTTCAGAACATCGACATCAGCCTTTTTAGAGCAAAAGAAATGGTGCAAGAAGGAAAGAACCTGGAAGAAACAGAATGAAAGGCTGCAGGCCACAGTGGACGCTTATAAGGAAGAGTTGCAGTGCCTAAAGGAGGAATGCAATGTCAACAAAGTTCCTCAAGTTGCCAGAGAGTCAAACCAGGGCAGCACTGAAGCAAGATTAATCATGGACCAGGTATTGAACTACAAGGCAAAAAAAAAAATACCAAAGTGGTGCGAAACCACTATACGACAGTGTGTAATTCTGTGCAACCTCTCCACGAAGTTGTATGAATATATTAGAACCAAGCTACTCACACTGCCAAGCAGAACCATGCTTCAGAAATTCCTGGGAAGCACTACAGGAGAAATAGGTTTCAGTGACCTAGTGAAGAAAGGACTCAGCACGGAGACGGAATGTCTGGGGACAGAACAAGCTAGAATCTACAGCCTCGTCATAGACAAAATGAGAATCAAGCAGAGGCTTGAATATAACAAAGAGATGTTTTCCTTGGAGACATTGACGTGGGCTTGTTTTGTCAGACTTTGATAGGAGCGAACTGGCTTAGTCACTCCTGTGTTTTCTGCTGTACGGCCTTCACGGTAGGTATAGGATCCCGGGATACTTCTTTACGAGACGCTGCACTGGTGCACTACTCACTGAAACCACAAAACACATCATCAGAATGACGGAAGAGTTGGGATTTGAAATAGTTTGACCTGTATTTACTCGCATAATGATCGCAGTCTTTTTCAAAAAAATTGACGCAAATTTCGGGGTGCGATCATTACGGGGGGTAAATTTTCCTGCGAAATAATATTTTGAGCCCCGAGAACACAAACAAGTCGCGTATCAGAATTCTTACGATAGCTATCATGAACATAACCAAAAATAAAAGTAGAGTAAGGCTTGTCTTTGTAATAAACACACACATTACGCAGGAACTACATGCATTGCATGTAGTTCCTGCCCTTTAATTTTTTCGTTCACTGACCCCCTAACTTTCATTCGGAGTCTGGAGCGTCACTGGCGTCAGTGTCAGTTGCCGCTCGATTCCTTGTCGGAACCGGCATTGTCATCGCAGTCCTACAGAAGGTTATCTTCCGTTCCGTCGAACGTTATATATGCCTGTCTTCTTGAAGCTGTTGGCAAGGTGAAAACTACGGCATTTGTCTTTACTGCTATCCTAATACGGCACGTTTCCGCCAAGGGTGGGTAAAAATTAGGCATCTATTTGGTGCGTGGTAGGTCTTGAAGAGTTATTTATGTAACATTCGACAGATGGTAAACATGATGATCGTCAGCTAGAATTCGCACACGACATATCGCTGCGGCAAGTTCGGGGTGCGATCATTACGCGGGGGAAAAAAAATTGAATTTTGACGACAAATTTTAGGGGTGCGATCATTATGCAAGTAAATACGGTGAATTGTGAGTGAGAACCACAAAACTAACATCGCTGCAATGAAAATATTGTTGTGTGGGCAACCTCAGACCTGTGTACTGCATCCCACCGATCCAAGCCACAGTTTGTTTTTGGCATTCGATCAGAGCCACATCATCAAAAACGTCCAATCACAGTTCCTGGCAAGAAAATTGGGGAAGAATGGTGAAATTTCATCAATCTACATCAGGGACCTCTACAAGATGCAGCAGGGCTCTATTCTGAAGCCGGTCCGTTTTCTCATGAGGAAACACCTTTACCCATCAAACATCGAAGAAATGGGAGTGATGCATGCCATCCAGGTGTTTTCACCAGCCGTGACAGCGGCTTTGTTCTTTATGAAAGACCATGCAGGGCACACATGCAACGCAAAGTTTGCAAACGCCAGCCCAACAGTTCATGAAGAACATGTGCAGATGGTTCACTCTCATGGACATCAGCAATTGCCAGCAGCACATTCATCCAGAACCACCCAGACACCAAGGAGTTTTCCAATCCGGAGTACTCCAGACTTCATTGGCTGGAACTTGTTTTCTTGGAATACATTGAAAACCTCAAAGCGACAAGCGCACCGCAGAACTTCCTAAACAAAGAAGCACACCATGCACTGGTATTACTATCTCAAACCTACAGTGCATCCGATTTCTTCTACACAGAAGTTTCAAATTTGTGCTGACAAGAAAATGTTCGAGTGACCTCATCGAATTGCTCTTTGGTACCCTTCAGCACTGTGAGGGCTGTAATGACATGCTGGATGTGAGAAGCGCACTTTCAGGCCTTGGAAAGATGCTCAAGACAGGCATAGTAGTTGCAGCTTCGAATACCAGCAATGAGCACAGTTCAAGTTCATTCTTTTCCTCGGGTAACATTGTTATGAGCAGCAAGCTAAGCAACATGTCGTCAACCAGTGCGGCTGTGTCGTCAAAAAGAAGTGTGGCTGCTACAGTGAGTTCGGCGCAACAACAGCTGCGTGAACGGTGCACTTCCACGAAACCCTTCCTGCCAACACCAGATGTGGCAGCAATTTCACTCGTTGCGGGGTACATATCCCGCGTTGTCACAGAGAAAATTGAGTGTGGGCGCTGGCGTGTCTCTAGTCAGAAAGGCAAAAGGAAGCAGTACTGGTGTGCTGGACGGTTTGTTTGCCCACCAGGACAGAGGTGGTTTGTGTTACCCCACTCCAGATATGGTACGTCTTCTCCATGCCCTCAAGAGGTTTCTGGACATAATGCTTTCAGACCGTGCATCTCTGCATAAGCCTATGGAGACATGCTTGGCCACGAGTGTGGAAGTCATCGTTACCTTACTGGTACCACTTTGTGACCACTACGACCAAAGCCAAAGATGCAGGCTAATGGAACTTGTGTGCAAGAAGTTCATGAAGCCACTTTTCACTAACCATGCTGTTGACTTCACCAACAAAAAAACTGTCACAAGGCTTTATCAAAACAAGCCATTGTCCTTCAAGTTTTTAAAACTTCGAAGATGTTGCATGGTCTACGATGCATAATAGACGAGTAACAGTGTTACCTGAGGCATAATAAACGCTTAGCAGTTTCATTTTTGCCAATTTTTGTTTCTTTAGTTTTCCCTACATGGTTATTTTACATGTTCCATTGCACATATTAAATCGTTATTTTCTTCACACTTGAGCCTGTACATACGATTTCATTATTTTTTTATCTAGGTCTTCATTGACCCTACGCCGGACGTGTTTTAGAATGCTCTCTCATTTTCTCGTCCACTACAGGAGTAGTTCGGAAGCGCCAAATACCAACAAGAGAAATCAAATAGAATTCCAAATGCGACCGCGGTGGCGGCCCGCAACACACTGCTGTCAAGTGAGAAGCACCGTGTTGAGCGGGTAATAGTCTGGCGCCGCTACACGGTCACTCGGAGAAACAGGCCAGCAATCGCAGAGCATTGGGAATGGGCGCAACGCAACAGGCACAGAAAAAAAATCCAGGCGGCGCTGGTTTTGGTGAACTGTGCTATGCAGTACTGTTTAAACTTCAGTTTTCTTTTATTTTTATTTTCTTCTCAACAGAAGTGAAAATATTGCACTACCGGGGAATGGCACAGTGCTGCCAAACCAGATCTGTGTGCCTGTGATGGCTGGGCGTACGGTTGCTAACCCTTGGGCCATGCACTTTAATGTTCACTGGTTCATTTGATATTGATAGTACATACATCATTTTGACATGTCCTTCCATGTGCCTTGATGTGCATAAATTACATCAAGTGTACTACCATGGAAAACTGCACGAATATATGTAAATGACACAGTGAAGCAGTAATAAGATTGAAGATAGCACAAGACATGTTGCCATCATTGCACTTGTCACAGTTGTGGGAACATCTTTGTATAGAGCTCTGTTGGAGATGATGGTTTGTCTTCTCTTTTTACTTAGGAAGAGGAATGTGATGCAAAAGGCAGCAATGGTGAATGTTCTGCAGCATTGTTAAACCTTAAGAAAAGCACTTAAATTACTGCTTTATGTCATGGATAAAATATGCAGATTATGTTCAAACAAGCAAAGAAAGTGTTCAAGTTCAATTTGCAAGTGGAAGTGGTTGCAGAAAGACCTAGCTTAACTAGAGAAAGATATGTATGTCCTAGTGCAAACAATAATGTATTTATTTTAACAGGACCAGACATCTCTATCTGGATAAGAAACAGCCCATCTCAATAAAAATTTCCCTGCTGTCTCTGTGGCGGCTGTTTTTTTTTTTTTTCTTTGTCCTGCTCCCCTTACCTCACATGAGGAAGCAAAGCATTGTAGTCCAAGGGTCACAGTTATTCAAAACTTAGGAGCCTGAAAACAAATTCTTCTCACAACCAGGTGATATTACACAACTGAATTACAAGTAGCAGATGGTCGTAAGAACTGTCATATCATGTCATAGGTACAAAAATGCTTTGACACCCTAAGAAGGAGATTAACAACCTATCCCACCAGCAAGTCAGTGGCTCACCTTTTTTGTCAATAAAGTTGAGCACAGCAAATACAGGAGCACGGCCATTTTGCCACTGTGAGAACTAATGGCTCTTTGTGCTCATACAAGGATATTGAACTTGCAATATCTTATTTGAACCATACACCCTTTACTGTGCCAAACAATGAATCTGTAGAGACAAAATACTATGTGCAGTCATTGACATGACAAGCCAAAACCAGTTAATGAAACGCAAAGGAATTTTTGTACCTCATATGATTTTAATTATTATCAACCTCCATTTCTGACCATTTCATTATCTGGGAAACCAAGTCACTTGTCTTCAGTACAGCATAGACCGCTTATAATGTAAGTTGCGGGAGTCGCAAATACCCGCACTATAAGCGGTACCACACTATAACCAAAACAACATTTTTGAAAGTCTACACATGTGTAAAAACTGTCGAACAGGTAGCGGCGCGTGTTAGACATTCGAAGCGCGCGACCGGGCTGCTTTCACCCGCTTAAAAAAAAGAAAAGAAAAAAAAACTGATATTTCAAAGATTTAAGTCCGCGGCCGCGCTATGCAAAAAGAAAAAGAAAAGGAAAGTGCGGACTTCCCATGGAACCGGACTGCGCAGAAACGGGAACTGATTACTGCACGCGCTATCCTTAGTTTTCTCTGACACGTGCGCGATAGAAAAAACGTAGCGATCGCAAACCGCCATTCGAGTGGTGCACCTGCCATCCATGCCTTCGCTTCCGTTGTCGAAGTGATTCGTCCGCATTTTAAACGCGGCCGCCATGAACCGCAGTCGCCCGCGGCACCCTATCTGCAGCCAGCACTGAAAAGGTAGCGCTCGTTAGGCCTATAGTTTGTGGGGTCGTGGGCGGCGCGCCGCACGGGAAGGTTTCCCTTGACAACACAGGGATCGGGTGCACGAGAAATCGCTCTTGCGGGGTGATTCAAGGGCAGTGCGCGTGAAATGATTAAAAAAGAAAAACTGGGGACATACACCGGTAACGCGGACATCATGCGATCACGGGCGCGCGTTCCGAGCGGAGCGCGCGTAGCTGACAAACGGCCGTAGCAGCATTCTCCGTCACCTTGGCAATCCTATCCTCACAGGGCATGCCCGCGATGCACTGCTGTTGCGGCCTTTTTTTTCTTCTTGATTTCCCGGCAGCCGCATTATAACCGGTCTTTCATCTCGCGGAGCTGCTCAATAAGCGGTATGCCTATACGTTGAGTTCTATGGGAGGGTAAACGGGGGTCAGAAAAAAACCGCATTATAGCCGGTCCTGCACTATAAGCGGTTACGTTATAAATGGTCTCTGCTGTATCTAAGTGACCTCCAAATGTCGAATTGGATATTGTGTACTTTCTGATTTCTGAATAATGTGAAATATGAAATTTATGCACAATCCATTTCATTAATGCAAAAATGAGGCTTAAGTACAGTACACATCTATGTTCAAGACTGGATTTTCACTCGGCTTATAAATAAGAAATGCCCTCTTTCAGTTATCTGTTTATCATGATGACAACAGTTGTGAAACATAGTGCAGTGTATCGCCAAATGCATGTTGAATGTTGCACTCATAGAAGAGGCATTACATCAACCTCTTGCTCTCTGGCCGCTTCTATTTTGCAGCTGTGGGTGCCACAAAAAAAAAAAAAATCTTGCTTTAAATTAAAAACACATGGGATATTTATTTTTACTTTTGCTTTTTTATGACCAAGTGTTGTACTATATATTTGAGCAGCGTGTAAGAGTGCTCACGACACCGTTCTACGTGCAGTCCTGAATTATTGCCGCAAGTTTTGCAGAATAATGCTGTTTCTTTCCTACTCACGTCCCAGTCACGCACCCACTTTTTTTTTTTTTTTCAGTCACTGCAAACCTTGCTGCTTTGGTTAGGGAGCTTGTAAATGAAATTGAGCCTCCCATCTAACCTTTCTTCACAATCTACATGTGCAGTGAGACCTTACTACTTAGTGCGAGCCCTCACGTCACCCACCAGCTGCTTGTGTAGATTCTGGCAGTACTGCAGTTTTCATCGCTCTTTCTGTCCCTGCTTTAGTGGCTGCATCTGCAGCAGAAAGGGTGAAGCCTGGGGAGTATTCCATGCAAGCTTTCCAAGTCGCAGCATACGGCTGTACCCTCATTTGTCACCAGAGCCACCATCTCACCGCTGCCACCTTCATTGAATTCAGTTCAGTCACTCCCTCCATAATCTGACAAAGGCACATAGCCTTCTTCCTCACTAAATCGTCTTTATTTTCACTAAAGACTTCAGAGTTGTCGCCGACGTAGAAGGCACGTTGTGAGAAAGCACTCATGCGTCGCAACAAGCATTGTGCCACTGAAAACACTGGAGTGTTAGAGGCCCCAAGCTAAACAGGTGCTGTACCCTTGTGTTAAAAAAAAAAGCAAAAGAAGTTTATTCATTCCTCCAGAGATAATGCATCATGAATAGTGAGAGTACATGTTACACATTTAGAAAGCGGCACAAGTCAACCGTCTAAATGCTTGTCCGACAGTGCCTGAAAGTGGACTACTATAACATTGTTACATTGTTGGGGTGAGCCTGAAAATGGACTGCAAAAGGCTAATGCACAGCCAGTTGTTTAAAAAGGAGGTATACGATAGTGGTGACACTGGCCACATGCTGAATTTCATCGTGTTAGTCAAGACAGTATATTCCTGTATAATGGTGAGACATTCCTGTTGAGCAACTGGAAATTTAGCAGAAATACTTGCTCATGTGTTCACCTTCACTTAGGTATTGATTCCAGCTGCAGCTGTCTTGTAGTTGATTCCTTCAGACCATTCCTTACTTGCAATTGTTTTCCTTCCTTGAGACCGTGCTTTTATTCCTCACATTGGAAAACATTTGAATATTTGAAATTTTTGGTAAATAATTATAGTTAATTAGTAAGCAGAGTATGAATCAAATGGCTAGGACTAATTATCTATATTTAAAATTTCCAATCTGACGTTTCAATAATTCAAGGAAATTTCAGATTCACCTGTGTTTTGTAATTAACAGGAAGTTTCAGAACAAGAGTGCCTAAGCTGCTCAGTGTATGTACAAATCCAAATTAAGCTCAAGTCAGGTTCTTTTGTTCTTTTGTGGCATTATATATGTATGCCTCGTAGATGACATCTCTTGGATTTCATCCCACCATGCCTTAAACTGCTAAATATGGTACCAAGAATGTATTTTGTCTTCACTTCTGTCTTTGTTTAGCCATGCAACTCCACTATGGTGACCTGACGGACAGCTTGTGTTTAGTGAAGCTCATTAGGCAGACAAATCCCACAGAAATATACAACTTAGGTGCCCAGAGTCATGTAAAAGTGAGTACCTTGTCTGATGCTATTCGTGTACCTGGGAACTGGTCTCATGTTACTTATGTGTTACACATCATTCCTTCTAGGTTTCTTTTGACCTGAGTGAGTACACAGCCAATGTGGATGCCATTGGCACCTTGCGCATCTTGGAAGCTATCAGAGTGTGTGGTTTGGAGCACAAGGTGAAGTTTTACCAGGCTTCAACTAGTGAACTATATGGAAAAGTTCAAGAGATACCACAGAAAGAAACTACTCCATTTTATCCCAGGTCACCATATGGTAAGCCAACCAAATTATTTGGTCTTGTGTAAAGGTTTTTCTACATAGCGGTTATTTCATAAGTACAGTCTCTTGAAAACAAGCATGCTTTACAGGTTACTGTTTTGATCTGCCTGGTACAATTTCATTTGCAAAGTTGAAAATGCAAGCTGACTTTCTCTGATTTCTTTCCCCCTTGTTAAGGTGTTGCAAAACTGTATGGATACTGGATTGTTGTTAACTACAGGGAGGCCTACAACATGTTTGCTGTGAATGGCATACTCTTCAATCATGAGAGTCCCAGGAGAGGTAGGCTTCATCTAGAGCATTCACTTAAGTGTAGTAACCATTTGTTTTTGTGTGCCTTACTTTTTAGGTGTGTGTGTGCCTTACTTTTTAGGTGAGACTTTTGTTACAAGAAAAATCAGTAGATCTGTTGCAAAGATTCATTTGGGCCAGTTGGAATGCTTTGAGCTAGGCAACCTAGACTCAAAGCGTGATTGGGGCCATGCAAAGGATTACGTTGAGGTGAGCCTTCCAGCATATTTTTTCTCCTGTTTGGGAGGAAAGGAAAAAGCAGCAACCAGGTCACTGTGTGCAACCCATTCTTTTGAATAAATTTTAAATTTAAATCAAAGCTGCTTTTTCCATGACACAGACTATTGGCAAAAGCAACGTGCAGATACACACTGTGTTCCCCAGCAAATATGGAATGAACTTAGAAAATGGGCAATGTTGCACAGATAGTACTAAGTTCTTGCTGTTGTACAATGTGTCACCTGCCTAGCATAACTGTCTTGTTTCAGATATGTCATTTCTTAACTGTAAAAAATGTGAAGGCCAGTAGTTATAACTGCTTACAACATAGATCATTGTTGTTTTTAATCGGGACAGTTGTCAGTGAGTTGTGTGATTGCATTTGAGTTGTACATCAACAAAAATTGCTAATTGCTTTCAAGTCAACCACGAACGTGTTCCCCTTTCTTGTTTCAAACGTTGGTCCAAGCTGGAACACCCAGTGTATCTGCATGTGTGTAAACTAACAACATTCCACTGTATTCTGAGAGATCTGCGTCCTTCAGCTACACACAGGTGGCCTATTCTTCAAGCCAATTAGGAAGTGAAATAATAACAACATGGTCGCATAAGGTGGTTTTTGAGAGATTCAACCTGTATTTATTGTTATTATAGGCATGAGATCATTACAGAAATGCCCTAATATCCAATATGTGATTGTTTACACCTTATATGCGCAAAGTAACACAAAGTACCTTGTCGTGCAGAAGCTTTTAGGGGCAAAGCACCTTAGGGCCCCCGTCCCTCATCGTTGTTGGCCATAGCTCTGGTTTGCATGGAGTCCGCTAGGGGCGCTGCGGTGTCGTGAGAGAGAGCGAACTGCGCGCGTTGGCTATGGAAACGCTCTTTCTGCGATGAACGCTTAACCAGTTCGCAAGGAATGAGAATGTGCCCTCACCCGCAAGAGGCAACGCTGATGCAGGCAGCATCTGCTAGCGAGTTTCTTGACTGAAAAAACCGACTGCTCGCGCTGCACAACCATTCACCGGCCACCTCGTATACATAGGCACTGGATCTTGACCTGCAATGTAGTGCCGGTTGGAGATTTCTCTTGTGCGCAACGTGCGTTGCCACTCATTTATATGCACGAGTGGGCAATGTCACGGGTGATTTACAGTAACACCGAACGATCCCCAGTAAAGCCCCTCTTTAATCCCCACTGCTTTGCCCACTCGTCTTGGTTCACTTCATGGAGATGCGTGAATTTTTTTTGACTAATTTGTTGTTGTGTGTGTGTGTGCGTGTGCACGCGCAGCGCACGTGCACATGTATGTCTGTGTTTACATGTGTCCAGTGCGCTTTGTCATGGTCAGTTAAACATTTTTCAGTTGGAGGCCTGAGAAACTTCTGTCACTATTTATGCCTTCTTTGTGCCATGATCATTTATGGGCACATGAAAGTGGGAATCACTGCAAGCACATTTCTAAACCAAGAATAGACTGATTGCATTCCCAGGCCTGGCATATGATATTACAGTCAGCTAGCAAGGCCACATTGTTGCTCACAGAAAAACTCTGAAGACCACGCTCTCCTGCTGAGGAAAGCTCTGCTTGAAATGGCCCGAACAGAAGTGTGCTGGTACGATCTCCGATGCTATGGCAGTGCATAAGAAAAAACAGCTGTCTTTAGTACCGCTTCTATCTGAGCACAACTGAATGCCTGAATTGCCATGAGTAGCAGTGGGTTTGTGGTTGACATTTTCAAGTAATAGCATGTACAGTGGGGCACAATATAAAAATAAAATGCTCTGAAAATCCAGTTTTTGTAAACACACTAAGTTGAAATGCTAGTTAAAATGCTAGTCTGTGATCTGTGTGAAGATACTAACCTATCTTAGTTGGAATGGTTTATAATCGATTGCTATGTGTCATTGCAAAAGGTTATCCACCATTAGTTCTACACAAGTGAACTTTTCAGTGTTTTGGTATGAATTTGTTAGGGGCCTTTAGAAGCTGTGAGTGAGACTGGATGGTCATGTGGCCTACCCATAATTTTTTCATGTCTCCACAGTTCTGTATAGCATATTATGTAGCATAATAAAACAGTTACACTGGCATTTGATCATGGTGGATTGCATCAACAGCCATGTCTGCAACCCTGGAACTATATTCAGTATGTCGTAGTGTCCTCCTAAATGTGCTCTTTTATCTTAGCAAATTCTATGCATAATAATAAACCTTGACCAAAGTGTATTATGCTTGCTATAATTCTACGAAAGCATAGAATTTTAAACACTCTTTAGTGTAAAAGTACAGTTACTTCTATCCTTTCCATGTACTAGAACAGTAAATTTGGTAAGAGCTAAGCTCATATAATTGTGCCATAGCAAGCACATTGTAGCATGTACTAAATGGCTCTTACTGCAGTAATTTAGCTTACACGTGACTTGGGATTATCATAGCCTTGTGCATTAAGAAGTAGCTGTAGCAATGAGAGAGACAATACACAAGTCAAATAACGATTTCGTTTGTATGGCCACTATTGTGGCAGGTTACACTATACAGCTATCACAATCTGTTACCAGAACATATAGAAAATATAAGCATCTTCATATATCTGTTTAGTAGAGACAGTTGCATGTCTCTGTATGTGTGCGAGTCATCTGCACGTGTGTTAAGCTCAATAATTGATGAAAATGTGCCACCGTTCCCTGCGGTCTTTTTAGTGGGACAAGTCTGAGTGTGAATTACTCGCAGAAACAAAAGTAGCTTGTAGTGAAGGCATTGGCTGAGCAAGCTATGTGGCACCCTCATGCACTGCTTGCACATCCAATAATGCCATGAACACAGACAGCCCAGAGAGCTGTTATAATTAGGATTATACATTTTTGGGTTTTTGGGTTGGGGTTTGTTTTCTCAAATTTAAAAGTGGGGGGGGGGGGGTGTAAAAATGAGGTGTTATCTTTCAAAGTGATCATCGGGGTGAAACCAGCTTATTCGTAGAACAATTCCAAAATTAGGGTTTTTTCTCGATAAATTTACAAATTAAAATTTGCAAATGATAGCCGTGTAGCGTTCTAAGTGCTTGGACGCAGCTGGTGAAATGAACTTTACATTAGGGGCGTTCTTTCTCTTAGGCCAACAGAATCTAATGTTATTGTCTGCAGGCAGGTTAGCTAGCACGTGTGCACAGCCAACTGTGTGCAGCATAAAAAAAATCAGTTGGTATGTGGTACTGGAATTTGGGGAGAAACTGGATTTAACGCAATTTTCCACAAGTATGTTCAGGGATGTTAGGATCAGGTAAAATGGGGTTTTATGCAAAAACAGACAAACCTAGTTATAATGTAGGACAGGTATTTGTGCTGGGTTTGATCCTCAGAATAGGATGAATTTTTATTAACTTTGAAGCTTTTATTCTGAGAAATCTGTATGGATTTCTATGTGGCTTTGTACTAAAAAACAGGTGGACGCCAATTTTCCCTCTCCTCGTAATTACTGTACCTTGCAAAATTCCTCAGAATGATTTGCCAAGTGTAAATTCTTAGTCCAATTTTCTTAAAGACCTCCCGCGCATTAAAGCAGCTTGGTGAAAGCTTTGCCCGAGTAGTAGACAGGTTGCACAGCCGCCATTGCAGAGGCGGCTAAGATGCATTCATGCCAAGTGTGAGCGAGTTGTGCCTGTATGGTCCATCATTTTGCCTTATTTGGTGCGTTATGCTTGCTTCAAAAGACATGTTACCACATTTTTTTCTTTACAAAGATTATTTTTCAAGAGCTACCCTAGCCATTATGGTGAAGTAGAATAGCAAGTCAAATACCATGTTTACTCGAATCTAACGCACACCTTTTTTCCAATAAAACAGGTCCAAAAATCGTATGCGCGTAAGAATCGAGTGCGAACGAACGACGACCGTTACCATATTGCCGTCGGCATCAAAATGGCCGCCTCCTACGAGCTTAGGGCACTGTCATACGGTCACCAGCGAAAAAACGAACTAGCGGCGCGGTGGTCTTTGGTGCGCATAGTTTCTGTAGTTTCTATGTCATCGTCAGTCCAACGCTGAACGACACCACGACACACATGAAAGAAAAATAAAGAAAAATACTTCAAGGAACCTCATTACCGTTCATCTAGAACTGACCATGTTTTTAAAATAAGAGAATTACGCACCAGGACGAACCTATTCACGAATTCATTTTTTGTTAGAACTGTTAAAGAGTGGAATGGATTGTCTGCCATGCAAGTGTGCTGTAAGAATGAAGAATTGTTTATGTCGTTTCTGTAACCCCCCTGCTGTAACGCCTTTGGGCAATGCGGGGTAACCTTTGAATAAAAAAGAAAGAATTATGTGTAGGCCGATGATACTCGCCGCGCCGGCTTGGCAGTCTTGCAGCCAACCAAGGTTGCTACGTTGCCGGTGCAATCTGTGAGACGCCCAGCCGCACCAGCTTTCGGTAGCGTTCGTGGGTAGCTGTAACGGGAGATGTCTCCCATCACGGCACGCAAAACGGCTCATCATCGCATGTCTCCCTCATATCTGTGCTGAGCCTGAGCCACCTGAGCTGCCCAAGGGCCGAGCCTCTCAGTCGTGCGTGCTGCATGACGTCCGAGATTGCATCGCGGCAATCTCGAAGACCACGCCCCGACCATGTTTAGGCTTAGCTGCGCCAGCTTGCGCAGCACGCATGGCAGCACGCTGCAGCGGGGGGCGTGAGGGAACTGCGATAGCACGGAGGAATTCATCACTGCGAGTAAATGATGTTATCACCGCTTGCACATGGCTACGCCCAGCAACGTTTGGTAGTTTTATCGGGACAAAGGAGTTATGAATCGGCGCGCCGACAGTGTTCGAGACACCGCGGATCGAGTGAAGCGGGAAAGGCATCGAGTGAAGTGGGAAAGGGACTGCGGGTGTTCAAGGTTGGCGTTGCGTTTATTATGCAAGTGCGTTCAGTACACAAGTACGGCATTTGTTTTTATGAATGTGAGAAGGTTGATTACAAAGGACCTTTTTTTCTGTGTCACGAAAAATGGGGGCATGTTACAATCGATCTTTCACATTTTTTTTTGGTCGCAGGAAACGGGTGCGAGTTAGAATCGAGGGCGCGTTAGAATCGAGTAAATATGGTACATATATGGGTTTACAAATTGCAGGCACATGAACTCTTTGAAGGTGGCAAGAATAAGTCGTTCCTCATTGTTAGTGCAGAGTATGTGTGTTTCAAAAGAAAATTGAGATAAAACATCTGTTTCTGCAGTATGTCACACACATTTTATTTTTCTTGTTTCAGGCTATGTGGCTAATGCTTCAAGAAAAGGAGCCAAGTGATTTCGTGATTGCCACTGGTGAATACCACAGTGTCCGAGAATTCGTTGAAGTGGCCTTCAAGCACATTGGCCGAACTATTGTGCAAGTCCCTTGTGCCCTTACTTTTGTAGTGATTGTAGTGTTTTTTGATACCTGGTATGGTACTCTGGAATATAGTTTTCATTGACGTTACTTTCAAGACAAACGAAAAGGACGAACTAAAGTGAAACCAAAGTGGAACGAGCAAAAAGGATTAAGGCGTACACAATATCGTAAATTTTATTCATGTCACTTTGTTCCAAAGTGCATTCAAGATATCAAGAACAAAACAGTGCCTCATTTATAGTGCAGGCCATGTGATAGCCCTTCTAGCATTGTGTTTTAGGCCATTTTTAAAGGACTGCTAAACACCCAACTTTTGTTTGCAACTCTTGCTTTGAGTGTGCCTGTTAATCACTAAACTGAATCGTTAATGCTGTAGTGTGACATATAAAGCTAGTTGCATTAATTATTATAAATTATGGAGTTGCTTAAAGACCCTCACCAAAAGTTAAGAGAAACATGTGCCCCACTGCAGTGGAGTGCCATAAGATCACATGTCCTCAAAGTCTTAAACTGTCATCCATAGCAGCTGTCATCCATAGCAACTGTCATCCATAGCAGTTGATCAAAATCAAGTGTGGCCCTTATTCAATTGGAGATGACCTATCTGAATGCTTTGTATAGTGCTGAGAGTAGGCAGATCAGCCTGTAGTACATTACATCTCCCGTCTTGTGTAATAATAGAATATTTTCATTCTTCCATCTTACTGGGACATTTGAAGTTTTGAGGCATTGTGTGTATAGTGTTGAGAGCTTTCTAGTTGGGAAGTCTCCTCCAACTTATGCCGTCTTCTCCAGCTGCTCTCCTGTGGGACATGCCCTGAATTGCTTTCCTAACCTCGTCCGCAGTGACGCATGGAACTTTGGTGCCTTGATCACCGTTTATTACACTCATGGTGGGGTGACTCGTATTTAAGTTGTAGAGCTAAGAAGTCCTCGGCCACTTTGGCTATGTCATTGAACTTACTAACTGTATTTACCCTGCCTATCGTTCACTGCATGCATTATGTTCTTTCCCACACACAGCTTCCTTTTAGTTGTTTTGATGCTGTCTCCTTTTCTGGCGTCTGCGTCTATTTCTTTCACGTTATGGTTATGTATGTCGCTGACTCTAGTTTTATTGATGAGCTTAGACTGCTCGGTAAGGTCTATCTTATCTCTTGAGTTAGTTATTCTCATCTGTTGGTGTTGTTTAATTAAACTTTTAGTAGTTTACAAGAGCTTATTTACATCTTATCTCAGTGCTTTGCCTCCAACTTAGTTGCTGCTTCGGTGATCAGCCTAGTAATGTTTTCGTTCATGTTCTCTATGTCTTCATTTTCTTCCTGTCCTAGAACCTCATACTTGTTCTTAAGTGCAATTTTAAAGTCTTCTGTTTTTGCCCTGACTACATTGAGGTTGGCTTGTTTCCATGTGATTAACTTTGTTCTTGTGCAGTTAGAGTTATCTCACCTTTATTAGTCTGTGATCACTAATTTTGATCTTACCAACGACTTCTGTCTTTTATACTACACCTGGATCATTGCACATTATGAAATCTATTTTGTTTTTTGTTTCTCCATTGGGGCTTTTTTACGTCCACTTTCTGTTCTTGTGTTTCTTAATGAAAGTAATCATTACATGGAGTTGATTTCTTTCTGCGAATTCCACTAGCATCTCTCCTCTGCTATTCCTATCACCTACACCGTAGTTCCCAACTGCCTATTCTCCTTTGTTTCTTTCCTGTTTTTGCGTTGAAGTGCCTCATAATCGTATATTGGGTGTGTACCTTGTTCACTGCCATTTCCACATCCTCATAAAACAGTTCTACAGCCTCATTGTGGCTGGTCGTTGGGGCGTAACCCTGTATAAGTTTTACTTTGTATCTCTTGTTTAGTTTTACCACGACACCTGATACCCTTTCATTGATGCTATAGAATTCTTCAATATTGCCAGCAATGTCTTTGTGGATAAGGAATCCCATGCCGTATTCGTGTTTCTCTGGCAGTCCTCTGTAGCAAAGGACATGCCGATCATTAAGCATTAAGTATCGTTCCCCTGGTTTACTAACCCACTAAAGCCAATGATGTCCCAATTAATACCTTTTATTTCTTCTAGTAGTTCAGCTAGTCTGGCTTCACTCAGAAGAGTTTGCATTTTTAAGAGTCGCTATGTTTAATTTCCAATGGTGGCCTGTCCGAGTCCAGTGGCTTTTTGAGCCTTCTGTTTCCATACCAGTCTGGTTGTATCCGTGGCTCGGAAGTTCGAGTTGTTGCCGTTGTCATAGGTTCATGGTTTGGTTGGTTGGGTCATTTGGGAAATGTTGGTCATGGTGTTGCACCAGGGAGGCCAATTCCTATTTTGATACTCAGGTGAGTTACGCAGATGAGGCGTGATGGTGGTGAGAGTCCATATGCATCTGTTGTTCAGATCCTCCGAGGGAGGGGTCTTCCAAAGGTGGTTGTATGGTTAAGGCAGTGAAGAGCATAATGGTCAAGGGGAAAGGGAAAAAAAAAAGTCAGTTTCACCAGAAGAGCGATGCAGTGCATGTGATAGCAATTCATGATATAAAATGTTATACAAAGTCAGGCTGGCAGCTAATTCTTTTGATACAATCTCACATAACTCAACAAAATGCTGGTGTAAGAGAATATGGCTGCTCCAGGGACACTTTTCCTAGTCTCTTCGCATTGAGAGCGCAGCACGTAGAAGGGTTTACGAGCTGCCCGCTGATGGCTGCCAAAGTAGCAGGTGCGCCAGTGATGGCAACCGCACAAAGTCCACAGTTGCTGCTCAAGCGAAAGGACACCCAACCCCCCCTCCCACCCCTCTCTTCTTCTCATGCTCGTTTAAAGACTGGCGGGGTGTTTCCTCTACGCTTCAACGGCAGGTATCCTGATTGGGTGATGTTATTGCATGTGCCCTCTGAGCGACGGAGACTGGCCAGGCTCATTTGGTCTCTGCTTCAGCCGTGTTCGTTGCCCCACTCGCGTGCCTTTACCTGCGGGTATCGTACGATGCGTGGGGGGTTGTTATCAATTTGGACCCTATACAGAACATAACAACGGTGGCGAAAACCTGTAGGCTGTCCATATAATTGCTATCGCAGTAAAAAGCTAAGGAGTAGTGCAACAGATGATACAGCAAGAACTAAGATATGGGAGAGGATTAGAACTCGGGACCCTTTGGTCTACTACAAAAGTGTAGCCTAGTTGTCTGGGTGGCCATGTCGCCAAGGCAAACGTTTATGAAGAAATTCCTGTTACCTGCTTTGGCGAGTTGTGATGTGATCAATTTCAAAATGTCCGCAATGCAGAACTTTTCATCGCAAACATTTTGCCATGGGCGTGCTGCTATTGCACAACACAATATTTGCATGACCTAACACGCATATATTGTGCATGTTAGGTCATCGTAACAATATTGGCAAGTTGCTATTTATATCACCAGTTATGATTATAATCAGGGTGGAAGGCTCAATATCTTGTTTTTGACGTAACTTGGAAGGGTCGCTTTCGCAAAAGCCCCGGAGCAGAACTCGATTAGCCAATTGGTGTGGCCACTTAACATTTACTATCAATTATCAATCGGCAAGTTTAAGTGGCATGTCGATATATATCGGCAATCATTGTCATATGTAGGTAACAGCCAAGCATGTGTGTGTGTGCGTATTGCGACAATGTATCATGGAATTCAGACACTACAATAAAATGTGATACAATAAGACTAGGTAAATTGGTGTAAAGTGTTTGTGTACCTCACCCACGTAACGTTAAATTCTTGCTATAGCTGCAACAGTTCACTTCTTGAAATTTTCTATGCTGGGTTACCGCTTTTAAAAAGAGTGCCATGATGACTTTGAAGGGTTACACAGGCATAGTGTATGAAATGTGAACACAGAGCCAAGAGATGAGCCTCATGCTCTTGCTCTTTAATATGTGGTTTTTATGAAAGCTCATATCTGTCTTGTGTATTTGTACAGGGAAAGTGTTGTTTAATTTAGTTTGTTTACATTGTATTGTTTTATGCTATCTCTTGGCCATAAGCAATTTATTTCAAGTTTGTTATGAATTAGTCTCTGCTGTTAATTTATTTGTTCGTTTAAAATACCTTATAGGTCCCAGGGTATGGGTGGTACAGGAAGTCGGCTCAGCGAACATTCAGTGTCTGGTGTTGAGTGAAAGAAAGAACATAAAACTCTGATAAATATTGAACATCTTTAAAATATCACAGTAATTGTGCTAAATTTGTCTGCCATGGCCGTCGAACATCTATGCTCCCTCTAAGGTCTACAGCAGATAGTATCCTCTTCTTAACCTAATTATAATTAAATACATGTTTGAAGTGTTCAAACAAAACCTGAATATTAAACAGTTACCTAAACCACATGCATTCCTCTTCAATTTTTTTCTTTGCTTCAGTTATGCAGTGTGATAAAAATGTGTGATGGCTTCTATTTGTAGATGGGAAGGCTCAGGCCTAGATGAAGTTGGAATAGAAAAGGAAAGTGGGGCTGTTAGAATAAAGGTCAACCCAAAGTATTTTCGCCCTGCAGAAGTGGTAAGTTCTTTTTTAAGTTATTATGTGCAGCACGAGTATGCAATTTACATTGCATGCACAAATTCTGGGTTTGTGCTGTATGATTCAGTAGAATGATTGGGTTGTAATTGTCTTGCATGCTTTTCAGACATATCCATTGGTATCATTTTCCATTTAGTTGAAATAACTTGCAGTGCCAGCCCATGCTTATGCTTGGACATTGGTGCCGTGCAAAAGTCCAGACATCCTACCTAGTACTACCATAGAGAAATTTTTGAAAAACTGTGTTGGTCATAGATGCAGTCTTGCAAAACAGAAAATCCGTTTAAGCTGGAAGTTCTAGTATAAGATGTAATTGTAAGCCAGTTATTCAGTGAAAGTAACTGCTGACCAGAATGTGAAAATCTTACACTGAAAAAAGGCACTGAAAGTACAGCTGAACAACATGTTCACTAAACAAAAGCACTTAAATTTTGTATACAAATTAAAACTGAAAAAAAAATTGAACTATGGTTTGGAAAAAACAAAAGAAAACAGTGATGCTGAGCTCTATCGTAGCACAGCACTAGAAAAAAATTGGCCACGTATCTGTGTGCTTCACTGTAAATGTCGTCGAACAACGATAGTCTTCTGCCAGCCATACTACGCTGCGTGAGATATGGACTCCATCTGGCAGCGCCATCGGGAAACATGAGCTTGTGCAGAATCCCTGGGCAACTGCCAGCTGGCAGCACCAAATTGTCGGCAGGGGCCTTTTTCGTGCATAGCGTCGTATTTTTAGCGCAGCCTAATGAACACTAGGATCTTTAGAATTACGTACCTATGTATTTTCTAATAAAGGAACACACCACCTAATACTTACGTATTGATGTTGCACCTCAGATATGCGTAATATTTGCTTTTTGATCGACAGTGTTCACAAGTATAAACGCAGCTACCCGTTCAAGATGGCTGGGCGTTAGGCAAGTGCTTAAACTTTGGCCGGGTGGCTGAATCGTGTGACAGACAGACAGACAGACAGACAGACAGACAGGCAGAAAGACAGACCAAAATTTCTGCATTCAAGTATCCCAAGAAAGACTCTCATCTAAAATGCACCAGAACATAAAAATTGCTCCCAATTCTTGCTCATGATCAGGAGGTCTGCAATTTTTCTGGGGGTGTGAAGGTTCTTCTTCCGGGATATTTTTTTAGTGTACACTATACGCCATGTCATCACTTGTTTGTTTCTTAGGGTGTTTATTGGCAAAAAGGCATTTTAGGTAGCTGAAAACAAGGTGCACTCTATGTTTTCCGCTGTCACCCTCCACGATCTTATCCTTGGTATGCGCACTGCACAAGTGCAAAGAACAGGAAGTGCATAACTACTACCAGCTGAGGCATTTGGTGTGTTCTGCTACCTGTGACATTAAGGCGTTACTCTGCAGCATATATGCAGCAAATATAGTGATGCATATGATCCCTGAAGCATATACAGTGACTGATATTGTTGTAAAGGAAAGAGTAGCCGGTGGAAGGTATGGGGTTACGTTGGTATCCCACCTGAGCTGTCACCAATGTTGTGAAAGGGGGGCCAGCGGAAGATACAGGGTCCGTTAGTATCTCACCACTGCCTCCAACGTTCTGAAGTCAAGCTAGCTAGACGTGGCTAGCGGGCAGGCAGAATCTCCATCGATGAAACAGTGTGCGGAATAGCAACACTTCGCTGTAGGGAAGGTAGGCCACGAGCGTTCAGAAAACAGAACAACTTTATAGTAAATGGTTAAAGCGGTTGAGTACAGAGCCAGCCAGCACGACCGTGTCGGTTGGGGCGACTGCCTGCTAACAAAAGAGCTGCACGGCCTTAAATAACGTCCAGTGTTCCATGTCCAGTTGTAGATCGCTGGGAAGACACTGGCCGCCATGTTCCCACGGGCACTCCAGGCTTGCGCAGGTGGGGGATGGCAGGATTTTCTGAAAGTCGCGGAGCAAGAGCCCATCCCCGTGTGGCGTCTTCGGTTCGACACGCCACCGGCCTCCACTGATGGGGTGGCAAGGTCCGGCGAAATGTGGAAAGCTTGACCCTCCCGCTGTGTTGAAGGGGTCGACGAAATGGCCGTAGTTCTAGCACAACAGTGTCCAAAGGGCAACATCATATGGGGGTCTCTCAGGGAACTTGCTGGATTCTGCGCTCTCATTAACAGAAGGGACCCATTTTAATCCGTGGAAACACCCGCTGCAGCATGCCGAAATCCGACACCAGTGATAATGCATCTGTGCAGCTAACTGTGAAAAGCAAGCAATTTACATTTCACTACCCCCCTCCCCCCTTCCTAATAAAAACAAAGAATTCATACTCTGGATGGATGGATGGAATAAACTTTATTAGTGTCCTGCAAGAAGCGCGCAAACGCGTTTTTAGTTATCTGGAGGATGCAGCAATGCCCTTGTCCATTAGCTTCATGCCATTTTAGATGTCGCCTGTAAATGTGGGCCGAAATGAAGACAGCAGGAGCATTTAATGTGTCATTTCTTCTCGGGCACTATTACAGAATAACAAAACATTTTTTGCCTTCTTTTTGTGTATGTGTATCTTGCAGTCTTATGTTAACCCTTTGCCATCAAAAACTTCTGCTTTCTGGCAGTTCTGGTCTGAAACTGTTATGCCATTTTCTGGCGCTTCACTGCAAAACACAAACTGTTGAAGCAAAACTCACAGCATGTTTATTTTCTCTCTTGCATTCTGTACCCAAATCCTTTAACACGGCTCCAAGCATTCTCCTGGGTGCAGGACAGGGTTATTACAGTAGGTTTAAAAGTGCAGTTTCCTTCCTGCCTGCTTTTGTTTTTTTGGTCACCACAAACAGCACAGCCTTGGCCTGGAATCTTGTAAATGAAATGATTATTCCTATTTAGCACTTCCTTGCACTCCATATGGGCAGACCGGCCCCACTTTTTGGCTTGAGCCCTCCCGCCACCCACCTGCTGTTAGATGAGGTTGCAACAGTACTGCAGGTGTTGCTACTCTTTTTCACCATGATTCTGCTGCTGTGCTTGCATCAAAATAAAACTTGACAATTGAAACTTTGAGAAGCCTGAAAAAAAGAATGCTTTTGCCACCATATCACTGACCTGTGAGAAAATGCGTAGAAAGGCGTACGCGTGCATGTAAAAGCGCAGTGGCTAGCAGACAACGCAAGGAGCTATCCACACTTGGGAGCTTTGTCCACTTGCCACTAGGTGCTGACTGCGCTCGATCTCGAGGCCAATAGGTAGTTAAGATGAACATTTGAAAGCCTTCAGCGCACCTTGCACACTCTATTCACCCCCTCCCTTCCCTGCTTTCTCCAAAACTGTTTGCCCCTAAGAAATTTCAGGAGTACCCTGATCAGGCTGATGACTGTCAATAACAGACAGTGACATTGGATGAGCTTTGCTGACACTGCTCGTAGCTGGGAATAATACTACAACTTAGAAGCTGTGTAGGCTTCCTGCATACACTCATCTATCTGCATGTGAATCATTGTGGGCACGTATTTTCTATTGCCACCAAGAGGCTTTGCAGTGAAACAGGATGCATGTTTCTTGGCCTCTGAAAGGCAGTGTCAAACAATACATAAGATGTTCTGTTTACTGTGTCTTTAATGAGACCATCAGTGTGCTCAATTCATTCCTAAATGTAGGCCAAAAATATTTAGTTCTTTTTTTGCATATTTATTGCCTGTGTGCCAGAGATTCTACCAATAGGAAATGGTGCAATGAGTAATCTCAGCCAAATTTTGTAGCCATGCACGGAACATAGATTTCATAAGAAGTGCACAAGATAATGGCTTTCTCAAGCACCCTCTATTGAAACGGAAGTGTGTGCTTTCTTTTTGAAGCTGCCAAATTTCGTCATTTAGCATATTTCTGCTATTGGCTGATATATAGCTGGCATAAATGAAGAGTGGCATTTAGACCGATGCACTTATTTTTATTGTAACTGTAATAATTGCTGAAGTAAAATCTTCATTTTAAGCTTCGACATGAATGACACTTGCTGGGAGAAATCAACTTTCGCCTGCTGCAGTCAGCATGCCCATGCACATGCGTTCAGGTGGAACTTTGGCTGTACTACTTATTCTAGCATTGCAGTCTTTGCACCTTGTTTGCGATGCTGCTTGAAACTCTATAAAGCTTGTTTACAGTGCTGAGACTTTGGCACCCCAGTAGCACTTTTTGTGCTGCATAGTTCTGCTGTGAGATGCACTGCGAGTGGCACACTTGTTATGTTACTGGAAATGTGTAAAGGCCGATGAAGAAAAAAAATGATAAAATGGTCATGGCGTGCACTGGTGTGTGCTGTTTGTGCACCTTTTCTTGTCATGTGGTCTTTGGGACGAGAAAAGAAAGTGCAAGCAAGCCCCTGTAACACTGCTTGACAGATTTGTTCAATTTGTTTGGCAGCAGACTCACGAGGCATTAAGCTGTTGCCATGAGGTCAGTCACTGATAACTTGGAAAGGTGTCTCAGGGGGACCGTTTTAACAGCTCATAAAAACTGGACAGCATATGAATATCTGTCCTATCCTTGTACAGTATATGTCTTGATTTCTTAATACTTGAACTATCTTTTCAACAACAAATCTTTTAATGCATACTGCCATCCATGCCTTATGAGGGAATTCAGGTGGTGCATGAGCTAATGCAAAAATTTTAGGGCTACGTCTGTTTGAAAGTGTCATGCTAACTGCTGCACTTAGATGTTTTGGAAAGAAATTGCTGATAGTTAGCACCAAGGCTGGAGCAATCAGCATGGAATGGCTCAATGTCTAATACCAACATGGCTAGAAATTTGGAAAACTGGACATCTTTTTTACACTGCTTCATCAGTCCACATTTAACTACTCTTCAATGTATATATTGCAACTTGTAATATGTTTGTATTGTTTTCTAGGACTTCTTGCTTGGAGATGCAAGTAAGGCCAAAGAGAAACTTGGTTGGGAAAGGAGGATCTCATTTCAGGTTTGTTCTCCAGATGAGCTCTGGTCACTGCTCATTTCTTGCATGAATGTGTGCCTTTTGTGCAACCTACAAGAGAATTCCATCACCAGCCTGTGTGCGCTACAGTGGTTACAGCCTATGAATAACTTACTTTCTTGTAAAACTGTGTTATCCCTTTAATATGAATAAATTATTCTAAATCGCAGTTTTATCTTTATTCTCTTCCCTTTCTTGCTTATCAATACTTATACATGCAAGTAGGGGTGTGCAAATAGTCAAATGTCTCAAATGTTGTTTGAATATTACTTCAATATTTGGATTTGATTATGAGATAAGGTATCCGAAATTTTCAACTATTTGAGCTTATTCAAATATTCCGAAAATCTGAAGTAGCTTCACTGAAACTGGTTAAACAGCAGCAGCTGGTTCAATCTGCTTGGTTTACTTTTTACTATCGCTGTCATGTAGCAGTTGGTTGAGGGCAAGGGTGTGAGTGGTGGGTCGAGGGAGAGTGTGGGCACACTCTTCCCTTCTGCGCTACCCTTGACCTTTCTTTCTTTGTTTGTGTGATCGAATCGTGGCCACGGCAGCCACATTTCAATGGAGGCAAAATGCTAGAGGTCTGTGTACTGTGCAATGTCAGTGCACATTAAAGAACCCCAGGTGGTTGAAATTTCCAGAGACCTCCACCACGGCATCTCTCGTGATCATCTCATGATTTTGGTATGTCCACAAATTTTCGTTCTTTTAACACGAAAGTGTTTTATGCCGGGGTCCACCAAGAAATCTTTGACGTGCTTCCGTAACGGAAGTAGTTGGCTGAAAAATACACACTCATTTGAGATAAAAAAATTGAACTTGCTGGGATTCGAACCCACAGCCAGCCAGGGTGCAACGGTAGTAGCTGGAAGTGCTACTGATCACGCCCCCACCAGACTTGCAATACGGAAGAAAAAGTGGGCCTTCGATCTTTGCTACTCCACTTTACTGTTTGCATCTAATTGATGTTCAGTTAAAGCAAAGGTATTTAGCATGCAAAATTGCTCTTAAATTAACATCGCCTCCCTTTCACTGCAGTCTTGGTTCTCAGTGGTGGTACCACCACCTAGGAACGATGGAACGAAGTCATATATTTTGTTAATATGCACGCCGGCAGTTGGCGCTTCAGTAGTCTCGACGCCTCTGTTACTGCGCAGGCTTCGGCGCCCTCCCGGTGTGTTGCTTTAGCCATGGCCGCTACATAATTTGTCTTGTGTGACATCTATGATAGCCACTTACGTTGCGACGCGCTCCAGGAAAGCAAATACGGCCACTGACAGGCAAATGATGCGTCTTTTGCACATCGACGTGTGCGTTCACTGAACAATCCGCTGACAAACAGTTCGGTTTCGCTTGCAAGGTTTCGCCGTTTGCGGACGCTCCTGGTTTATGGCAGATTTTGTGCAGTGTGCTGGCGCGTTCAATGCTGTGTCTCCGGAGAAATGTGAGTCGTTTGAGAACTTTCGCTTGTTTGCAACTGTCGAGGGTCCCTGTGCAGGGTCGCGGTGCCGCTGATGTGTACATACAAGGGGTTCCCATATCCAGAGTATCCAACCCATCTCCCGTCCCTCAATTCGCGAGATTGCCGCTTATGTTCGAAGACAGGTTTCACTTTTGTGTTATACCGATTCCTATGACAGAGGGATCAACCACGTTTTTTTTTATTCCTTTCTTTCCGGCCCTTCTTTTTTTTTTCTTTATCTCTCTCTATACTGTCCCTTGCATAATCATCTTGTAGCAGTATGAGTAGTTGGTCCAGAGCAATCTTGCTTTTCCCTGCTGCATGACAGCCCCGCTGTTAACTACAAACACCACTTTCTACGGGTCAGCCTCAGCCTTAAACAGCTCCGTTGTTAAAATTGAATGTACGATCCAGTAATCTTGCCGAAGATTGCTTAACTTCTGCGCTTATGCATGGTGCCAAGACTACATGTAGGAGCAGTCATGGCCAACCACTAAGCGTGCCAGTACGTACGACTTTTCGCTTCTAACACACATTATTACGACAGGCATCTTGAACTATGACATATGCTTGACAGTATTGTTGGTGCTCATGTAAGCATGCTGGTGTACGGTACGTTTCTAACAGGCAGCCAAAATGTGCTGGCCTGCCATTTGCACCCGGGTTCTTGTGTAGGATCTCCTTGGCATGCATTGCAATGGCTTGACCATGTGGAACAACTAACATTACTTTATGATAACCTTTATGATAACCCTATGATATCTTGTCATTACTGTTACAATCTGGCCTAGGCATTGTGTTCCCGACTGACATATTCTGTGCTGATAGTTTGTTAGCATATTTCCTCAGTGTAATTACAAGTTACACAAAACATCCTTACTGAAGGTCAATTTGTGCATTGATATTAGATTCAGTATTTGAACCTGGATATTTGTATTCCATTCAGTGTTCGAAGATCTTGATATTCGCACACATATACATGTGAGCACTGTCCTTGCACTGTTTTTTCATAAGAGAAAACGGTGTGGAATGCATCAAACGAAATTCACCTTGTTGTTGTATTTCTTTTTTTTCTTATGATAACATGTCTGCACTCTTGCTTGGCAGGTTATTTTTGTGGTTACGAAGATTTTCATGAACATAAGTACAGGTGCAGGCTCCTATTTTCTTATAATGCTATATAATCTAGTGGTGCACAGCTCATAAGTAACAGTCAAGGCTTAGTGACAGTAAATTTTACTTTATTTTTCCACATTCCGAGTGCTCTGGCTTTGCTACATCCGTCATCCATGAGTTGTCGGCACGAAGCTGTTGATGGGGTAGGACCAGCTAATTAGTCATTTCACACCGTGAAGTTATCTGAAACAGAAGTAGAAAAAGGAAACTAATTTATCAACTGACAGCGGTACACAAAATAGTACACAAGAAAATGTAAATATAGAAAAGGACGAGCAAACACGCACTTGATATCAATCATTGATTATGACAAATAAAAACAGTGAAGTATAATGGTGGATAAAGAAATTCGTTTAAAGTGCACATCAACACTAACTAACAGCACACTGGAGCTTAACAGCACTAACTAACAGCACACTGGAGCTTAACAGCAGCTAACTAAAGCTGTTTTCAGAGAAAACAAGAGGTGCAGTAGGGATGGTTAAAGTAGCTGTGGCAAGTCCCCACATTCAAAGTCGTGATGGCTTAGCCGCCTTTTGAGAGGGTTGTGATCACAGATCTGCGTTTCCGAGGAGTCTAATTCTGAAGGCTTCCTTTGAGCAGGTTAAGCTAGCTTGAGATGAAGTATCGTCAACTTGGTTGCAGGTGTTGGTTTATCATCTCTTATGTAAGCTAGTCATTCAGACAAGGTAAGACGGCCAAACGCCACTAACTGCTTCTAAAGGAGGTGCTTTCAGCTTCCATGCCATGCTATAGTGGAGTAGACAAGGAGTGTAACCCTGCATTCAAGGATGTCCTGCATTTAAATAGCCGTTCGTCTTGCCAGATCTTCTACCTGAGGAAATGTAGACTGCTTATTTAGTCGCATGCACTCTGTTGTCTCCAAGCTGTGCCCTGAAATATATTTCCTGCGTCTCTCTTAAACATGAGAAATAGTGGCGACTAATACTTGCTGTCATATGTGGAGAATGTGTAGGTGCATTGTCACCACATGTGCGTACACTGCACACATGTAGAACCTCTTGTGGTCGCCAGCTGGCTTCTGTTGTTTGTTGGCAGACCCACACTGAGGCTCTTCGATTTTCGCACTCCTGGCAGCCCGCTGGCAGCTAGCTTGTTCCGGTGCTGACAGGAAATCACGTGTGCTGGTTACCCGAGACAACCCGAAGCTGCCTGAAGAATTGTAAAATTGAACGCCGGTTCGGCTTGCATAAATGTAAACAAACATGGCGCATGCCGAAGCTTTGCGCTATGTGATCTAGTCGGTCCTTTCCGTGTTGCCCGCTTGGTAACAACATGTGGCTAGGTTTGCCGAAGAGCTGACTCGATATTCTCGAGCGACTGTGCTTTGCTGTGCTATCACGTATAGTATTCACAAGACCTCGCGCAAATCGGCGCTGGACCTGTGTCGCATTAATCAGTTGCCTTCAGCGGACAAAACCGCCGGCGCGAGGTAAGCTGCCGCGTCACTATCATGGATAGAGCTTAACAAGCTCGCTTTAGCAGAGCGCAGAAATCACTACTGTCCGACATGTCCAACGCCTTGACGCAAGGTCTCGCGAACGTTTCCGAAAGCGACAGTTTGAGAGATCACGTCACCTGCCGGCATTGATTAGTTCACTTTCTTCCTTCACCTGACTGTCGAGATAAATCATTGGAATACTACGTGCGCTTGTGTAGGAAATAAAGTTTTGTATTACACGTATTCGACTCATTTCAGCTGGTTGTGCCTCTTTGCCAGCCGATGAGCTGATACCCTCAGTCGAACTAGGGGCCGGGGCACTCAAATGATGTAGCACTCTCGTACAGCTAGTCTGTCTCATCAGGCGCACTGCATGCTGTAAACACTGAAGCGTGAAGAAGCACACACACACATACACATCCCAAGAAATAAGCATTTCTTTTCATCTCTGTTCTTGGACGCCTTGCATGCGCTAGCGCATAGAAGTGTGCATGCTGTCAGAGACCTACGATAAACACACAAACAGCACTGCCGCACCTTTATAGTCCATGTTAGCACATATGCTTATCAACATTGAAGGTCTAGATGAAAGTTGAAACACATCGGTTTGATCACAATCACACTCTAAAATGACTGACGAAGCGAAATGTACGTACCTGCAACTTACCGTCTTCCCAAACTGCACAAGCACAAGATGACATCGCACGAGCGCTAGAGATAAGAACGGGCACCACCACACCACACGAAGGCGTGCTTCCGCGTGTGCGTACAATGTCCTCAACCTTTGAGACACAAAGCAGTATTTGCAAGGCGAGAGGTAAGGTGAGAGTTCATCGTGCTGAATGAAGGAAGTTCGCATGAGAATAACAAAAAAAAGAGCAGTGAATAAAAGCTCCAACTGTTTGCTGCACCGTGTGTATGAACCATCTTGCACGGCGGAAGAGCTTCACATCACAATGTCAAACGTAAATAACCACAGAAGTCCGAAGGAGACGTCCTCAAGTGCCCGCGCTGCAGTCCCCCCCCCCCCCCCCGAGTCCCTGTAAACATGGTGACAAGCGAGCGCAACCGTCACATTTTGGCATCTTCTAGCCAGAGATAAGCCAGAAAGCTGCCAGGACGATTTTGACCTGGCAGGTTCTGGCGATCCGCGAGTCGCCAGGAGCAGCCTGCCAGAGAAAAACAAATGCAACCGGAAGTGCGCTGTGTGGTGGGCGGAGCAACCCAAGAAAAACGAACGCACGCCGGCGGGCAGCCAGAAGTGCAAAATCGAAGAGCCCTACTCACAAAGTGGCAGTCACGCAGTGACATGTCGACTGACTTTCCAATCAGCTCTGTCCAGATAGTGTTCACGGTATAAACACTGCTCCCTCTCTTCGGCTACATCCCCTAAAAGTTTAAGAATGCCTAAGGTTATACTCGCAAGGGACACTAGGCACTTTCGTCAAAGTGGCACCCACAACGAAAAATAGTTTTTTTTTTCTTATCTCTCGTAGCTTTAATCCCTTCAGCCACCTAGGTGAAGGGACAGTACCCATATTTCTTGGCGATTTCTGATAGGCTTGTGGAAAATTTTTAAATGTGTGTACATTACATGTCATATTTTGTACCTTAGCCTGCAAAAAAAAAATAAAATAAAATAGAAAGTGCCTGTTTAGCCTGAAAAGCAGTGCATAGCTCAGCCCTTCGGTAGTTAGACATTAAACTACACAATGTAAAGTTTGTAGTTTTATTGATTGTATATGTTGCAGTAAACATCCACCTACTTTAAGTCAATAAGAATGATGCCTTGCACAGATAAACATGAACATATCTCACTTGATGACCATCGACACTCACTGACAATGCTGACATGATGAGCTGTGAGGGCATTGCATTGCCTCTTGCTGCAATGCGTATCTAAAACTTGGAAATAATGTGGCCCTTAACTCTAGGCATGCAAAAGGACTGAACATATAGCCACCAGCCCTCTCAGCTTGCTCAGCTTTTCACTCAATGCATATAGCAGTTAGAAGGTAGGGTATATACAAACATTCCAGGTGACTAGAGGAAGAGATGCACACTTATTTGTCTCCGCTTTACTCTCTGCCGTGCATATTTGTTTCTGGCCGTCCGACTGTGACACAGTGGTCCTTGGTACAGCATAATTGTGCCACAAACACAGGAAACCCCATACAGCTGTGGTACTTTGCGTATGGTTTTAGCACAGCTATACATATAACATCTGAGAGTTCAGTTATGTGATTATAACTGGAATCTGTAATTTAAAAAGAACAGTTCAGTGGCACTTTTTCAGTGGACACTAGCTAAGGAACACTTATGGGAACCACGAGAAGCCTTGATTGAGAATAATTTGATCATGTACCATTGTAAGCATTGCTGGAAGCTGTCAGTATGACATCCACACTTGACGTATTGTAGTTGATGGTTTATGTCAAGTCTCAAAAAACAAGGCTGCAGTAACTGATGCTTTTTAAATTATGCTGCTAGCAGATTTTTTTAACATTTCAAGGTATCTTGTATAAGTCCAATCTCAAATAAGCATAAAGCACCTGTACGAAATAATACTAGGACTGCACTAAACACCAATAAGTTTCCTTGTGGTTGCCAAAAGGACTTGGACTGTTCCCCAAGGCTGAAGCAACAGTGAATTGCAAAAGAACAAAGAACTGTAAATGATGACAAATCCATAGTTCCATGTTTGCCGTCAGTCTATAGTTGCCATAGTTCCATCCATCCATAGTTGCCATAGTTGTTCCATCCATCCATAGGTGTTCCATCTGTCCATATTTGCCGTCCTGACGAAGACAAGTCCACTTGTCGAAACATTGTCTCCAGCAACATTCCCTATTCTCCATCGTCTTTAGCGATCTGTTCATAAATCCATAGTTTGCCATTTGCTGTCCCCATCACGGAATGTTCACATTTGACCTGATGAGCAACTGCTAAAAAAAACCTTTGTCATACCTGGGAATTCCAGTGTTGTGGCTTACTTTTAGAAAGCAGTGTATGAGTCGTGTGGCAGTACGATTATTTTTTTTTTTCAATGCTTCAATACCTAGTTATCTATTTTTCATAGCTTACAGCTAGTCTGTGAATGTACTGCATTGCAGTGGTGAAGTTGTTCAGCTCATTGTAAATTACCAAACTGATCAGCTTACTTGCGAGTAATTGCCATATTTTTCTAATGATATTGCAGGAGCTAGTCAAAGAAATGGTCGATTCTGACATCGCCTTGATGAAGAAGAACCCGTCTGCGTAGGACCTGTTCCGAAGTTGTGCCTGCCAGAATGTGATCTACTTATGCGGATCCTCAGAAGGACATTCCTATGGAAAACTGGAGAGTTGGCATGTTTCACATGCCTTTGAGGGAGCTCAGTCATTTTTATAAAGTTTTTTTCATACGATTATTTCAAGAACTTGGCACCCACTATACTGGTGCTGATTTATTGGGCAAGCGAGTTTGGGGATATTTTGTTGCATTCTTGTTTTACTTGTTATGTGGGAGGGCATTATTTTTACTATCTGCTGTATACCTGGTTGCTGCAAACCGAGAATGGGATCCTGGTACCTGTGATGTTGGGAACAAGAAAGAAAGCTTTTGTGCCGAATTTTTTTACTGAGTAATAAAGAAAGTTGTATGAAAAAACATGTGCACATGACTTGACTCTTTCGTTACTGTGTCTGTTCAAATCGATCACTGATGATCGATGCTTAAAACTGCAAGTATTAACATGTCGTATCTGTCATTCACGCATGTAGCCCTTCTTCATGGTTAGTTCGGGCACTGCTCTTTCACAATCTGTTCACGTTTTCTCGCACTAGCAACACTGCAATTTTTGATGGACCTTTTTGCAAACTGATGTGCATGTGTTGTTGCAAAAGGGGCTGTGGCTATCATCCCTGAGAAAAAAGTGCCTCACTCAAATTTATGGTGTATTAACTTGAATTTTTTGTGATTAAATGATTTCCAACGAGTAAACTGTAGAGTTATATTGTCAGTCTTACAATTCAGTAAACCTTAGTTGTGATAATTACCTGAAAGCGAGACTGTGTTCACCAGTGAGCTTCGTTTGAGTTCAAGCAGTTTTATTTTATTACAGCTTTTTCCTGAAGGTCCTCTGCATGTCTGGCTCGTTCACATCCCCTTTTCAGCCTGTTTCCAGCAGCTTGGTTTTAATTCCCTTTGGAGACAGAGCCGCATCTGACATTACTGTCTGCTGCTATCAGCAGTCACAAAATGTCTAGCACCATCCAAACAAGATGTCAGAAAGAAAAAACTTCCGAACGTGCTATGATGAACATAAAGAGCGACAAAAAACTAACATTTTGTGTGAGAAGTGCGGCCTGCACCAAAAAACCAGGAACTGTTTTCCTGGTGTGCACTGCTTTATTTTTCTGAACAATGGTGTGCAGTGTTTTTGTCATTTATCATATTCCAGTGTAATTTATGATTAAATTGTGATTCTGAATTTTTTTGTTCATGGTGCTTTTGCAGATATTGCATATTTTTATTCTTTTTGTGAACTTGCTGCAAAAAATGGCACACCTTTCAATTTTTTTTTATAACCTATGTTTCTCGAAGAATCCTATTGCCTACTATTACCAGACAGGCGTTGGTCCTGGGTTAGAATCCCGGACCAGGACAAATTTCTCGGCAACTAGGAAGCTTTCATTTCTGAGAAATCCATATGGATTTCCTTGTAGCCTTGTGCTACAGATGAGTAAATGGTAATTTTCCCTTTCATGAATGTTACTCCACCTTTGCGGGTTTCCGCAGAACTCATTTGCCATATTCATGCCCATATGCGTCAAGTTGTCTATGGATTCGCCCTCGTGGTGTCAATCACTAGCCTCCTGGTCGGCTCAATTGGCGGAGCAAGCGCCCCAGACAGGCGTTGGTCCCGGGTTTGAACCCTGGACCAGGACAAATTTTTTGGCAACTAGGAAGCTTTCATTTCTGAGAAATCCGCATGGATTTCCTTGTTGCCTTGTGCTACAAATGGGTAAATGCTAATTTTCCCTTTCATAAATGTTACTCCATCTTGCAGGTTTCCGCAGAACTCATTTGCCATATTCATGCCCATATGCTTCAAGTTGTCTATGGATTCGCCCTCGTGCTGTCAATCGCTAGCCTCCTTGTCAGCTCAATTGGCAGAGCAAGCGCCCCGGACAGGCGTTGGTCCCGGGTTCGAACCCTGGACCAGGACGAATTTTTCGGCAACTAGGAAGCTTTCATTTCTGAGAAATCCGTATGGATTTCCTTGTAGCCTTGTGCTACAAACAGGTGGATGCCAATTTTCCCTTTCATCTACAATCTGGTATGCTGCAATGCGCCCTGAAGCATTTTCTGTATTTGCGTTTAATTTTTTCCCGAGACCTATAAAAAAAAGAACATTTTCGTGTGGTAACAAGAGTTCAGATGATCTCATTTTAACTGAAGCTCACCAGACACCGTTTATTGTCAACCTAAGCAGAGAAAATTATGTTTAGGGATAAGTAGCATCTTAATTTGTTACATGGCTGTGTTTGCCAAAATGGGAACTGCTGTGAGAATCCCAATTTTTTCATAACCTAGGAATTAAAAACATTGTATAGGCTGGACAAAGAGAGAAAGGATATAAGGTCCCCTTTGACATAAATATAAATGCTTGCTACTTTTCTGGATTCAAACAAAAGGAAGTCTCTGCTTTCATGCTCCAGAAAGAACTGCTGGTAGGTGTATGTGCTTCGTGCAGTATTTGAGCTTTGCAGGAGTGCAAGTTAAGAATTAGTTGTTGAAATTGGTATATTTGAGATGGTCCTACCATATCAGTTCATGCATTCCTTGTAACCAATGCTATTTGCTCTGGTTTGATAGGTGTGAAGTTTACGTTTTTGGTTGCATATTTTTGTAAATTTGTAAATCCAGTATGCTTGTCACGTACATTTATTTAGTCCAGCAGGATCCTTGGATTCATTCCTGCATTGGTTCTACTGCATTGCATATGGGTTGTTTCTCCATGGCCTCTTCACTCTCAACATCCCGTTCTGCACACATGCCATATTTGCACAAAGAAAATTTTTTTCTCTTGATTGATGTGTTCAAAACCTGCCTTGCGTTATATTCGGGTTCATGAAACGAATATAGCACAAGCTTTTTCCTCACCTTTTTTTCTTCAAATACCTTCATCCTTGGAACTTGTCTCGTACTACTTCGCGGGTTCTTGGCGCAGTGTAATGCATTTCATTCCAATCTGCACTTGGAATGATCGAGCATAGGAGAACACTGCAGTGCCAACACCCGCCTAGCATCTCAGTAATAGTGCATGGCTGTACGTATTGCTGCTGATGTACATGCCATTATAGTATGTTGTGGCCATCACATTGCATCACTAGCACTGTTTAGCACCATGGGGGCCATAGTAGCAACACATCGATGAAAATCTCGCAGATAGCTTTGTGGCATTCATTCCTTGTGCTTTGTTTTGTTCGTGCTTGGTTCTGAATTCTCAGTTGCTGAAACGAGCAGGCAAAATCAGTACTTAAGAAATGGGTGACTCTGCTGTTTGAAGAGAGGGGAAATTCAAGTACGACACATCTAAGCAATTCAACCATTCAAGGCCTGAGGAAGTGCCGTGATTGCATCTTTCAAGCTGCACCAGCCCGAAAAGTATTGTGGACCCAAGAATGGCCACTACTTGAAACTCCAGGAGTACCTGGCAGAATTCATCTGTGGACATCGTGACCAGTTTTTGCCTGTGAATGCTGAACTTGCGCAACCCCAAGCCAGAGAGCCTGCACATGCGGCTGGTGTGCCTTGTGACATATTCAAGGCCAGTCACTCTTGGATACAAAAGTCATGTATCACGCATTATTTTGTGTTATAGTTGCAATATATATTTTTTTTCTTTTTCACAGAGGCTCAAAGTGCCCCCCTCATGTTACATGCGAAGTCACATTATTTACGTGCAAGTACGGTACCATGCCCCCCATGTGCCCAGACTATTTCCTCCTCCCTCTTCAGACTCAGGTGCTCTTATGCCAAGTGAGTGCTAACAAGTCTTTCAGGTACAGACTCCTCCCAAGTATTATCCTGATGAAAAGCCAAGTTTGACGTCAGGAGATGCTTACGCCGACTTCGGCAAACAAATGGGTGGCCGGGGCAGTAGGAACTGGCTCCACAACCTCATGCGGCCAAGGCGAGCACTTTACTACAAGACCATCACTCTAGTAGGTTGTGAGGCTGACCCTTGCTGTCGCCAATCATCCTGTCTCCAATGTGGCTGCTGTCTCCTTGATAACGATGAAGAGAAGTATCCTTTGCCCAGCCTCTACTAGTGTGCATTCATTTAGCCTGAATTCATGTGCACATTCTGGGTTCAATTCCACTGCACTGTGCACAGCTCATTTTGCCGAGGCCATTCCACTTGCAGTGTCTGCCATTCCATGCAGACACCATGCCAGTCATGCTACGCATTCATCCCACTGTCTTCCTCATTATTCTTACATTAAATTTCCCTAGTTGCCTACCTTTGTGCCACATACTGGTCTGTGCCACCTAGTGTTAGCTCAGCACCCTCACACACTCAATACAAATTCCTGAATGCTGATAATTCCACATATTTCGCACTCATAACTTAGCCTTGAAAGAGAGTGATATCAGACTGCAGACGGAGGTTGGCAAAATTTGAGAGTCCCTCAGAATCACTCAAAAAATATATTTCTTACTTTGGACTCACTCGGGCTCAGACTCACCTAAGTTCTACTCGGCTAAGCTCGCTCATATTCAGACTCAGACACCAAATTTTCCTACAGGCGAACTCACTCGGACTCACTCACCAAATCTTTCCTCAGCTGGACCACTTGGACTTTGCAAGTTCTGTCCTCAGCTGAACTCGCCCAAACTCAGACTTGCAAAATTTTCACTCAGCCGCACTTACTCGGATTCACGCTCAACCTATTATTCCCCAGGCGGTCTCGCTCATACTTTACAGATTTTCCCTAAGCCGGACTCATTCTGAATCAAATTCACTAATACTGTAGATTAGTAGCTAATGAATGTGTGCATGAGTAGTAAAAAAAAAATGTGGGCTGATCCCTCTATCAGAGGAATCATTATAACACGAAAGTGAGATCTGTCTTCACCTAAACAGTTCAATGTTGAACTTGCCCTTTGCTATCAGTGTTTCGCTGGCACGGCACCGTTTGACATGCATGAACCCACATTCACAGCACCGCCTCCACAACATCCATGACCATGACCATCCCGTTGTGGTAGCTAAAGTAGTTCATGTAGTAACTGGATACAGTAGATAGTAAATGCCGCATGACACAGATATTAATCATGTTTACTGACGCCACAATTACCCGTCAATGTTGTTACTGTACTCGGTCACTTAAAGTAGCAGTTTTCTTGCTGCCATCATACTCTAAGAGTAGATGGAGTCGGCGCGGAAATGCCATCTGCGATGAACGGTGCACTTTGCAACGGGCGTGGTATGATGCCACCATCCAGGAGAGGCGAAGTAAAGCCACGACTGGACTGGAGAGGCGCACGCACCTCTTCAGTCCGGCCGTCGCTTCACTTCGCATCTACCTGATGGTGGCACCTTTCTAGGCAAAGTGCGTTTCGATGCACGTACGAATAGCCGGACGAACGCATCGAGCAAGAATGAAAGAAGCGAGATACAAAAGAATGTAAGGCGCGTTCGTAGGGCTTGGGGGAATGTGCGCCAATGGTGCAGTGGTACAGCATCGGCCAGCTCTCATCGTGGAGCTGGGCGCTGTGAGTTCGATCCTTAGCACAGCATCAGAAATTTTTCTGCATGTTTTTCTTTGTTGTTCTTACATGTATGTTTTACTGCGTCACTTCCGTTAAAGAAATGACGAAGTGGGGTCGCGGTGGACCCCAGCATAAAACACTTTAGTGTTAAAAAATGTCCCTTGCATACATAGGTTCTTCCAAGAAAAAAATTCAGTTGATAATCAGCGCTTATCCCGTGTGTTTCCCATCTGCTTTTTTTCTTGTTTCATCCATGCTGTTTCCTGAAGATGTATGATCACCAATACTCTCGCTTACTAGGACTTGAATACGGCCAACTTCTACTGAAGTTGCCGCACCCCCTCACCCCAATAACAGGTACAACAATTCAGCTATGGAGTTCTGGTGGAATAACCATGATGTGATTATCAGGCATGCCATAATGGGAGTCTGCACATCATTTTTTGCACCACCTGGAGTTCTTAAACCAAAGTAAGTACATGGGTAATCCTTGCACTTGGCTCCATCGAAATGCGCCCATGCATGCAGCGGGTGCAACAACACTGGAGCGCAGAAACAGCCGATAGCCGGCCGCCATCATCCCTTCGCCTTCTTTTTAAGCATAATGTAGCCTGTTTACTTTATACTTATACTAGACAGGGTTCAAGAGGTCTGCAAAGTATGTGTGTATGACGTTTTATGTACTACGGTGCACACGTAGATGCACAGCATTGCAGCACAACTATGGTACATAAAAATTAGCTCTGGAATTACAGCGAGAAGCGACGTTCTTCATTGTAAAGTATATATCAGCCAACTCTTTTGTCCAGCGGTTCATGTGTCAGTGAGACAAAAATCGGGCTTATTGCAATTCTTGTAGTACGCTTGTCCGATTTCATGGACCCTATATGAAAGCGTATATGTAACCTGGAATGAATCGAGCTATATCATTGATTCACTTGTTTAAGTTCTATAATTCAAACTGAGTGTTGTTGCACTTAATTGGGTACAATAATTCAAAGCCGCTCAGGCTTACTTTTTTGCACTGAGCTCACTCGCTCTCAGATTCACCAGTAATTGCTTCGGTCGGGCTCATTCGAATTCAGACTCATGAATATCAAATATACTGCTTTACTGAACTCACTCAGACTCAAACTCGCCAAAATTTTACTCGGCCGGAATCACTCGGATCCAAATTGGCCGTTATTCAGCTTGACCAGGCTCACTCGGACTCAAACTCGCATTAAGTTTACACAGCCAAACCCCCTCGAGCTCAAACTTATGAATTTGTTGCTGGGCTGGGCTTATTCACTCACAGGTCGGTTGAGTTTTGAGTCAGTCTGAGTGGACTCGTGAATGAGTTTGCCAACCTATGGCTACAGAGCTACAACTCTGCTGCTTGTATTGCAGAGAATTTTACAAGGCGCTATTGGATTGATTTTTGGAGAGAAATGTGGTGACATAAATCGCAGTATACATGCCACAAGAGGGGTAAGGAATCATTGAGCAATTCTGGAAGGTGATGAAGGGATTCACCTAATTTATGAATCTGCTACTCAGTGGTGCTGCACAGGCTTTATGAGCATCTAAAAGCACATTTGTGTGCAAAGTAGTGTGTCCCTTGTGTATGTAGTGTGTCTAGCAAAAATACTAATAAAAATGAGCTGTAGCAAAAGTGACACTGGAATGCACTAAGAAAAGGTGTGCTGAATAATTAAAAAAAAAAGCAGTATAGTACAAGCCATCACAAGTTTGGTCATCCTAAGCTATCAATGAGGTCATATTAGTTTGACTGGTGTAATTGCAGCTATTTGTTGTCCACTTAGTGTAGCCATTGGAAGGTGCTTTGACTCCACAAACTTTAGTTTTCATCATTCTGACACACACTAAAAATAGCAGGAGTAGTTACCGTTATAACCCGGCACGATAAATAATCGCATTCAGCTTAAATAATTCAGGCTGCCACAGTGGTTTAGTGGTTTGGTGCTTGACTGCTGACCTCAAGGATGTGGGTTCGATCCTGGCCTCTTCAGTCGCTGTTTTGATGGAGGCAAAAATGCACTAGAGGCCTCTATACTGTTCATTGTCAGTGCATGTTAACCCCTGTTGTCAAAAATTTTCAGGGCCCTCCACTACAGCATGTCTCATAATCATTGTGGTTTTAGCATGTGAAACACCAGCAGTTGTCATTGAATACTTGAGTGTATTTTAATGAGTGGCAAGAGCACTTTATGAGTAACATGTAACTGCAAGAAACCAAAACTAAAGGCAAGTTGGGCAGCTGAAGTGCTGCAGACATGGCAGGAGATGTAATTATCATGCTGTCTTTGTCTGCAGTAGTAGTAACAGCATTGGGCATGGATAGTGTTCACAGAAGCATAGAAGCCCTGGGTCACCATCTTTTAGGACTTTGGGCTGGCAGAGGTGCGAAATCTGCATGCTGGCAGCTTGAGAGTGGAGAGTTGGCATTGACTGATAAGGAAAAACCATTCGCTGAAAGGCAGTTAAGACGTACTGGAACGAACCAGAGCAAAAAAGACAGAGCACCAGAGAGAGGACGACACAAAACAGCGCTGACTTGCAGCACATGTTCGATAGCTTTGCCTGAAAATGAATTAGACTATCTTTCACGATAAGTCACGTGCATTACATTTGGTGATGATGTTTTACTTTTCATAGGTTTCTCACTTTTGTTCTTTCTTTGGTTATAGATTGCACAGTATAGTATATTGCCCAGTTTTGACTAATAAAACGTGTTGTAAGCCAGCGATGTTTTGTGTCCTCTCGGTGCTTAGTTTTTTGCGCCATTTCATTCCAGTATGCCGTACCAACATGCCCAAGCATCAACCTTAGCAGTTGAGGCACCTGTGTGAGGCAGAAGAGAACTGATCCACCAAGAAGCAGTGGGAAATTCCATTTAAATTGGTAAGGGAATTGCATGTATGTACAGTGTGGTGTACGTGATAAGTTCTCTGCTCTTGTGGGGTGGAGTGAAAGGAATGATGGATGGTTTCTGCACTGTGGCGAATTTGCCAACATGTAAATATGAAGATATTAACATTGTTTTATGCAAATTGTAAAATCAGGTTTTGTTGGGAAACTGAATAATGTACGGTTAGATTAGTCTGACACTATTATATTCTTGCTCAGTTGGGCTTCAAGTATGCTATTTGCACACAGTCACCATTCATAACTGTAGTTAACTATTAATCTGCTTGATTTTTCTTTTCAATTCAGTTTTATTCACTATACATATACATCATTGCATTTAAGGCTCCCCTGGCATGAAAGCTCTAAACATGCAGGTCAGGTGGATCAATAATTGGCAGTAGGAACAGTGTGTTGGTAATTATATTTAGTGACCATACGTGAAGTCACAATAATAAATACCTGTACATGCACTATAAATAATACATCATATATATGATGTATATTAAGATGTACAAAAACATATACATACCGAATGTAATAATAAAACATGCAATTATGATATGAATACAATGGATCAATAAAATCCATTATATACAAACATATTGTGCCATTGCCCTTGTGAAAGCCAAAGATCTTTACTTAAACATTTTCAAGTTTATTCAGTAGCACTGGTACACCATTGTTTGCAGGTAGCAAACAATAATTTACTCTAGGGGGCAGTATCAACCATTTGTCATGTTCTTGTCATATGAACACAGGAACACGATTAGACACCTTTAGAAGTTCAAAGTTTTTCTTTCTACAAAATGAAGCTGATACAAAAACTGCTGAATACATAAAGCACATCTAATCCTGTTGAGCATTCCAGTATTTGTATGACAAGGGAATGTGAGGGTTCCTTTCTGGAAACTGTGGCAGTTAATCATAACACTATGCTGCACCCCACTTGTTTAGTGGCTGTGGTGTTGCACTGTTAAAGTGGCACTAAACGTTTTCTTTCATATTAGTCAGCTGCCCTTTCACATTACCAAAGGCACCACTCTCACGTGGAGCAGACACTTGGTTAGCTAGAAAATGCGCAAAAAGAAAATGCAAGTGATGAGACCTGCTCAGAGGTCCCTGCACTAATAAGCATATCATCGTAGCTTTGACAGTATCTACTAAGGCCAACAGAGTTAGTTATGGAGATATACAGTGGGTTCTAAGGGACCCAGATGGCAGCAGGAGACTGTTTGAGGCATGTTTAAATACTTGCTGCCTGCTATGAATTCACAACTGTGACCTTATGCTGTCAACAGGCATACTGGAGATGCTGCGCAACACAACCTGCACACAAGGTCATTAAACTTTCACTGTACCTTTGATTTCACGACTGATAGGACGTCGAAAAAATTAAAATTGCCCTCAGGCCTGCCATAATGAGGGCATAGTAAAGTTGGTACCATGCTACAGTAATTGTCTCAATCAGAGCGGCAACTATGTTGAGAGGTAGCCGGAGAGTGTACCCAAATGTACAAAATAAGATAGTTTTGAAAAATAGTTTTGAAAATGTTGCTGCTGTTTCAATTTCACAAACAATCATATCTTGAAAGGTAGCCCTTGTGTGTGTGTGCATATATATATATATATATATATATATATATATATATATATATATATATATATATATATATTATATATATATATCATAATTTTTAGCCTGTAATCAATCTAGAAGTAAGTTTTCAAAATCAGAATTGGCAAGAACAGGATTATGACTATAGAAGTCATTTGGATGTTGGAGGGTTCTCCAACTCTGTCACCCTTCAGCCCTAGAAATATTATGCTGTTGTTATCAATTTACTTATGTTATTTCATTGCACTGCATGTGCACGAATGATTTCCATTACTGAATGTGTGCTATAACTATGTGCTTTTAGGAAACCCAGGTGAGTGAGTGAGTGAGTGAGTGAGTGAGTGAGTGAGCGAGCGAGCGAGCGAGCGTGTGTGTGTGTGTGTGTGTGTGTGTGCGTGCGTGCGAGCACATGAATCAAAAACACTAGTGCTGCAGGCTTGGTACAAGTAACTTGAACTACCATGCTGCCATGTTTATCGTGGTGTCTGTTTTTACTGCTAGCAGCCAGAATTCCGTGAACATGGAAGTGTGGAGTCCTATCACTGACTGCATATGAAACATTTTTACAGAAATGATCAAAGGAATTGTATAACATTTAACTTCTTACTTTTATGGTACAGTTGGATATACCACATGATGAGACACCTTCCTTTATTGTGATAGCAATTATATGAACAGTCTCGATGAGTTTTTGCCATCGTCATAGCCGTCAGTCCCATATAAAGTCCAAATTAATAACCCCCCGCGCATCGTACGTTGTACCCACAGGTAAAAGCACGCGAGTGGGGCCGACGAACATGGCTGAAGCAGAGATCAAACGAGCCCAGCCCACCTTCGTCGCTCAGAGGTGCATGAAATAACATCACCCAATTGGGATGCCTGCCGTCGAAGCGGAGAGGGACGCCCCGCCCATGTTTCACGAGCATGAAAAAAAGCAAGGGGGGACGAGCATGAAAAGCAATGAGGGTGGGGGCGGGGGCAGCCTTTTTGCTCGAGCAGCAATTGTGGACTTCATGCAGTCGCCATTGCTGGCACGCGTGCTATCTTGGCAGCCATCAGTGGGCGGCTGGTAAGCCTTTCTACGTGCTGCGCTCTCAACGTGAAGGGACTGCAAAAAGTGTCCCTGGAGCAGCCGTATCCTCTTACACCAGCATTTTGTAGAGTTACACGAGATTGTATCAAAAGAGTTAGCTGCCAGCCTCACTTGGTATAAGATTTTATATCATTCATTGCTATCGCATTGATTGCTTCGCCCTTCTGGCGAAACAGTGACTTTTTTTATCTAAAGGTGCCAAGTCCACGTTAAGCAGAACTAAGAAAAATGCAGTTGTTTGCTACTGGCATTATGACTGAAGCTGTTCCAAATGATTTCTTGAATCCACGTTATAATCAGGAATTGACATGCTCTGATTATAATGATCATTGAAATAAGATACCTAGGTGTACTTGGAGTTTTCATCAAATTTAGCCCAGCTTTGGTTTCTAGATTTGGCTTTTTATATATAAAGAAAACTCATGTTGATAGCATTAATTATGCTAATGAAAATAAAGAAGATATTTTGCAGATATTTTCAGATTCAAATATAAGGCCTTTGTTAAGCTGCTTAATGAGAAACAACTCTTGGGCAGTTTATTTTATTCCCGCCATGTCGTTTTTATTTATCCGTGCTTCTAAGCACAATGTGGCACTAGTTTCACTGGGCACCAGGTGAGGCAACAGTTAAGGGAACGCGAGGAACGCTAACGAAAAGTTTCGATTTGCCGATGTGCAGCTACAAGCACAAGTTTCACGGCTTTTGTTCACATGTTCACATCTGTTCAGCTGTTACATGCACCAGCACGCTATGGGGAGGAAGTGCTTACTACTTACTTTTTAGCAGAGGTCATATGAAATACCCTTGCTTGTGTCTGTCATTAATGTGGGCAACCCTGACCAATTAAAACTTTAGGTTCGCACGTATGCCATTACAAGAACAAGTTTCACTGCTCATGTTCACAAGTTCACATTCCTTCATGTGACAAACAACCCCACACTCTCTCTCCACATCCATTCCCACTTCCATTTTCAAATAGTCACTGTTGCCACACAACTGGGTTGGCTCTTTACTTATGGTGCTTAATTTCTCAATGTGTAGAAGGATCGGGTGAAGGCTCATTATGCTATTTGCTTTCTGGGGAGGGGAGTAGGGGTGCCTTTTTTTTTTTACACCCTGGAATGCATGGGCAAGGGCAACACCTGCAGCTAAGGTTAGTCAGTCACTTTAAATTTTTTTAGTTCAATCCAACTAAAGTCGTAAAAAGAATGCCACCAAGGTGTTATGCATATTCAGGTGATTTGAGCTTCCGATCCACCACTTGAAATCTAAATTTGGTCACTATGTTAGTGTGCATTAAAGAAGCCCAGGTAGTTGAAATTTCCAGAGCCCTCAACTATGGTATCTCCCATAATCATATTGTGGTTTTGAAATGTAAAATCCCAGAAATTATTAATATGGTCACTATAATATCATGCTGTACTTCTAAACATTGCCTGAAATGTGCCTAGAAGTAAATCTCCTTAGGTATTTCACAATGTGTTGTCCTAAATATCTTTTTGCCTAGGTGCTCCATCCAAAGAAATAGACTTTTAATTGAAGTTTTTCACATTTAGTCATTTCTGTTCAGTGTAGTCAGATTGCTTGTTCAGTGTTGAGAGAAAGTGGCAAGTGTATTCAAGCAGTGATTGTACCTTAAATGTGTATTCAAAAGTTTTCCACTCATCTTGCAAATGGAATATTTTCACATTTAACATAAATGTTTAGATGCTATGTCTTTTTAGATGCAAACATGTTTTTCTGTATTTTTAAATTGTTCATATGATTGGATGCTTATGTACACAGAAAGCTCAGGATATAAGGCCATGGTGAATCCCTAAAGCTGGAAACACAGATAGCAGTACTTCGTTGTAATTGCTAAGATTCTGAACTGCACAAGGCTGGCTTCATTCAGCTAAGATCAGCTGCTGACGCCTGGTCAACATTTTTAATTGTGTTAAAATAACCAGCTATGTAATCTATATGGCCAGAAAAGCAAATCCAGGCTTAGTTTTACAAAGAGATTACCAAGAATAGTGAGTGTTTCTTACCACTCGAGCTGCAAACTGCACATTATTGACACTTTGCCAAATATAGTAAAAAATGTTATCCCACTACGAAAGAAATATTTTCCAAAATGCTACATTCTAGAGCTGTGCGAATAGCAAAATTTTGAGTGCGAAGTGAATTTGAATATTTACGTTCATGTGGGAATTGAATCGAATATTTTTTCTAATAATTTTTGAACATTGTTTAATAATACCATATCTAATTATGGAGAAATGTACTGTTAAACATGGGCAAAAATTATTGCATGAGGCATATATTTCCACAGTGTCATTCCCAAGTCCCGAAGAACAGTCCAACACTGAACTGTGCAACAGAAAGCTGAGGTAACTTCGCCGCAGTACACGGGCGTTAGCTTCGCCGCCGTACGCGAGCGTTAACTTCGCCGCAGTACGCAAGTGTTTGCCGTAGCATACAGGTGTTAGCTCCACCGCCGTACACGAGTGTTAGTTTTGCAGCATACACAGGTGTTATGCGGCGAAGCGCATTACTTGCGGAATGCGCCACTTGTCATGAGACAGTATATTTTTCCCCCTTAGTTTCCAACTTCTTTACCAACTTACTATTCGAACTATTCGAATAGTAAAAGTGAAGTGCGAATCGAACTGAATAGCAAGCGCTATTCGAAAATTATTCGAAATTTCTAATATTCGCACACCCCTACTACATTCTTTAAGCTCTCCTGACTAGTATAAGTATGCTGTTAGGAGGTTGCAGTAAAAAATAAAAAAAATTACAATAAGTACAAACTGCTGCAGCTTAGTTTCCATTTCCATTCTTTCTTTTAGATTAAAGGGCAAACTCGGTATGCTGAGACTTTTTACTCGCTCAGAATGTTATAATTTATGCTAAAGTTTATCTTTCTAGTCATTTTCTTTCATGTACAAAACGCATGCCCCATATGCGGCATCAGTAACTAAATGGAAGTTTCAAAAGGCTGCCACGAAAAAAATTCGCTTATCAGGGAACTCTCCATATTTTCAGTTTCGTGCTTGACACTTGGTTCTCATGTATCGCACTATTGTAGCAAATTTTCAGGCATTCACCTTATTAAGCTCCTTTTAGAGAACATTACAAAGAAAATAGTGTTATATATTGTTATGTAACAAAAAGGTCATAGTTCTCTTGTTCAGTTCATTATGTTTATTTATTGCAGTTTAATAAATATCTGTTGTCTAATCTCTTGACTGATTTAGTTATACAGATATTTTTACTTTTTACAGACATTTGCTCTGCTTATTTTCCTGAACATGTCACTGTAGCTTATTGTATCTGTATGTACCCCCTACCTTGTTTTTTGGCACTCTGATGTATGTTAGTTCTTGGCTCACTTATTTACTTTCCATTGAGAAATCAACATTGACATTTTTTTCGTTCATTGCAAAATTACTACTGTTGCTTTTTCCATTTCTTGCTGTGTTAGGATTTCCTAGGAATTCTTTTTCTTTTTTTTCAGACCTTCAACTAGCCTTTGGCTACAGGTATGACAAGTGTTTGTAATCCATGTGTATTTATTATCAAATCAAAGGCTACAGGTATGACAAGTGTTTGTAATCCATGTGTATTTATTATCAAATCAAAGAAACATTACAATTTTCAAACAAACCTTAACTCACCAAAGCAGCTGCTTGACTCCTAGAAAAAAACTTGATGGTCATAAAAGATATTTTGTGAAGATATTTGAGTGGCACATGTTTGTGGCTGACTAGTGAAAATAAAAACATTTTAAAATGCACATACACACACTGCAGCTATGTTGCTCATAAAGCATTTTGTGAATCTTGTTGGTTTCATATTACTCGTTTTTGTTGTCACATAATGTGGTGCAATCACATTCACAGTCGGGGAGTGGCACACATGTTTGCGGCTGACTAGTGGAAATAAGAACATTTTAAAATGTACATACACAAATGCAGCTATGTTGCTTACAAAGCACTTTGTAAATCTTGTTGGCTCCATATTACTAGTTTTTGTTGTCACATAATGTGGCGCAATCATATGCACAGCTGGGCAATACATGAATGTGCCATCTAACTGATCTAACATTTGTTCAAGACACATCTGTAGTTTGCAACAAATTATTCCAGGTTCAGTACAATGTATATTCGATGCTCAATTGAGCGGCGTTTGTGTATCTTTGTGAATGCAATGGTCTATTTCCCATCTACAGAGTTCGATGAATGAAACGGCTACTCAGAGTGCACAGCTGCCAATGCTTTCTGCATCACTTCTTTGCACGGGGAACACCGAAGTAATCCTTTGTGGTACCTGATGGAAGAGAGAGACTTTATTGAAGCATTGTGGTTCAATGTGGTCCCACTGTGATCGTCCAGTGCACTCTGATAGCACAAAATGAATGTGCCCCCAATCACGTGGCCCAGGTATCGTGCTTAATTAACTGAGCACCGTGCAATGTTAAAAGAGTGAAGTAAAATTGCCTTCACGCAGGCTTACTGCATTCAATTTGTGTCTTGCTGAGAACCACCTAAGTGTCACTTGTGGAAAAATGTGAGCTTGTTGAAACAAGCGTTTATAAATGCCATTTTACCTCTCAGCACCACTGCACAACAAACAAAGCCTGGACAATAATTTAGCTGATCACAACAGCATGGAAATTAGCAGGATCAAACATTCAAGAGCGAACCTTGCTCACGCAAATAAATTTGCCCTAACAGCATTGTTGATAACGGCGTGAGCTTGTTGAAAGAAGCGTTCACAAATGTCATTTTACCTATCAGCACCACTGCACAATAAACAAAGCTTGGGCAATAATATAGCTGATCACAACAGCATTCTCGCTACATAGAAATTAGCAGGGTCAAACATTCAAGAGCGAACCTTGCTCACGCAAATAAATTTGCCCTAACAGCATTGTTGATAACGGCGTGAGCTTGTTGAAAGAAGCGTTCACAAATGTCATTTTACCTATCAGCACCACTGCACAATAAACAAAGCTTGGGCAATATTATAGCTGATCACAACAGCATTCTCGCTACATAGAAATTAGCAGGATCAAACATTCAAGAGCGAACCTTGCTCACGCAAATAAATTTGCCCTAACAGCATTGTTGATAACAGCATTTTTCTGATAGCATGTACCACTGTAGCACTCGCCTTCACTTTTTCTATGGGCCAGACTACTGACTTGACCAGCTGTTCTTTGACAGGTGTGACATCGCAGATAAACAGCTAGGTACATCTTTGCAGATGTACCTAGCTGTTTTTTCTGTGATTTCAATGCATAAAACAAATGCTACATGTGGGGGGATGAAATTTGATTGCTGCTTCACACCCAACAGCTGCACAATCAAATTAGTTACAGAGCAGGACTTGGCGTTAAGTTTCATCACTTTAGTGCATACAGATGCACCATGCATCTTGTAAAAGAGGCCTATACACATTGCTTACCTTTCTAAAGCTTTCAGGGCATGCTAGGTTGTCAGGTCCTACACCCCAGTCTGTGTCAGCCACACATGTTGCAGTGCTTCTGCAGGAGTCATACGAGTCTCAGGGTTCCACTCAAGACACCGCTTCAGGAAACCCACAAACAAAGGGTCGTTGCAACCTTCCAGTGCGGTTGTCCAGCACTTTGAGCCTGGCAGATCGCGCAGCTTTCCACTCCACGAACGTCCGGGAGCCTGTACAATGGTACCGTGCGGCATTGTAGTGGTTGTGCAGTAGCGTGGGTGCCCCTCGGAGCTGAAAAACTTATTGGCCCTTCTTGCTTGATCGAGTAGCTCCTGAGGTGGTCGGCCAAGCAGCTCCATGATGCAGGCCAGCTGATCGGCCTCATCCTCGCCGGTCAGGAGAGGGTGGCCCGTGAGCAGCTCGGCCAGAATGCAGCCCAAGCTCCACATGTCGATGGGCTGGCCGTATGTAGCATCCAGGATCACTTCTGGAGCCCGGTAAAAGCGCGTCTGGATGTACGTGCGGACACGCCGGTGCGCGAAGCACGAGATCCCAAAGTCAATTACTTTGATATCCCAGCGGCCTGGCTGTTTGAGCAGCACGTTCTCGGGCTTAAGATCACAGTGAATAATGTGACTCTGATTCAGTGCGTCGAGGCACTGAACCAGCGAGCGGGCAAGCTCGTGCACAACCTGCATGGGGAAACCCTTGAAATTGTTCTCCTTGATCATCTCGTGCAGGCTCATGTAGAGCAGCTCGAAGGTGATGCACGTGTGGTTCCGGAAGGTGAAGTGCTCGAGCATGTGGATCACGTTGAACGTGTTGTCGCCGTCCCGGCGGCGCAGAAAGTCCAGGATACTGATCTCCTCCTGGGCCTGCTCGTGAAAGTATTCCCCATTGCGCACAATCTTGAGAGCGACACACCGGTGATGCTTGTGGTCGTACGCCTTCATGACCTGGCCGTAGGCGCCTTTGCCGATCAGCTTTAGCAACTCGAAGCGGTAGGCGATGTGGTCGTGCAACTCGTATAGGTACGACCCCCGTTCGTCATCGTAGCCGCAGTTGTTAGGCTTTCCCACTGCGCCCTGGCGCTTCGTGGCGTTGGCGCCGAAGAAGTAGATCTCTGGGTAGGCGATGATCTCCTGTTGCTCGTACGCACTCAACTGATGCAGGCAGCTCTCGATCACTTGCTGCGGCGTAGCCATCACTTTCGCCACCGCACCGCTTTTGGGCGAGTCGCCGTCCTCATCCGCGTCAGAAACCTTGGAGCGCTTGCTGGGCGGCAGCAACGGGCGCGATCCATTTCCGTCCGACGAGTTGTCCATGGCGGTTCTCTGATCGACTCATTCGGCCACTGACGAGTGCGCCGAGTCGTTCGTGCTCGCAAACGCAACGCGCGCGTCTCCATCTCTACAGCAGCAGGTCTACACCGCGCGTCCCACTATCTTTTGATTTGTTTCCGTTGGGACGCGCGTTCCAAACTTGCAGCAAACTGTTCCAGAGGGAAACGCGAGCGTTCGTGCGGTTTTATTCGTAGCACGCCCGAAAAGCAGCGAAGAAACGCGCGCGTCGCTGTCGCGTATGGGCGAACGCAGCGCGCGTCTCATAAGTGGCCAATGTCAGCGACACTGAGCCGTCCAACGAGAGCTACGTAGCGCCCTCTGGTGGCTGGCGGGTCCGCAACAGGGGTGTCGCAAAGTACCTCCGCGACCTGGGAATTCCCGTGCTGACGTGATGATGATAGTGTCCTTTGCGTGAACGCTGAGAACGTGGTGGTGGTGATGATGTCCTTTGCATTAACGCTCAGCCGCTTCGGCCACGCGCACAGCGGGTCATGATCACCATCGCATTAGCCATGTAGCTCGTGGCTGCAGTACCGGCTGGTCATCGCCACTTAATTCGAACGTTGTCTAGCTCTTATGGGCTCCGTCTACTGACTGCAGAGGGCGCTACGTAGCTCTCGTCGGACGGCTCAGTCGCGCACGGTGGAAACCGAGGCGACAGCGAACAGCGACGCGCGTTTCTTCGCTGCTTTCCGGGCGTGCTGCGAACCACACGAACGCTCGCGGCGTCGCCCTTTGGAACAGTTTGCCGCAGGTTTGGAGCGCGCGTCCCAAGGGAAATGAAACGAAAGGAGGTGGGACGGGCGGTCGCTGCTGCTATAGAGTTGGAGACGCGCATCGCGTTCGCGCATTTCCCTGTCACATTCTGCCCAATTTTGCTTCTTCTCTCCGAGAGGCAGTGCATTCTGGCGCTGATGTCGCACATGGAAAACTCGACTGCACGGAGCCTATTGCCGACCAAACTACTACCGCTTCGCACCTGTGACCCAACCATCTCTTCTCAGCACCTGTACAAGTTCGAACAAGTGGCCCTGGTCGTCATCATCTACGTGTCGCGCTGGTCTCAAGGCTTGTGCGTGGCCTCCAAGATTTCGCGCGCTGGCACGCCAAATGTCGGAGGCCACCGCTAGTGTCTTCCCTTTCGCCGTGGACTCGCGGGCACCGCTTGCGGCTCAAAATCCGGGTGTACAGCTTCGCTGTCCTCCCTCGTTTCGCTCCGCTGTGCGAGCAGGATTTTCAGCGCTCGCGACGGGTTCCAAACGACCACTTTACGGCAGTGGCTGCTTGCCTCACGTATTTGCATTGTTGTACATGTACGCCCTCATTTTGAATCAAGCGCAAACAAATATATATTTTCAAGGTTCAAGCGGTAGGAAAGGGCGGGGATTTATCACAGAATTTCGATTTTGTTGGGCGGGGGTTGGAGGCGGTGCATGGACAGGGTGTTACTGGTTGGGGGTCGGTCTAGTTGGAATTAGTTTGAGGGGGTGTGAGGAACCTCCGGGGGTGTTAGGGGTGTGTATAGACCTCTGTGGTGCAGAAAAGTGTGTGCTTATGTGCAGCTTTCTCAGACAAGTTTGTTTAGTATTCAGTAATTAATGATGATGTTATTAAATACCTGCTCTTTCGGTCGCGTTTTTTTTTTATTTACGATGGGGCGTGTCTCATTAGAATATTACAATATCTTGTGTTAAGTCACGTCTTCGTCATCAGCCAATCTATGTCCACTGCAGGACGAAGGCCTCTCCCAGTGTTCTCCGTCCTTTCCTACCCTGCGCTAGCTGATTCTATTTTATGCCCGCGAATTTCTTAATTTAGTAGCCCCATCTTACTGATTGTGGTTCGGTCAAGGAAAGGGCACCATTTTCTGCAGCCCGTGTCGGGAGCACGGCTCAGCGTCCGTGTGGGTGGGGTTAGGGGAAAGGGACTGAAAGAGATCGAAAGGAGCGAAAAGCCGTAGCGGAGGGCCCTGGAAATTTTGACCACCTGGGGTTGTTTAACGTGCACTGACAACGCACAGTACCTAGGTCTCTGGCATTTTCGCCTCATCAAAAATGCAGCTGCCGCGGCCGAGATCGAACCCGTGTATTTTGAGTGGCAGCCTAGCACCAGAATCGCTCTCATCGACTGCTACGCAGCTTCCTCTCTCTTGGTATCCATACTGTCGACCTAACTGTCCATCCGTTATCTAGCCTTCTCATTAGGACGCCTGCCCATGTCCATGGTTTTTAACGGCGAATCTGTTCTTGCTCGCCGTAAAAGTAGCTGGTATAAGAAACTATCATCAACATTATAGTTCTGGTCCTCTAGAACGGGCGCGCACTTGATGATGATGATCCTTCACATTCGGCATCTACCCACTTGGGGGGATTAACCGAGACTCAGGCGGATTTGACTTTAATTTACAGTCATACTACCTGAAAGGTTTATTCGTCCTTTGATGTGAATTTGAACATTACGAACGTAATATTTTGATACGAAATAACTGAATAAAAAGAAAAATGACATTCAGTCAATGGTATAGAGGCTAATGGAATAATTAGGATTTATTAACAGAACAATCAAATCGATTCGAATCCGTAATGAACTTCTGTAGAGCAAGGCATGCATTCCTATTCCTGTGTCCCAGCACGGGAGACCCGAATGAAAGAAGTACAGTGCTTGCTAATGGATGCCCAGATTTCGCACTGCTACTTCGGTAGTGCTTTTCCTAAGGGAGGTAAAGCGCTGCATTCCAGCAAGAAGTGTTCGATTCTCTCTAGCTCGTTGCAAAAAAAGCGTATAAAGGAGAGACCGCCAGACCAGCTTGGTGCATATAGAAATTCAATGTCGGGATTCTACATCGCAACCTTGTTAATATTGCTTCGATTTTCCTTGTTTGGTAAAATGACCTGCCCCAAGGGTATTGTAAGTGCTGTAAATCAGGTGAGGATGCTAGACAAAGTGTCGATATCAATAAGGCGACTTTCTGAATCTGACGGCAGTACTTGGAAGGAGAGAAAGAACAGGAGCTGCAATGGAAGCCTTAGCCAAAGTGTCTGCCAATTAATTTATTACCAATCCTTTGTGATCAAGCACCCAAACTAACCGTAGTTTTTACAAAGGATTTGGAACCAAATTGCGCAAATTTCTCAGAATGTGCGATTCAGCCGGAGTAGTTAATGAAGTACACAATGCTAACGAGTCTGTAATATTACCGCTGTAGTCGTGGAGGAGTGAAGCTTACGCAAAGCCAATATAGCCACCAAGAATTCTGCCACAAATACTGGTGTGTAATCCGGCACTCTAGCAGAGAAACACCAGTGCACTTCTATGCAATGCCTATTGTGCGGCGTTCGCACGCGCGCTTCTTGCGCTGATGCCCTCATCCCACTACTACACCGCCAAAACTGCGGCTGGCGGGCGCACCACCTGGCGCGCACGCTTCTTCTGTTCGCCCCATGCTCACAGCCCACTACTACACTCCGTTTCACAAGCTGTTGGCAGCGTTGTGGAAGGTACGGGCGCTCTCAGCCAATCATGACAGAGCGCACTTCATAAGTGTGTTCCTACGCGGATGTCGCGTCCGTTAATTCGACCGGTGGCCCCGTCTGTATGGAAGTAGGTGTACTATAATAACTATCTTTTAATTTTTGTAGCAGATGGCGCTTGGTACCTTTTTGATCTGTTTTGATCTGTTTTGCTTATTTACGGACGGGACGACCAGCGTTGCAATGAAACTGGCCCGACCTTCTCTATTTATCGTCACCCGGTTCGTATGAGTTCATGGGCCGTTTGAGTTTTTTTTATTGTTTATGCTCCGTGTATTAGAATATTTACTTCAGTCACTGAATCACTTAACGAACGAATGATTGAATCAATCAATCTGAAGCTTTATTTTCGCATCTCAGTGTGACTTGCTTGATTCCTTGTCATAATAGCAGATAGTTCAGTTCTGTGTATTCATTTTGGCTACTCTCGCTACTATAGTACTCTATGATCCTGACCTCTACGCACACATGTAATGATAGAAGTGAGCTTGTTACAAGAGCTCACATGTCATGGTCCTCATCACAACTTAAATCTGAACTGCTCATTGTTTCGTCCTCCAGGGTGATCACGACAGCTGCATTAGTGTCAACAACATCATCGATGAAGTGGTCTAGTTTTCTCATTACATCTTCCTGAGCGATAACATGCTCCACATATCTCTTCCACTTCTCAGCGGTTACTTGCTTAATTCCTTGCCATAGTAGAGTGTCAACGTCTTGAAGCTTAAACGTCTTGTTTGCCGCTGCCACGAAGCCCTTCACGTCACCCCAAAGTGGTAGGGAGGTAGGCGCACAACGAGGTGACCAGCAGCCTCAGCGATGCAGTCCACACGGTATTGGTCCCCGCTTGCGTGTAAGTTGTCGACAAGCTTCATGAGCTCCGCCTTCACCATGTCGCTGCTCCACGGAACACCTTTTTCGGAAAGCCAGGCCTGTATGTCCTTTTTTAGGCTACTCATACGCGGCACTTTTTCCTGCTTCACAGAATGATAAGGTACGTTATCCATGACTATAACACTGCCAGGTGGTAGTAGTGGAAGCAGCTTCTGTGAGAACCACTTTTCGTAGTGGTCCCCGTTCATTTCCTTGTGGTAGTCGCCTGAGCTTTTTTTAGCTTCGAAGACTTCCGCTGTGCCTTCAACGAAACCATGTTCGCTACCGCAGTGCGTGACAATCAGTATACCTCCTTTGCCACTGGGGTTTCGAAGACCAGTCGACAAACCAGATCGACGGGCTTGGTACGTAGACTGGACAGTGCCGTCTATCCACACCCGACTACGCGTATGACCAGAGTTCACCCACGTTTCGTCGGTGAAAAAAATTGACCTACCCTGGCGTCGCAGCTCCGCTATTTGGCGCAGGTACCGGCGGCGACTCTGGACAATGTGCGTCGCTTCTATGAGAAGGGCGTTCCGAGAGCGTTTATTGTACCTGAAGCCAAGCTTTTTCAGCATCCTCTGCGTCGTCGTCGTGGACACGGTCGGTAGCGTCTCGTCTTCTTTGAAACGCTGCACCACTTTCGCGATAGTTGGAATTTCGCCTTTCTCAAAAAAAGCCGTGCACCACTCTTCGCAAGACGCTGAGGTCAAAATCGTCCAGCTTTTTTGTTCGATCACGGCCTTTCCCACAAGAACGCTTCTTCGGTGGTAGGAGTTCGCCGGCGTCTTCCATCTCCGTTTTCCACCCATACAGCGTTCGCTCGCTCACCTGGGTCAGTTTCGCGGTCCTCTTGATAAGTGCATCCACACTTGCACTGTTCCCGCACTCGACGCGAAGCCCTTCAAAAACAAAGCTATCTGCTTCGCCAGCTTGGGGAAACCGCGCACATTCGAAGGATGGCTCGCTGGTCGCACAGCTTGAGAGGTATCTTGCACAGACACAACCAACTCGGGCGACGCCATGATTCCGAAAGGCGGCGCATCACCACCTCACAACAAGCCTCCGCAGAGATGCGTCCATGCGGGCTAAAAACACTCTGCACGCTTTGAAAAAGTGAATCCTAACAATATTTTCACTTTGTGTGGGTGTAGCTTGCGAAATAGAACTGGATTGCTAAAATATTTCAGGGACTATTTCCTGTGCCCCTACAGCCCTGATTGGACGAGAGAGCTCTACCTTTGGCTGCACTACCAACAGCTTGTGAAAACAGAGTGTACATAAAGGCGGATGCATTTCATAGCGTATCAAACAAACCTCATACCCTTGTACAACACGAAGAGCGCTGCACGTGCCATGTGCTCTCGTGGCGTCGCCAAGTCATGTTGGAGCCAAACGCCGTCGTCGACACAAGTGTGGGCCATCCTGGAGGTAGTGCGCCGTGTGAGGTGCAGAAGACTTCAGGCGCCTCTCGAAGTTGCGTGTTCGATCCCCGCAGCCGCGGCGTTCCAATGCATAGCATAGCCTTGTACAGTATAGCAGGGGGATGGGGAAAGGAAGAGAAGGTGAGGAGGGGCAGAGTAAAGCATAGCATAGCATATGTATTGGAGCTCGCCCCAGCGGGGGCTGAAAAAAGACGACTCCTCGCTATGAGGTTTGGGACGAGAGTCACGAGACTGATCTCTGTTGTCACCTATTGCCTGCGAGGTGCAACGCACGGCCGCAGTATGTGGAAGAGAAGGCCCTAGGGACTACCTTTTCTTCGCCCTTGCCAGAGTGGGCCAAGTGTGCCGCCGGTGAACAAAGCACAAGGGCACAATTGTGTGTGCGGGGGGCGGGACACGCCGTGTTTTCCGCTTTTTAGAAAAGAAAGGGATCCCCTGCGCCGGGGACCGCCACATGAAACGCAGTTGATGTTGAATTCCAATGGCGGAGTCGGAGCAAGTTTTTCTGCTCCTTTCGGAGCAAGTGTGTTCCAATGACAGAGTGATGACGGGAGTCGAGAGTTCCAATGAGAGAGCCGGAGGGGATTCAGAGCGGGAGTTGCTCCGTGGAGCAGTAAAAGCTGCTCCGTCAAATTCGGTGGAGTGGACCGGAACTCTGCGTGACGCATTTCCTTTAACGCGCTTGCCTGCTTGGGGGCGCGGCGGCGCCGCCGGTCGCGACTCGCGAGTTGTGGTAATGGTGGACGGCATGGGCTGCTCAGGTGCTTCGGCAAAGCGGGCGGCATTGCTTCTGCTACTCGATAGCGACAGCTCCGAGTCGAAAAGCTCAAGTTCCCGCACGAGTGATTCCTGGGACACTGACAGTGACGCTGAATCTTACGCTTACGAGCGGGAATTTGAGATGATGTTCTGCAAGAGACCACGCGCAAGGTACCGTGGGTAACTCGGCAGCTTTCGCCTTGCTCCAGCGGCGCGGGTTCCGTTCCAGTCGCGGATTTGGATGATTTGCTCTACGCCAGAGTCGAGTGCTCGCTCGCGGAGTCAGTCGGCTGCTCCGACTCCTCCATTGGAATTTAACAAGAGTGTGAGGAGGAGGAAAAGGAGGGTGGGAGTGGTTAAAGCACAGCATAGGCACGTACAGTGTAGTACAAAAAAGGGTAGCAAAGGAAAGTGAGGGTGACAAGGGGGAGAGGGAAAAGCATATGCAGTGTTGTACCACGGCCGCTGGATGAAAAACGGTCCGCCGCGGTGGTGTAGTGGTTGCGGTGCTCGGCTGCCACCCAAAAAAAAAAAAAAAAACGCGGGTTCGATCCCGGCCGCGGCGGTCGCATTTTTTATGGAGGCGAAAATGCCAGAGACCCGTGCACTGTGCGATGTCAGTGCACGTTAAAGAACCCCAGGTGGTCAAAATTTCCGGAGCCCTCCACTACGGCCTTTCTCTCCTTTCTATCTCTTTCACTTCCTTTCCCCTACCCCCACGGACGCTTAGCCGTGCTCTCTACATGGGCTGCAGAAATTAGCGTTCTTTCCTTAACCGAACCATAATCAATCAAAAAAGCACAGGCGCGCTTTTCGTCCAGCGGCCGTGGTTGTGCAGTATAAAATAGTAGGGTGCGGGAAAGGGAAGTTAGTGTGAAGAAGAGGGAAATGATGAGGAGAACGCCACCACTTTCGCTGCTCAGCCTTCGCACCACTAGTGCGGAGCTGCCTCAATTTTATTGAGATATATGGACAGTCTTCACGGGTTTTTGCCGTCGCCGTCATGTCCTGTACAAAGTCCAAATTGATAACCTCCCGCGCATCGTACGTTCTACCTGCGGGTGAAAGCACGCGAGCGGGTCGCCGAAGGCGGCTGAAGCAGAGATCAAACGAGTCCCTGCCCATCTTGCTCGGAGCGCGCGCGCGATATCACCCCGCTCGGGAGGCCTGCGTCGAAGCGGATGCCCCGTTCGTCTTTAACGAGCTTGGAAAAGCGCGAGGGGGGGGGGGGGGGTCGCTCGAGCAACCACTGTGGCATTTGCGCGGTCGCCATCGCTGGCGCGCGCTATCTCGGCAGCCATCAGAAGTGCTGCGTACTCCGTAGCAGCGCCTTGGTCATTTGCTCCGTTCCAGGCGCCTCGCATATCTATCGTCGCACCGCCGGCAATGCCCTCGCCACATGGCGCTCACGCGAATGCGTCTACGAGTCCCGGAAGGAACGCGCTCGCTTGATGCCGCTGTGCTGGGCCAAGTTTCTCGATGGTGCAAAGCGCACGCTGCTTAGCGCGGTCGCGCGATGTGAAGCGCGTGCCAGAAGGCATCAAAACAAGACTTACGCTCGGAGCTCTGCTGGGCCGTTGTCTCTGCCGCTTGACCCTGACATGGTACTTTAAGCACCGACATGCTTACTTTTACTACAGTTCAGGTTGCCCCTACAGCTGCTAGTCTTACTTCGTATATCATTCATGCATTGCTATCGCATTCATTACTTCGCCCTTCTGTCGAAACTGTGATTTTTTTTGTTAACGTCGATTATTATGTCTGCTACCCCTGTTTGTTCCCTGACCCACTCGGCTGTCTTCCTATCTCTTAATGTAACGTCTATCATTTTTCGTTCCGTCGCCCGCTGTGTGGTTCTTAACTTCCCCTCGAGCTTCTTTGCCATTCCTCATGTTTCAGCCCATTATGTCAGTACCGGCAAAATGCAGTACTTAAAGGGCAACTCCGGCGATTTTTCTGTGTCCACTGATCTCAATGGAATTTTCACTAAAGGTTCTCCTCGATACTGTAATAATATGTGCCAAGTCAGGCGGCTGTAAGTCATTTAGTTTTCCTGTAAATGAGTTTTAAAATTTTTTAGCGGATTCCAGCGCTAGCCACCCTGTGTTTTTACGTCATCACCTTCAACGCTGCCTGACCAAGCTTGCAGGCCCTTAAGAGCAAAACGGCGACACTTCAGCGCTCAAATCGTCGCTGTTAAGTTCAGAAGAGCTCAATACATCGCTGGACGACATCGCCACTTTCATTTTTCTGACACCAGCTCCATATTTCTGATTTTGGGGAGACTGTGACGTCATCACATACCCTGCACGAAGCGTCTACCCGTTTCGGTTTCGGTTTGAACACGCCTTTCGGCCAGTAATTTAAAGTTATTGTTGCATTTCTGAGCAAATGGAACCACCCTGGCTGCTACAGGACTATCAGTCCCATTCGAAAACATCGATAACACTACATGATGAAAAAACCGCCGGAGTTCTCCCTTTGTTTCGCTTGAGTGATAATTAATGGCAAGTTTCCATTCATGTGTTGGGGATGCCTGCCGTATGCGCGCCACCCCATGCTTATTCTACGGTGAATTTCTTTTAACATGAGTGGGCTCCCCTGTCAGTATCTGTCCTAGATGTATGTATTCTTGTACGACTTCTATAGTGTCTGTTTTTTAATCGCGAATACCCGTTTTTCCCCCATTCCACCTAGCGTTATCTTTGTTTTCCGGTTGTTCATCATTGATGCTACTTCAGCGCTTTCTCTGCTTAAATCTTCAATCATCTTCTGCAGTTAGACGCCATCATTGCTGAAGAGCACTTTGTCGTTGGCAAAGTGTAAGTTGCTCAGATATTCGCCGTTAATCTTTATTCCTGTTCCGTCCCATCTAATCCTTTGAACATTTCTTCCAAACATGCAGCGAATAGCACTGCAGAAATTGTATCTCCTTGTCCGACACCTTTCTGTATTGGGATTTTCCTGCTTTTCTTGAGGAGGAGTAGGCTGCGCAATCTTTGTAGATGTTGGCTATATCGTATTTAAGTAAGTATCACATATTCCTTGACGGCGCAATCCCTCCAAAACTGCCGGTATCTCCTGCCGAGTCTATACCGAGCCTTTTTGTAGAATGCTATACAGAGGGGTTTATTGTATTTAGCAGATTTCTCGATTACGTGAGTGATCAGTTGAACATTTCTTTGGGCAAGTTTATTCACATTTCAAACTGGGGAGAAAAAAAAACGAGCGCTAGAAAAAACAAAAAAAGAACACTACGGATTAAGAAGGAAGTAGGTACACAGGGTATGCGCTCGACTTTCAAGTGATCTTTATTAAAGCAACATAAAATTTAAAAGCACAAGTAGCAATAGGTAATCACAATCGCGAACAGCCACCAAATAACAAAAACACGTAGTGTGGTGTTCCCGGGGAGGACGGTATTTTGTTTTCTGGCGGCTGACGCACGATTGTGATTACCTATGCCGGTTGTGCGGCGTTTAATTTTTGGGCTGCTCCAGTAAATGTCAAATGAAAGATGAGCGTCTGTCCTGGGTGCATCCTGCTTCTGTGTCCGTGTTCTTTTTTAGCGCTCCGTTTTTTTTTTTCGTTTGATTGATCGCGTCAAGGTGGTCTATTTCGGAATAGCCTTTTCTTAACCATGCATGCCTGCTGCCTTGGTTGATTAAATCCAAGTGTGGCGCTCATTCTATTTGAGGTAAGCTTTATGAATTTTTTGTGTATATAGTGCTGAGAGTAGACTGATCGGCCTGTATCTATAGTTTTTTAAGTCTTTTGTAACTCCCTTCCTGTGTATTAATAGAATATTTGCGCTTTTCCAACTTACTGGTGCACTTGAAGCTTTGAGGCATTGTGTGTATAGTGGAAGCATTTGCTGACCTTTTCGCATCTCCTGTGTCCAGCGGAAATGCTAACAATGACCTTCATTCCATGACAAGTCAGAGTACCACATGTCTATGCTATGGTCCAGCTTGCCAGATGGATGAAGCAGATTTTACCCTCGGGAAGTTGCGTCACGCACTCAGCTTCTCCAAGCGTCGCAGCGTCCCAGGTGAAGATGGTATGACGTACCAAGCGTTGCGAAAACATCGATGAGCTCTTTCATGAGAAGATCTTCGACGAATTTAACGAAGTGTGGTGGACGTGTCTGATTCCCAACGAATGGAAATCATCGGTGGTTATGTCCTGAAGCTCGGGCGCCCCGCCAAACTTGTAAATTCGTACCGACCGATATCATTGACCTCCGATGTTATCAAGCTGATGGAGCAAATGGTCCTGTTTCATCGAGATGAGAGGCTGCTTGAGCTAAATTTCTTTCCTGACGTCATCAGCGGCTTTCGTCACCACCGTGCAGCCGTCGACAGCATAGTAGATCTTGTCTCATCGCTAGCGTCTGCTCGAGAAAACACTCTGCTTATATGCTCTTCTTGGACATACAGCAGGCTTTTGACTCGGTTCCACATACAGCTATCATATCTTTGCGCTTATGAATACGGGAATGTCGGGTCGGCTGCTTCATTATGTGCGCAATTTCCTATTGGAGCGCAACATGAAAGTTCGCGTTGGAGGAACAACAAGCGAGTTTCGCCCAGTTATGTGCGGTGTCCCGCAAGGCATTGTCTTGTCGCCGCTTTTCTTCAACGCCCAGCCACTGTGGTCTAGTGGCTATATGGTACCCGGCTGCTGATCCGAGGGACGCGGGATCGAATCCCGTCTGTGGCGGCTGCATTTCGATAGAGGCGAAATGTTGAGGCCCGTGTGCTGTGCGGTGTCAGTGCACGTTAAAGAACCCCTGGTGGTCAAAATTTCCGGAGCCCTCCACTACGGCGTCTCTCATAATCAGATCTGGTTTTGGGACGTTAAACCCCACGCAACAACTTTTCTTCAACTGCGTACTTGCTGCACTTTCAAGCCGAATGCCTCAAGAATGTGATTTTCCGATAGGCAGCAGTCTATGCTGATAACGTCGCACTGTATCAGCGGTCCTTCGCATCATGGCCCACGTGTACGTGGAATCCTGCAGCTATAGCTCTGAATTCGACTTCAACATACTTAGACGAAATTGGTCTGCAGATATCGCCAGCCAAATCAGCCTCGATTGCTTATCACCCCAGGCAACGCGCTCGTCGAAGCATGAGCCGGCTATACCTCGGAGAGACACCAATACAATAGGTGCCACAACACCGATACCTGGGAGTAATTATCGATGATCGCCTCTCTTGGCGCCCTGCTGTTGCCCCTGTGCGGCGCATATCACAGTCGGTGTTCAAGTACGTTGCCGCCTTGACAGCTAGGGGCAACGGTTGCGACGAGGTGACAGCACTTCAGGTATACCACTCATCTGTACTCTCTTGCGTGATGTATGCCCTGCCTTTCTTAAACGTGCCGTCCTGTCTGGTTTCTTGATTTCTCAATTGGAACGGGATTATCGTGTCGCCTTCCGAGTTATGCTTGGCCTTCCTCGTGAGGCACAATCTATTTCGTTACTCGCAGAAGCACACCAATTGCCCCTGGGACTTCAAGCAGATCAGAGAGCCTACACCGAGCACCAGATGGCCAAGCTCTCAATCGGCTGTTTCAGAGCCCTCATTCCCGCATGGGGAAAATGTCGGCGTTATTTAGCGATATTGCTGGCACTTCATCTGCACCTCCAGAAGCGCGTAACAAATGTCCCTTTCCCACTTACCTCTCCATTCCAAGAATACACAAAACGTCTGGCCAGCCAGTTCCTGCACTATTGCAGTTGGCCCAGTGTCACTTATGTGAAGAATTTGGTGATTATGTGAAGCTCTTTACCGACGTGCCTGTACGCAGCGACATCAAAAGCGCTTCTGCGGCTTTTTTCTGCACGTAGGGTGACGTCGGACGGGTGTATAGCATACCGCATCCAACCTCATCAACAACTGCAGAGTTGGCAGCGATTGATGTTGCTCTAAAGTACGTACAGGAAGAATTAAGCGTATCGAAGGTCGTGATCCTCACTGACTCCCGCGCTGCCCTCAGTAGACTGTTGAGAAGCCATGCCAATACCCCAGTTTTAAGGAGCATACTGGAATCTGCCGGAAAAATTACTGGACGCGGTGTATCCCTCATGGCACAATGGACACCCTCGCAAGGGGGTATTGCTGAAAACGAAGAGGCTGATCGCCTCGCGCCCACAACGACAGTGAGTGACCTGTCTTTTTCATGTAAGATTGACAACGCTTGTCTGCTGATACGCCAACACCTACTACGGCCGCACCCAGACCAGCGTGTTGCAAGCGGATCGTTCCCCCCCCCCCCACCCCCCCACCCCCCGTGTTCGTGGTCGTGGCTTGTCTCGTCGCGCGAGAGCATTGCTCTGTGAGTTGAAGGTTGGTTCTGTTCTTGTGCGCGAACGCTTACACCGTCAAGGACGCGTGGACAGTCCATCATGCCCATCCTGTGGTTCCAGTGAGACACATGGACATCTTATTTTAGAGTGCCCCGCATACGTTTCGCCGCGTACAACCCTAATTAAGGGATGTACGCTGCGAAACGTATGCGGGACATTAAGGGTCTTGGTGTGCAGTGCGCTACCGCGGACGATTACCTGTTCGCAAAAAGGAGTGCTTCTCGACGGGACCAGGCCTATCGAGCGTTATTGATGTTTCTGGACGCTACCGGTCTGGCGTTTCGTTTATAGACACTTTTTGTTTTTGTTGTGTTTTGTCAGTCTATTCGTATGTCATTATTTTCTATTTCTGTCATCTTTCTTCCCCCTCTCCCCTTTTCCTTCTCCCACAAGAGTAGGCTGGCATTGTGCCCCTCTCGGTGGCAGTTGTGAGCCTGCTCTATTGTCATGTCCTTGCGCCGTACATGTTTACATGCCAAATAATAATAATAATTTCTGACAGCTGCATGCATCTCTTTCTTTGACGTTATGGTTGCCTATGCCACTGACTCTACTTTTCTAGGTGAGCTTTGAAAGCTTGGCGAAATCTATATATTTCTTGAGCTATTTTTATCTGTTGGCTTTGTTCAATTAAGTTTTTAGTAATTTGCAAGAGCTTATTTGCGTCTTGTCTTAGTGTGTTGCCTGCGACTTCGATTGCTGCTTCGAAGATCAGCCTACTAATGTTTTCGTTCACCTCCTCTATGTCCTCATTTTCTCCTTGTCCTAGAGCCTCTTACTTCTTAGTGTGTGCCATCCTGCGCTTCCGTTTTAGCGCTGACATCTTGGTTTGCCTGTTTCTGTGTTATTTAGCTCTTGTCCGCTTATATTGAGAGTTAGCTTCGCCCTAACTAGTCTGTGATAACTAGACTTTATTTTTCCAACCACTTCACCTGGATCACTGCAGATTATGTAATCTGTTTTGTTTCTTGTTTCGCCGTTAGGGCTTTTCCATCACCACTTCTGTTACGTTTTCTAAAGAAAGTATTCATTACACGGAGTTGTTTTCTTTCTGCAAAATCTACTAACATCTTTCCTCTGCTATAACTATATCGCCAACACCGTAGTTGCAGACTGCCTGTTCTTCCTTTTGTTTCGTTTCTATTTTCGCGTTCAAGTCGCCCGTAACAAAGGTGTACCAAGTGCGCCCCTTTTGCATTGCTGTTTCTACATCCTCATAAAACTGTTCTACATACTAATCATTATAGCTTGACGTTGTAGCGTATCCTCGTATTAGTTTCAGTCTGTATCCCGTATTTAGTTTTATCACGACACCGACTACCCTTTCATTAATGCTCTAGAATTCCTAAATGTTACTGATAACATCTTTGTCGATAAGGAATCTCATGTCATATTCTCGCTTTTCTGGCAGTCCTCTGTAGCACAGGACGTGTCCATTATTCAGCAATAAGTATCCTTCTCCTGGTCTCCTAACCTCGCTGAGGCCAATTATATCCTAATTGACACCCTCTATACTTCCTCTAGTAATACAGTGTTAAGATCGGCGTGGGCCCCCCATGGATGTGGTGGAGGGAGGCTGCCGGCGGTGGCCGGGGGATCTACTTTTCCGTGAAAAAAGCCGTGGGGAACGAGTGCTGCTCGCGTTCCCACGGATGCACATCGCTGGGCTGCGGTCTCGAAGAGACAAGTGCATTGTTTGGACGCTACAGAGACGGCTATGTTCGCCGCTGGCCTCGAGCGTCAAACGAGCCCGCGTGAAGCTCCCAGAATCCGTGGACAGTCGGTGTGTCGTGCGGTGTGTGTGTGCGCGCGTTTGGGCCGCTTTTGAAATATGGACTTCTCGGCCGCACCATCGCAGCGGGAGTGGTACAGCAGCGCACTGGACACAGGACTGCTGCCAGCAGGTGGCTCTACGGCCGCCCCGTTAGAAGAAAGTGCCAGCGTGTCGTCAAAACGGACGGGGCCGGGAAGAGTGCTTTTATTTGTGCTGCTGTTGTTTTTCAGCAAGCCTCTTCGCCGGACCGTACCGGGAATCATCATCGGCTGCCACTCGGGTCACGTCACCTCTTGCCGCAGAGAAGCAGCGAAGGCGGGGCGTGACCTCCTCTCTTCGAGGGCGGAGACGACGTCGTGATTGCACACTATTGTACATAGTGTTGTATATAATAAGAGCGCAAACGCGCTCGATCAGCCCCGTTCATCATGTAAAATAAACCTCTCTCTTCTTCTCCCTATCGTCATCGTCTCCGTGTCGGCTCCGTACTTCGGCGACCTCTCCTTGGAGTCGGGATGGTGGAAACGTCGACCTGATAGCGGTGGATCCTAGGACCGACGACCCGGCTCCAAACTCCCAGCATCCCAACAACAGCTATAGCCTGACTTCGCTCGAAAAAGTTCGCGTGTTAAGAGTTCCTGCATTTAATTTCCAATGGCGGCCTGTCGGAATCCAGCAAATTTTTCAGCATTCTGTTATTTTGATACCAGTCTGGCTGCATCTGTGGCTAGAAGTTTCAGCTTCTGTCGTAAGTCCAGGGTTTGGTTGGTTGGGTCATTTTGGAGGTGACCCACCACGGTGGTCTAGTGGTTATGGCACTCGGCTGCTGATCCGAAGGTCGCGGGATCGAATCCCGGCCGCGGCGGCTGCATTTAGATGGAGGCGAAATGTTGAGGCCCGTGTGCTGCGCGATGTCAGTGCACGTAAAAGAACCCCAGGTGGTCGAAATTTCCGGAGACCTCCAGTACGGCGTCTCTCATAATCAGAGCTGGTTTTGGGACGTTAAACGCCTCAAATCAATCAATCATTTTGGAGGTGGATGCCGGGGGGTTGCACCGCGGAGGCCCATTCCTGTTGTGGGGCGGACGTGAGTTACGTAGGGGAAAGCCTATATGCATCTCTTGTGCTGTACCCACATATCTGAAAACATAGCTCATATTGATATTTGAGTACTTTTGAAAAGTGTCCGCTTATAATTATATCGCAGGTATAACGTCCGAAGCCTGCGTTATACTTCCCCTACTATAATCGGTGAACATATCCCTAAAAACAATGTAGTACAGGGAATGTCGCTGGAGCCAACGTTTCGACAAGTGGACTTGTCTTCGTCAGGACGGCAGCTGCCTTCTCGAGCGCTCATTTCTGTATGAGAGAGAGATCCTTTAATTGAAAAGAAGAGAAAAGCACAGGATAGTAACTGTCTCTCGTCGAGGAGGACACCTCAACCGTCCTGTGCGGGGGATGGGGAAGGGGGACTAAAGCAGATAAATAAAAGATAAAGTAGAACTTAGAAGAGGGAAACACGGTCGTAGGCGCCATACTGTACAAGGCACAGGTACACGTCAAGCTCGACACGTAAAACACAGGCTAGTTTGTCATAGCCGCCCGGCCAACCCCGTGTCCTCGATGAAGTTGAGGAGGGCGGAAAGAGCGGAGCGGCGACGTTCAGTGCAGCCAGCCGGGTGCAACAAGTCCTGTAGTGTTGAGCACGACAGGCCGTGTTTGCGATAGCTGGCACACAACTGTTCCCGAGCGCAGGCGAAGGCAGGGCAGTCACACAGAAGGTGTGCGAGGGTTTCCACCTCCCCGCAGTCTATGCACGCGGGAGAGAGGGCACCACGAAGTAGATGTTCGGCTGTCCACGCCGCGCCGGTTCGAAGGGTGAAGAGAAGTGCACGCTCGTGCCGAGTGAAACCGGTCGCGGGTAGTGGGCGTGGCGGGCAGCCGTCGGCGATGCGCGAGTCAGGGTGGGATCGCGCCAGTTCCCTACGAAAATTGATGAGCGCAGAGCCGTACGAACTGGCGCAGTCGGTCAGCGGGATGTCGGCACAGTGGGCGCGCTTCCGCTGCCTCGTTTCCCGCGATGCCAACGTGTGCGGGTAGCCACTGCAGGACGACGTCGCATCCGCGCTCCCGTAAGGACAGCAGACTGTGAGCGACTCGTTGGGCGAGCGGCGGGCCGCGTTCCTCCCTCACGAGCAGGCGCAAGGCCGGTTTAGAGTCGCAGAAAATCGCTGCGCTCGTAACGGCCGGCGACTCAAGGAGGAGGTTCTGTATGCTTTGCACGCTGTCCCCCGTCCACAGAAGGAGAGGTGGTGGAACAACCTCTCCTTCTTTGGACGGGGGACTGTGGTGGAACACCGGCCACCTCTCGTCGTGGAGCGAGGGGATGTGAGTTCGATTCCCAGCACATGAACGGAAGTTTTTCTGAGAGTTTTTCTTTCTTGTTCTTACATGTTTACATTACTGAATCATATCTGTTACGGTAGTGACGTATGGGGTCGTGGTGGACCCTGCATAAAACACTTTCGTGTTAAAAAAGAGTATTGAAGTACGATGAAGGTGCAGGAAAAAATTATTTGATCTTTCACTCAGTGAACGCGGGCTTCGCTCAGGCACATGGTTGTTATACTCACCTCCTCTCTGCATGTCTGGTGTGTGGTGTTTTTGGCTTCGCGCAAGACACTTCGACACACTTCTGAACGGGCTTCACGCTGTGGAGGAGTTTCTGTGATTCGCCGTCACCTGCGTTATCGCAAGCCTTCCGTACTCGGCTACTGGTCAAGAAAAGATTGACAGATCCCACGCACAGTGGGAATCAAGCAAATGCGAAGCACGCATCAGGAACGAAAAATGGATCTGCATTGTTGTCTCGCTATATCGATTTTGGTACATGAGGCTAACGAAACGGCCGCAAGAGCACCAATACTGTGGCATGTAAACCATGCCGCTGATGACACGCATGTCATTATTCCAATGTTATGACCTGCCATTTGCGTTCGTCATGCAGTCGTATTGTGCCATAGCAATTTTGGTATACATCCCATTAACGAAACACGTGGCATATAAATCATGCCGCTCATCACATGCATGTCACGATTTTCATGTTCTTGGAACGTGTTACCCATGGTCGTCAGACATTGTTGTCTCGCCATACCAGTTTTGGTATTTATCAACTTAACGAAATGGCCACAAGAGCACCAATACTGTGGCATGTGAACCATGCCGCTGATGACACGCATGTCATGATTCCAATGTTATGACCTGCCATTTGCGTTCGTCATGCAGTCGTATTGTGCCATAGCAATTTTGGTATACATCCCATTAACGAAACACGTGGCATATAAATCATGCCGCTCATCACATGCATGTCACGATTTTCATGTTCTTAGAACGTGTCACCCATGGTCGTCAGACATTGTTGTCTCGCCATACCAGTTTTGGTATTTATCAACTTAACGAAATGGCCACAAGAGCACCAAGACCGTGGCACGTAAATCATGCCGTTAATGACATGGATGTCGTGATTTTCATGTTATGACCTGTCATTTTTGATCGTCATGCAGTCATGTTGGGCCATACCAATTTTTCTATTGTGGCGATGAGCGACCTCGCAGACCGGCGAAGTCTCGGCCTTACCATACAGAGAGCAAGCCCGACACGACCGCTGTGATCAAAAATATTTTCGAACGCTAGCGCGCGCAGGACTGTGGAAGCGGCACCTGCCTCGTGCAAATGCGAGCGTCTCGTCGGTCTTCTTCAATGCGACGCCGATGCTGCTGCCGCTACAGTATACATCCCATTAACGAAACGGCCAGGAGATCACCAAGACCGTGTCACTTAAATGATGGCGCTCATGACATGCATGTCATAATGTTCATGTTAAGAACAGTCATTTATGTTCATCATGCAGTCATGTTGTGGCATACTAATTTTCGTATATATCCTATTAAGGAAACGGCCAGGAGAGCAAGAAGACCGTGGCATGTAAATCATGCCGCTCATGACATGCATGTCGTGATTTTGATGTTATGACCTGTCATTTATGACCGTTATGCAGTGATGTTGTGTCATGCCAATTTTCGTATATATCCCATTAACGAAACGGCCAGGGGACATCAAGAACGTGGCATGTAAATCATGTCGCTCATGACATGCATGTCATGATTTTCATGTTATGACCTGTCATGTTCATCATGCAGTCATGTCCTGGCACACCAATTTTGTATAAATCCCATTAACGAAACGGCCAGGAGAGCACAAAGTCGTAAACGGCTAGATAGATAGATAGATAGATAGATAGATAGATAGATAGATAGATAGATAGATAGATAGATAGATAGATAGATAGATAGATAGATAGATAGATACGCTCAAAGTCGCCGAAGTTCGCTAAGAAATGCTTCGCATTTAAAAGCGGCGTCTGCTCGTGAAAGGACCCCACCCCCCCCTCCTCCCCTTCCCTCTAGCCACTGGTGCCGCTCTGGCACCGTGACGTCGCGGCAGACCACCTCCGCGACGCGCTTTGACCCCTCTCTTGAGCGCAGCGCGGAGGCGGTCTGCCGTGACGTCATGGTGACAGAGTAGCACCATTGGCTGGAGGGGTCTCCCTTGAGGGGCAGAAGCCGCTTTTTTCTTGACCTGTATTCAGGCTCTCCTAAGCACGCGAATCGCGCGCATCTTGCCGGTGTTGATCAACTCGTGCCCGGAGCCTGGCGATGACTTCGGGGTCGTCCGATTCACGCTCGGTGTGTGGCCGCTTGCGTTGATGCTCCTCCCTTCTAGCTTGGCGCTCGGCCTGTTGATCACCAGACGAACCCGGTACGTCCATAGCGCATATTTATCCCGTAGCAACTGCCACTGACAGTCAGCTAGGTTAACACAGATTGTCTGCGTCGTCGTCGTTGGCTCACACGAGAGAGAGAGAGAGGTGTAACTGAGGCGGCGATAGGACGCTTTTGGCAACTCCAGAAAACGCTGCTTCATCTGACAACGCTGCTCAAATAAAGACGGCTGCGTTAATTATCTAGAGACAGGGCGACGCGTTCGCTTAACGCTGTGCTGAAGTTTCTGGATTGTGGCATTAAATCGGTTGCGTTTTGCCGAAGGCGAAGAGGTGCGTGCTGCTGATCACCTCATAATAACAAAACGGGCTGAATTAAGGATTTCAGTGAGGAGACGACGTAAATATAGTTGCGTTTCGGGTGCAAACGTCCAGCCTGTTCGGCGAGCGGATTGAGATACTCGTTGAGACTTAGGACCCTTCCAAGCGAGCGGGGCGTTGAGGTGAGCACTGCTTGTAGCAGGCCTCTCAGAGAGATGCATTCCTTGGACACGGATTTACATGCCGTGGAATTCATTCGTGGGCACAGCGTTGGAAAGCGAAGTAGCGGTACGGTGCATATATACGCCGAATGCCCCAAAACCCAGGAAAAACGCTATTTGCGATTGCTCCTATATTGCTTACGAACACATGGACTGAGCGCACCACGTTGACTCAGAACACAACATTGTCGGCAAACATCGCCTAACAAAAGCAGACATAACGTACCTACATGTGGCCATCATAAATATACTTCCCGCTTTACGTTGCATGCGTCGAAAAATAAGTCGGTGAGAATACTTCCGCCGCTTAATTTGAGCATCAGTAACGCGATGGTTGGCGCAGAAAGAGAGCCAGGTTTCGCGTGCATCCAATATATACATGAAAGCGCTTGCACACGCCTGCCCTTTGAGAAGTTCGTATGATTATAAATGACACACATGTAAATAACGCTCCATTCAACGGGGAGAAAGAAGTTGTCGCGTGAGTGAAGTGTACCGAAAAAACCAGCACAGTGTCTGCAAGTTTCTTGGCAATTCGTGTCTTTCTTTTCCACGTCGCCCATCGTATCGCGTCGTTTGTGTCTCTGGGGAAGCTGTGCGTTGCGGAAGTTCCACCGCGATGACACGCCTTTAGGCGCACAGCACCAGTCCTCTGACCATGCTTTTTTTTTTTTTCAGGTTAGTGCGCGGCCGCATGGCGACGAATAAAGAAATGTACAACTGTTTTTATTTATTTATTTATTTATTTATTTATTTATTTATTTATTTATTTATTTATTTATTTATCTATCGCGCGGTAATGCGATATCGTGTTGACTTTATAGGCCAGCCCTGCATTGCCTGTTTCCGGGCGTGCCCGCTAGGCGGCGAGCGTTTTGTTGGAATCTCGAATTAGCGCTATGACGCTATTTTCTTCAGCCCTAGTTTAGAAGGAGCACGGCTCAGCGTCGCGGGAGGGAGAGAATCAGAGGTGAAATATAATAGCGGGAACAGGAGGCCACCTTCGTGACACTATGCTTTCTCTCCTCCGCGAGCTCCGCTGGTTCTTACGCTGTCCCGGGCCACAGCAACACCACCCACGGCCGCTGGATTCCGTGCCGGTGCTGTGCATTTCCTCTCTATTCAAGAATCTTCTCTTCCGCCGCCTCCTTAACGTTTCCTCATCTTCCTCTCGTGCGCTTTGGGACAGGTTCCCTGCCCGGCGCCCGCTCACATCGCCACCTTAAGATAGACCATCTACGCTTACATGAATAAAGGTCACGCTTTTATGCAATAACCGCGTAGCGCAGCTGTTTCCCTGAAGTATAGCAGGTATTACTCTTCAAAATACAGAGCAGTCCTTGTATAGCACTTGTTGATCGCGCCTGTTGATCGGACATTGCGCACAAAATGCAACTTTTCTCTCAGTTCGTCTTTCCTCTTTGATTCCTGCTATATCGCCCTCTGCCGTGAGACACAAAGAAGGCAATTGCAAAAGATCTAATTTCTGTGACACTTGGCAGCGTTCGGCAGTTTGGGATGTCCGGCAGACACGGCCAATGAGGTGCGCTGCGTTTGTGCGAGGTGATGCAAATACTTGTCCTTTCAATAGGCTGTCTGGGTTGTAGGCAGCTGTCAGCACGTACGCTCGCTTTCAATTAGACACTCCTTTCTCCTTCCCTCCTCCATTGATCTCGTTAAGTGTTCAAATGCTAGTAGGCTGGCTAACGGGCGAAAGTATATAGGAGGAGCGCAGGGATGTCTAAAGTGCAAATATAGGAACCGCGCAGCTAGACGCGGCTGTAAAATGAGGCATAAATACAAACGAAGCTGTATGTGTACAAGTGGCTGTCTGCGAAGTCTTTCCATCGTGCGGTTTGCCCTGCTTCTCGTGTTCGCTGGGGCGAGGGTAACAAGGGGCGCTGAATCGGCGCGCGGCCACCTCGGCCGGAGCGGCGCGCTCGGCCGTGCAGGAAGCGCTGGCGTGCGCAATAGCAGCAGCAGCGGCCGTGCTGGCCGGATAACTGACGAGCATAAACATGCCGGAGCTCTCGGTGGTGCGATTCGCACTGGGCTGCGAAGCGTTTCAGCGGAGAACCACCGAAGCGTCCGAGACAAGCCCTCCCCATTCAGCGAATATAAGCCGAAGTTAAAGGCGCGCGAGCGCTAGGCAGACTGCGGCGCTTGGGGCACCTTCTGTGTAAATATTAGCAAACAAAACTTTCCCCTGTTTTAAACGATGTTGTCTTTATGCGAGCCATTCCCGCACGTATGCCGCAGCACAAGGCCTCCTCTTCGTTCCTTTGTTGTGTTTACATCGCTACCCCGCGCGCTCTGGCGAGAATATAAACAAACCGAGTCCGCGGAAACGCTCCTACACTGAAACTGCGCGCCGAGGGGAGAAAACCGGGGCGCGAGCGCGCACGCGCTCTGCCTCGCGCGCGCGAAAACACGAACAAGAGCGGCTTCGTTGGCGACTAATCAAAACAGCCGGAGGCCCGCTTTTGGTGGTCCCAGACAGCAGGTTTGTGGGCGCTGTTTATAAAAAGGCTTATACCTCGTCCGTGGCCGGCTCTTTGTCCCCGAACTTCAGCCCGGTACAGCGGTGATGCGCGGCAACATTATCAAGCGGCCGTGTTGCGCCTTTTGGCGCTCTTCAAAGGATCCGCTCGGAACATCCAAGAACGTGTTGCAAGCTCCTGTTCTTTATACGGAGCTCCCATCCTCCCTTCGGCGCCCACCTTTCCTGACACATTTTGAACCTTAAGCGTTCCACACCTCGTCCGGACTCCGCTGTCTGCTTTTCTCCCCACTTGATCGTCATCGTGGTTATTCGATCCTCTGCGGATATTATTTTGACGTCTCTGACAAGACGGATGCAAGCTTACGTGGTATAAGGTAATGCTAAGCAACGATTTCGGCATAACTTGTCGAACTCCTTGTGAAATGAGATGGCGGATCGAAGTTCCCAGGTTCTCGCACAAAGCAGACCAAATTGTGGCCTATACGCGAAACGAACCATCCTTTGTGAGTGGGTTAATGTATATCGCGAGATGTCAGCGCGTAAAAATAAAAATGAACTTCTGAATTTAGAGCTTGCACCTCACTTACGCAATTAGAATGTTCCGGACAGTAAATCTGGAGCAGTTAAATTTGATTCAAGTAGTCGGAGCAGTGTTTCTAAGGTTTGTTTGTTTAAACTAATAAATCGTCATCAAAGCAGTAAAGACCGAGATACCTAACGTGTGAGGGTGTCAGATCAATGTTCTTTATATAAAAATTTATATTGTATGTGGCAATTGACTCTTCGAACAAGTGAGCAATTAACTGCTTCTGATAAGTCGTCTTGTTCGGAATAGTTTACTTTTCCAAAGGCTCCACAGGGGTTACAATCCGGGAATTTGTTGTATACTGCACAGATAATTCTCGCAGCTCGATTGCCTCCGACATATTGCCGCTATTATCCAAGATGATAAATGGAGAATTTAAATGAATGGACCGATCTATCAGCATCTTCGCCAATGCGTCTGTTGTTTTATTTATTTATTTTTAATTTATCAGAAATACATTTAGTAATCAGGTACTGATGATTTAAACAGTCACAAAACCTGTGAGTTCAGACGAGTCCGAACGAATTACTTACGAGTTACCAGCTCTGCATGTTATATTAACGAACTGTATTTATCAAGGGATGTGCTGGAGAAACTCGTAATTTGCGCCATTTTGCTACAATTTCGCTTCCCTACACCTGACTGTACCAACACGAGCGCCACTTGTGTGAACTGGGCCAAAATCCTCTATTTTCGCTTGACTGCGCGACCGTCGAACGCTTCGGTAATAAATTGTTTTTGGTCTGGCAACTCTAGCCCTATACGCAAAGTAAATTCAGTCACGAGACGGCCGTTTTCGGGACACTCGATGTCTTGTGCGCATGCGTGAGCTGCGAGGGTGTGATCTAGGGGCTTTTGCGATGTTTTCGTCTTGATCGTCTCCCTACGTCTGGGTACTACCTAGAAAGTATCGCTAGGTGGTTTCCATCCCTAGGGGAGCCAACTTCTGTGCGGGTCGTCCGTCGTATCATGTACGAGGCCGCCGACGTCGAAGTTTTGTGTATGTTGCTGTCATACGGGTGCGCGTTTCGTGTGAGCAAGGCCCATGGTCAGCGGCTGAGGTGTGCAAGTGTCGGTTTGGCTGTTTTGAGACACATTTTGCAAAAGTCATTATGCGAACTAATGGTGTGTAGCTGTTGTAGAATATTTGTCTAATTAAGTTTGCTTATAGTTCTCATTATACTTAGTTATATTTCTTGCCCCACTTCCTCAATGCGCCTCATCCAAGGTACTTTTAAAGAGTACATAAATTCTTAGCGCGAGCCTTCTATACGCAGCTGCTGGTCGCAAACGCCCGCAACGTTCGAAGTCTTGTCGCCTGTCGCTCAGTTCATGAACGAGCTAGCGAACTAACGAGTATCTTACAGATAGCTTTGATTATCTGTATTGAGGTAGTACTCGTGCGTGCGACGCGCGTGATGCAATTATTTATTTATGGCACACTGCAGGCCCAAGTAAAGGCCCAAGCAGGAGTGGTATGGGAAAAACAAAGTACAAAGTAATAACAACAGGGAAGCAACGTTGTAAGTATGGAACGAGATATAAGGGTAGCAATACAAGAGTTGGCATACAAACAAAGCATATACATGTTCAGAGCAATAATAAAAAAGGGGGAGTCAAAAAACAGAAAAAAAACTTATCTTAATTGTGCAATAGCGTCAATATTGGACAGGTGCTCACAAGGCAAGTTGTTCCAGTCTATTATTGTACGCGGGAAAAATGAATACTTAAATAGGTCAGTTTTAGTGCTATAAGGCGTTAGGGATTCAGTATGGCGATGCCGTGTCCGACGTGCTTTGAGCGGATTTAGAAAAGGCTGCGGGTTAAGGGACAGACGGTTATTTTTTAGCAAGAACATGAATTTTAGTCTGAGAATTTTCCGAAATGCAATGTATCCCTCCAGGAAATCCGCGTGGACGAAACCACATAGCTGTTATGTATTATAAGGTCTCTGAAATCAGCTGACGGAATTTGTTCCAGTTTGTCACTGTGTAGGCGGCAGTCTGGCGGCCTCGAGTGTGTTCCGGTACCAACCAAATCGGTAGGTGATCCGAGCCCCACGGTTCAGCTTCTCATGACCAGGCCAGGCGCACATCTCTCGTTGATATCGCAAGGTCGATGGTGGATTGCTCCTTTCCCCGGCAAACAAAAGTAGGTGAGCCGTCATCTATTATTTGCAGGTCATGCCTAACAATTAGCTCCTTGATCTCTACACCACGGCTGTCTTGTGGACGTGAACACCAGCGAGGATGGTGAGCATGGAAGTCATCACACAGCACAAATGACGAGCCGCACCGCGTGACCAACTGCTCCAATAATGTGATGTCCGAGGGTCATGTCGGTCTATAGTATATTCTTGCCACAGTCGTCGTCGTATCCCTTTGGCTTACAGCAAGAGCTGCACATTCAATGTCTGTGTTGCAAATGTCACCAGTATCAATAACTGCGATATGTAGGTTTGCTCGTACGTGTAACTACGCCTTGGATGTACTTCGTGGATGCGAGGCATCGAAGCACTGATTTGACCGCATGCCGTCAATGTGCATCGAGCATAGCTGTGGATGTTTACGAAGCCTGGAAATCTCAGGTCGTTTTTTCTTACGTTTGTGTTTCTTGAAGAGCTATAACATCTGCCGGGTTGTCCATAACAAGGAGCCTAAGGGCTAGGTCAGCGTGCCGCGGTCGTAAGGACCTGACATTCCATTGCAGTAAAAACGGACGGGGCTTTCCACGAGCGTTCATGCTGTTTCTAGTGAAGGCTGTCGAGAACTTAAGAGCTTCCAGAAGCTGCCTTGCGGCTAATTCTGCTGGTGTCTGACGACTGGCAATGAGGGTTCTGATGACGTTGATAAGCATCTTAAGTAGACTGATGAGTTGAGCGTCGTCGTTGACTGAGACCGTTGCAGGCGCCTTATTTATACAGTGCTTTCTGCTGTAGATGGGGCCTTGGCAGAAGGTGGTTCCGACGCTTTCGGAGTCGTGACCGTTGTCGTGACAGGTTCGGACGCTTTTGATGGAAGCACCGGCCACGATGGCTCTAAGGGGAAAAGTTGGGCTTCCTACTTCCTGTAGATACGCGTTGTCTTTGCTGTTCTTTGAACGTGTGGGAATATTTCCAGTTTTGCCAGTTTCCTCCGTTGGGCCACTTGGGCTATGTGGCTTCTCTCCTGACGCCTTCTTCTTAACTTTTTCTTTCAGAACTTTTCGTTTTTTATTCAGTGCGGGGCATTCTTTATCCGTTGCCAAGTGTTCGCCATTCCAGTTAGGGCACCGAGGGGTCGAACTATCACAAGAATTTACATCGTGATTTTGACCACATTTAGCACAGACCATAACACTTGTACAGAAACCTTGCGCATGGCTGAGCTTTAAACATTTGCGACACTGTAACGGCCTCGGTACAAAAGGTCGAACAGGGTATCGCGCTAGTCCAGCCTTTATATGACTAGGCAGCTTTGCATAGTCGAAAAGGATCTCCACACACTTGGACGAACCTATCCTTCGGGCACTGATTATTCTGCACGGTGGTGTGCACACGATCATACTGTTCAAGACGTCGTCTTGAAGTTCAGCGTCGACGTCAAATATGACGTCAGCTGTTACATTCACGCCCTGTGGTATGCGGGCCCGCGTGTTGACACCACAAATTTGGGAAAGACCTAGCAGAGTTTGCACCGACTTCTTATCTGTTGTGTCCACTTCAATGTTAATTTCCTTGCGTTCACTCGAACTTCTTGGTAAGACCAGGGGCCAATTTGAAGAAAAAAATCATGCAGTTTCTGTTTAGGGATTACATTCAGGCTTACCATCACGTCGACGGGTACAAAGGCTACTGTCGTGGTCACAATGTTCCTGTATATTGTTGAGGCCCGTGTGCTGTACGATGTCTGTGCACGTTAAAGAACCCCAGGTGGTCGAAATTTCCGGAGCCCTCCACTACGGCGTCTCTCATAATCAGAACTGGTTTTGGGACGTAAAACCCCACAAAACAACAACAAACAACAATGTTCCTGCATATGATAGCTGCTTCGCTTGATGATGATGTTGAAGACTTCCGTCTTGAACGCCGATGTTTAGCTGGTATGAAGGCGTCCGAGTCGTCCGACTTTGCATCAGGCTCGGAATCGGCAGCCTCTGATGTCGCTGAAGAGTTGAGACGCTTCCTTGCGGCAGCAGGTCTGTCCCTGACGCTAGACGGGTGCACCGTGGGCAGCGCATGTAATGCGCTGCCCACGCCCATTTCTTCTTCTTAATTTCTACTAATACGTCTTTAACACACGTTTGTTCCCTGACATAGCGGGCTCCGCAGGGAGGGTCTCCCGGCAAAGCAGGAGTCTTGAAGGCCAGTAGAAACAGCGCTGAGTGTTGCTGTGCATGACGAAACACACAAAAAAGGATAAAATTGAGCAGCAATGGAAACCATCAGCCTTACTAACATCCGATCCTTACTAACACAAGTGTTGTATGCGGGCATAAAAATCGCACCATCAGGGAGAACGTCGTAGCCATTCATATAAACAAAAAAGGAGGAAAGGATCGCGTTAGCCAAGCTTCGCTTAATCTCTTCGAAAAAGAGATCAGGTTGTTGGAGGCCACCGACGACGCAATCTGTCGAAGCCTTGTTGCGCATATATGCATTGTTTTGACATGATACGCACATTCTGTATCGCGTGTTGTTCTCCTTTTTATATATGCTATCTTTTTCAATAAGGTTTCAATTGTTAGTGAGCGATCGTGTCGTCTTGTCCTTCCTCTCCGTCCTTGTGCGTGCGCGCTGTTTCACGATGTAGTAACCTGTTTTGTGAATTACTCACGGTCGCATATCTCGAATCTCGCTACCATACAGAAATTACTCGGAAGTGTACGAAGGTTTGCTTTCTACCTAAATAACAGTCGTTTTGGAACATATCATGGCATTCTTCCATGTGAAGACGAGCGTGACTGACAGTTGTTTTCTATATAATTTCCCCTGTGTCCTTCTTTACTGTATAGCAGCATTCATTGATATTACAGTCATTAAAGTCTGCAAGAAATAGTGACTGTCGTGCTGCTCCAAGTGTTCGAAAACTTTACCTCGTTATATTGCAAAACATTTTCTACCCTGATAAAAGAAAGTAGCCAATTCTGAACTCCCTGGACCACGATTGGGAGGGTCAGAGATAACAGCGAATTGGCCTTCTTTATTTTTACGAGGAATTATTCGCTGTGGTAGCGGCTGATGCCTTACAAACCAAGTATATTTTCGTAAGGTAGCCCTCTAAACTAGCATTCAACATTTTGTGTTTGGGTCGGTTGGCGTTACTAGGAGAAATATCACCATAGTGCACAAAAGAGTTTGAAGAGCATTACTCTTGCAACAAAGTAGAGCGACCAACACCCTACTTTTAAGACTGAACTGATCAAAAGGAGGTTTTGTGATGCTAACTGTAGTTGTGTGGAATGTAGGTCAATGGAAACAAGAAATTAACCAACAATACAGAGTTCGAAATGAAAAAAAATGTTTTAATACGTCTGAAATATAAGTTTTCCCTTGAAATCCTTGTGTGGCTATAGTAGTCGGGGAGAAGAAATTCTTGCTTCCAGATACGTAATACCATTTGCTACAGTCTTAGAGCCTGCTCGCTTAGAATAACAAGGGGACCAAGCTTGGTAGGCGTGTGAGAATGTAATGCACATGTTTATTCCAGGACATGTGTGAGAAAAATAACGAGGTGTCTCTGCGCGTACCTGATTAACCAGTGTTCATTCAACGTGTAACCGCAGTGCCCGAACGCCATTTGTTTCAATATAAGCTATGCGCATACGCCGTGAAAGAGAGCTTTCATGGCGTATGCGCATGACGAGATGCTTGGCATATGTAGTTATGAAATGATAATTAGCGAGTAAAAAATAATAATAATACGTGTACGGGAACTAGTATGAACATGTTTGCAAGCTTTGACAAACGTACGTGCACGTCTTTTATCGATGACAAAATGACACGATATATTATCTGCATACACGTAATTATGTATGTGCTTACTATAGGATGAGAGGAGGTTCAGTCACGGCCGGACTCGACTCCACCCTCCGCTCTCCCTTACGGCCTTTGCAATGATGGATGCTGCCGCCTGCCGCCGCAACTCTGTGGTGGCGCTGTTAGCTCACCGCTGCCGCCACCGCAAAGCGCGTTCACAGATGCGACGCAGCATGCGAGCAACATCTGTGTAACTCTAGCTGTCGGACGCAAGTTATCCCAAATTTTAAAGCCTAATCTTTATTTTCAGCGTCAGTAGTAAACACCATAGCCTCATACGATGTGAATAAAACGGCTTACATCTTCTGCTTGAGGCCGCAAACTTGTAGCAGACGACGCTGGAAATACTAAATGGGAAGGTTAAGCCAACACCAACAATTATAGAATACACATGTCGTTACTTCGGGAAAATGATTATCTCAATACGTGCACTTCCATTTATAAGAAAGGTACAGATACTGGGAGGCTACAACAAAGATAAAAATTTTACAGGTACAAACTATTTATTTCCTCATCAATAGAGTGCACTCTTGTACATTTTGGTGCCAACAACCTTCACATCATGTACATTAAAACCCAAAGTATTTTCTGGATGGCTTATGCACATAAGCATCAGTTTTTATTTCTTTTTTTCTGTTACCATCTTAGTGTGATTTACTAGAAGTAGTCTGACAAATTTGTCAGCAATTACATTAGCTGTGTGCCTTGTGTGACCATTTCCAACATCTTCTGGACAGTTCAAGATGGGCGATTGTTCAAGGTAGGGTGCAACGAGAAGTAGAAGCACCTCGTTCACTTTGGTTCGCGTAAGGTGTTTCGCAGCCGCTTCAAAGAAAGTATAGACGGCAGTATAGCGCTTGTCGTAGTTGTATCCTTTTATCTTTTCTTTGTCTACAGCAAGTTTTCTGAGGAGCCCCCCGTACTTCGAGCGCTGGTACGCAACCTGAGCGCAAAGCCATTATGACAAGATAGTGACTAGATTGGTGAGCGCTATTACTGTTGGTTTGTGTTACCTCGGTTACCTCCTCCCTGGCACCAAAATCTTCATGAGTAGGCAACATCGACTCTGCTTTTCGCTATGATGAATTCCCAGGAGCTGGAGGGTCACGATATGCAGGAGGGTCCTTACGCGGTCTCTGCAGCTGGCACCATGTAGGACGGATAGAGTTCGAAGATGGTCTGTACAGCTCCCACAAGCAACTTCCGTATTCGGCGTCTGGGAACATAATCACTCTCATTGAAGTGTTTGCTACACGCATTTGATGCGGACTTGCCATTGATGACACGACTTTTACGAGAAATTCTTTTTTCGCAACATAGAACACAGTTACGCATCGCCAGGAAATTGGTGAAAGCAAACACCCGGCGTCTTCCCCTGTTGAGATTTCTAAAATGACACACAACAGTACACCATCGCTGCAGTGATCGCGTTTGAGGCAGAAGGAAGAAACGACGTTTTCACGCTTGCAACGATTCCACGGAGAAAGCTCACACAGTCAGCTGCAAAAGCTGGCACACAGTAGGTAGCACACCAGGGATCGGAGACACAGGAACGCTGCTTCAGGTGCCGCCGTCAATCACAGAAGTGGCGAGGTAGTTGTGCCCACAAAAGCAGACCAAGGTTGCAGGGAGCAAGTCCACACTCACGTCGTGGTCATCAGTGGGCAAGTCTGATGAACGTTGTGCGCACAAGAAACTCACCAGTCGGGACAGCAGCATCGAACAAAGAACCAACAGCAGCTATTGAAGAAAATGGCAGCAGCAAAATCAAGCCCGCGCTAAGGTGGTAGCCACCATGCCCGCGCGACCCTTCGCTCCTGCGAACACGGTGAGGTGGTAGTGACCTCTTGCGGCGAGCCATCGCGCTGCTCGTCAAAAAAAAAAAAAAAAAAAATTCCGTTTACTCCACCCGCGTCGCAAAGGCCACAAGGAAGCGCGGAGGAGAGGAGAGTCAAGTCCGGCCGTGGTTCAGTAGAATATTGAAGAATACGAAAGACAGCACTGCCCCTTAGGAAACTACTTTTGACGGTTGATGTGAGCTTGATGAAGAGCCACTATAACAGCAATAAAAATTCCACGTAAAATTCCATGTGAAAATTCTCCAATTCGCGCGCTTCATACATACGACGCGGTGAGAACCTATTTTACATGAGGCTTTTTTTGATACCTTTTATAATAACAGGTTTGGATACTTTTTTATGTCACGCTTTCTTCTGGTTTACCACCACCACTACCACCACCACCATCACCATGTCTACGCCCACTGCATGCAGGGCAGAGGCCTCTCCCATAGATCTCCAATTATCTCGGTCATGTGCTGTGACCAATTTATCCCTGCAAACTTCTTGATCTCATCTGCCCAGCTAACCTTCCGCCATGCCTTGCCACACTTGCCTTCTCTGGGCATCCACTGTTACCCTCAATGACCAACGGTTATCACGTTCGCATTACATGCGCTGCCCACGCCCATTTCTTCTTCTTAATTTCTACTAATACGTCTTTAAAACACGTTTGTTCCCTGACCCACTCCGCTCTATTCTTAACCACCACCACCACCACCACCATCATCATCATCATCATCATTATCACCATCATCACATTTTAAATCCACTGCAGGACGAAGGCCTTTCGCAACGATTTCCAAATTGCCTTAACCTTAGCAATTTGGTTCCAGTTTATGCCGCGAACTTCCTAGTTTCATCGCTCCATCTAACCTTCTGCCTGCCGCTGTTGTGTTTTCCTTCTCTTGGTATATCCATTCCGTCGCTCTTACTGTCCATCTGTTATATGTCCTCTGCATTATATGTCCTACCCGAGTCAATTTTTCTTTTTAATTGATGTGAGAATATCAGATGCTCCTGTCTGTTCTCTGATCCTCCCCGCGCGCTAGCTTTTTATCTCTAGCGTTGCACCCATAATTTCTTTTTCCATTGCACGCTGCGAGCTCCTTAATTTCATCTCTAGTTTTTTAGTTATCCATGTTTCTGCACCGTACGTTAGTACCGGGTGGATGCAGTGATTCAATAGTTTTCGCTTTATGTGGCAGTGGCAAGTTTCTAGTCATGATTTGAGAATGTCTCCCGAATACGCTCCATCCCATCCTTATTCTTCGGAAGATTTCCTTTCCATGGGTAGGCGTCCTTGTTGGTAACTGTCCCACATATACGTATTCATTCACACATTCTAAGGGTTCATTGCTAAGTTTAAATTACATTTCTTTAGCTAGACTGTTGAGCGTAATTTCTGTCTTTTGCCTATTCATTTTTAGTCCCATTTTAACCCTTTCCCGGTTTAGGTCATCAATCATGTTTTGTAGTTCGTCACGGTTATTGCCAAAGAGCACAATATCGTCTGCAAACCTTAAATTGCTGAGATATTTTCCATCTATTCTAATGCCCTTTTCTTCCCACTCCAGACGTTTAAACACTTCCTCTAAACATTCATAGGGGAAATCGTGTATTCTTGTCTGACACATCTCTTGATTAGAATTTTTCTGCTTCTCCCATGTAGGAGTAGTGTGGCTGTGCAATCTTTGTAGATGTTATTTATTCCGAAGGTCGCGGCGGCTGCATTTCGATGGAGGCGAAATGTTGAGGCCCGTGTGCTGTGCGATGTCAGTGCACGTTAAAGAACCCCAGGTGGTCGAAATTTCCGGAGACCTCCACAACGGCGTCTCTCATAATCAGAGCTGGTTTTGGGACGTTAAACCCCACAAATAAGATATTATTTATGGTTTGCACGTATACGTCAGGTACCCCTTGTCGACGTAAAGCATCTAGAACTGCTTGTATTTCTATGGAGTCAAATGCTTTCTCGTGGTCTATAAAGACCATATAAAGATGTTTGTGATATTCAGCGTACTTCTCAATTATTAGTTTGATAGCATGGCTGTGGTCCATTCTTGAGTTACCTTTCCTAAAACCAGCTTGTTCTCTTAAATGTTTAAAGTCGAGTGTTTCTGTTGTCCTAGCACAAATTACTTTGTAATATAGTTCGTATATTATACAGTTCGTAGTAAGCTATTTGATCTGTAATTCTTTGTCTCTTTTATTTATTTATTTGTATTTATTTGTATACCCTCAGGACCCAGTGGGTGTTACAGAGGGGGTGGGTACAATATCAACATGGCAAGTCATAATAGTAACAGTGAAGGAAATACAACAAATAACAATAGTTAAAAGGAAAAGAAATCAAGAAAAGAAAACGAAAAACAATAGTGTGCAGTTATACCAATATGTGTTTCGACACTGCGGACTTAAACAGTTCTTGGTCCTTAGTGGCAGCAATGGAGGGGGGAAGGCGGTTCCAGTCCCTGATTGTCTTCGGAAGAAAAGATTGCAGAAAGTGGTTGGTGCGGCAGAAAGGAATGGCTACTTTATTCGGGTGGTCAACACGGGATGAGATATAAGCAGGTCCTGAGATTAATTCCTCCCTAGTACTTGATTATGAAAAAAAGATTTATGAAAGAGCGACAGACGGAAAATTGTTCTTCTAGTGACCAGATCTGGAAGTTGAAGAGTAGATTTCATTAAGGACACACTGGCAGTACGAGCATAGTTGTTATGAATGAAGCGGGCTGATCGGTTTTGGACGGCTTCTAAGGCTTCAATTAATGTTGATTGGCTTGGGTCCCATATGGCAGCCGCGTATTCGAGTTTTGGTCGGACTATTGTTTGGTAAAGCTGTAATTTGAGGTGTGTTGGTGCTGGCGAAAGTTTCTGCGGAGGTAACCAAGAGAACGGTTTGCGTTGTTAATAATGTAGGTAATGTGAGAGTGCCACGATAGATCATTTGTTATGTAAACTCCAAGGTATTTGTAGCTACTAACCTACTCTAATCCAGTTCCATTTAATGTGTAGTTGAAAAGTTTCGAAGTGATAGAAGAACGTGTGATTGTCATGCTTTTACACTTAGCAACGTTAAGGTTCATTAGCCAGGTATTGCACCATTCAGAGACGCGACTAAGATCGCCTTGAAGAAGTAAGTTGTCGTCCTCGTTAGTTATTCTGCGGTACAAAACGCAGTCGTCTGCAAACAGTTTTATGGATGACTTAATGTTACTTGCTAGATCATTGATGTATACTAAGAAGAGTAAAGGACCTAAAACGGAACCTTGCGGTACGCCAGATCTAACTGCACAGGGATTTGAGGAGGAATTATTAGCGGTAACATACTGAGTGCGGTTAGTAAGAAAGCATTCAATCCATTTCAGAGTGTTAGGGTCGATATTCAGTGTGCTAAGCTTAACTAGGAGTAATTGGTGTGAAACTTTATCAAAGGCTTTCGCGAAATCTAAAAAAATGCAATCAACCAGTATTTTGTTATCTAGTGCTGAGATAACGTCATGTGTAAAAGATAGAAGCTGAGTTTCGCACGAATGATGCTTACGAAATCCGTGTTGGAACTTACTGAAGAATGCGTTGGTTTCAAGAAATGCCATGAGATTAGAGTAGATTATGTGCTCGAGCATCTTGCACGGAATACTTGTTAAAGAAATTGGTCGGTAGTTCAGGGGAGGGTGTTGGTTTCCGGATTTAAAGACGGGAATAACCTTCCCCACCTTCCAGTCAGTTGGCAAAGTGGCGCACTGGAGAGACTGCTTAAAAATGTGCGACAATACAATGGAACAGTACACTTCGGTGTTCTTCAGAAATTTCGCGTTTATCTCATCAGTGCCACAGGCAGAAGACAGCTTAAGTCGCCGGATTAAGTTAATAATTCCTTCAAATTCTATAGTTATGTAATCCATTGGAAAGAACCCGCTGTGATATACCTGCGGCACTGCAACTGCACATGAATCTGAAAAACATTGCGGAAAGACGTTGTTAATGTCACCTTTCTTGTGTATTAGGATTACATTAGCGTTTTTCCAGTTGAGTTACCACTCATTTCCTGAAGAACGACATTCCTGAATACATTTCCTGAAGAGCGACGCAAGTTTTTAAAATATATTGTCTCCTCCGTCTTTGATCAAGTCGGCTGTTATGCCGCCTTCACCTGCTGCTTTACACGGGACATGCCCTTGACGGCTCTTCTGAATTCGTCAGTGGGTATACATGGAGCTTAACTGTCCTCCTCTGATTTAATTTCTGGTCTGTCTGAGAGCCCTACAGTTCAGAGTAGAAATATTCTGCTCCTTTACTATTTCGTTGAAGTTGTTGATAACGTTACCTTGTTTATCTTCTAGCGCATGCATTCTGTTTTGTCCCAAGTGCAGTTTCTTTTTGGCCGATTTAATGCTGGTACCTTTCTCTACTGCTCTCCCTATTTCTCTCACGGTAAAAGTTTCTTACATCTCTTTGCCTGGCTTCACGGATGAGCTTTGATAATTCTGCGAATTCCATTTTTTTCTTTTGAGGAAGTCACTTTCATCTGTTGGTGTATCTTTTTTTTTTAAGTCTTTATGAATTACGACGACTTGCTTTGTCCTTTAACGTAAACTTACCCTTTTCCGTTGCATTATTCGCTGAGCCGTCCTCAGTTTAAGCTAACACTTTTAGTGAGCCTCCAAGTTTCTGCCTCCTAGGTGAGTACTGCGGTAAGGCTCCCTCCTGGTTCCATCAGAATATAAATCAAGGCGGAAGGGGGACAATACGGGTGTGTTCTGGTGTGTGGTTACGGCTTCGAAGTAAATGCTCTACCGCAATACTTTATTCAAACGTAATGACGTCATATTTATGTAAACGGCGACGCAAGCATGGACCGGAACCCGCAACGTTTCCTGGACAGTCCAAACAAACACTCTCCTTGTTTATAGGAGTTTCGTTTTGCTTAGTTTGAAAGCTAACAGCATCACCGGCTCTGTCATGTTTTTATATCGCCGTCTGACGAAAGGACGAAAGGCAGCTTGCAGAAGCGGCAAGAGCTTAAGGTTGGCCGTGCTAGAGGGAGAGCGGCGGGCATCTATATAATCCTTTCTGATCAATTCATGTACTAATTCGGCTGCTCTGAGCAACAAGGCTTGTCTCTCTCTCTCTCTCTCTCTCGTTTAGTGCTGAAACATCATATGATGTGAGTTTTCGTCGTTTTTGGATGTCACGTGACAGACAGGCGACATTGGCGCAGCTCGAAAATTTTCGACAAATTAATAGCGAATGCGCGTTGAAATATGCGTTATATAGCCTTGTATAGAACGCGAGTCCTAAAAGTGAGTGCAAATGAAATGCAAGTGGCTACTACATTGCGAAAGTGTGCTTTCCTTGGTAAAAAAAAAAAAAAGAGTTTTGAGCTTTGTGTGAACTAAGCGTGGGCGTTTTATCTTCTTTTTTTTTGTTTTATCGGGTTTGTATATTTTCTTGCGCCGCTGCAAATTGACCTACCACGCTGTGCACTATGTCTGTTGTTTTCTTGTGTCTTTTTTTTTTTACCGTACAATCTTTGCTATATTCTATTACTCTAAGAGAGCAGGAACAGTAGGTGTCAAATATGAGGGCCAGCCTGTCTTATATACACAAAAATTAATAAAAACTGAAGGGCGAGTGACGACAAAGACACTGAATGGGATTATTTTTATGTTCCTTTGCATAGTCGAGCATTATGAGGGTGTGCCTGTCATCTGTGAAAGGGCGAGCTTTCGTTGTGCTCGTAACGCATAACAAAGTAAACGTGGCTTGATCTTTTTTCTTTTTTTTTTCCTTTTACGGTTCGCGGAGGGCATATCTCAAATTCAGAACATACAAAATAAAATGTATTTACGCTGTAGCGACACAGGGTTGCATAGCGGCTTTGCATTATTGGTATGCTTCACCTTCATGAAATTATTTAACTGGTTACATTGAAGACAGAAAAAAAGATTGCTTTATGACTTCAGTACGGATTCAACGGGTCGCCTTAAAATACTGTAGAAAATGTGACATATCTTTACACGCGTCTTACTCTTTTCTCGTTGAGTTGTCTTTTGCTGAAGTTTGCGTAACAGCTGGTTTGCGTAAGTTCTGCGTTTTGCGTAAGTTTTGCTCAAGTTCGCGCAACTGCAAAATAGCATCACGGAGCATAGAATCCCGTACAAAAGTGCCATATATGGCGATATGAGGAATTGGGCATATGTGGTCATATATGGCACATGCCCATATGTGTTGTTATTTGACCAAATCGTGATAGAAACGTATATGGCAGTGAAAGACCAACACGAGAAATGTCATGTAAGACGCTGATGTGTATTGGGTAAATACGGCTAATTACAGACGCGTGCCATATATAGCCAGATATATGTACATACCAAGATATGCGTGTACGGCTATATATGGCACGTGTGTTTACGTGGCCGTATTTGCCCAATACGTATCGGAGTCTTACATCGCATTCCTCGTGTTGGTATTTCATTGCTATATACGTTTCTATCACGATTTGGGCAAATACGGCCACATACGGGCATGTGCCATATACGGCCACATACATGCATATATGCCCAATTCCTGATATCGCCATATATGGCATTTTTGTAAGGGAGAGTAGCGCGGTGGAGAGGGAGAGCGGCGCATGGCGAGGGTTTGCGGGGCACAGCGCATGCGCACGTGTTGTGACGTTGTAGGAAGGCAAGTCGTAGGAAGCCCAGCAAAAGCTAGATTAAGCAAGTTTGGATTCCCACAGCTTCGATGGTCTTTGGCGTTTGCGATAGCAGAGCCATGCGTATTTTTTTTATGTACAGGCAGATAATTATGAAATGATATTGATGAAAAAAAGTGTTTTGAAGACTTCTCAAAAATTGTTGAATCGTATATGGGGACGCAGAAACACAATGCGAAAAGCGCAAAGTATCAAAACATGTTAATTGAGGCAAATAAATATAATAATCAATTTAAATTTGAACCGACAGGTATCTTTGGTAATAACGATAAACGTAAACGGCTACGTAATAAGTGTGATGCAATGCTGCAATGTCGTGTGCTGAAATCACCTTATAAATGGCGCAGGAAACGTATTTTCACTAATTTACAACTGATTTTGTCTGCGAGGTATTGGTGTTCCTTCTGAGAAAGTATATTTAAGCGTTGGTTTGGTGCTTATCAACCCTTCGTTCATATTACAGCTCCGAGACTGATCGTATACCATGCGGCTTTCATAAATAACATTTCATCCAGTGTTGACGGTTTCAAGCCTTACCGTGCTTACGCATCCTGCTGCACCAAGACTGCATTCATTACCCTCTACCCCTCTTTATTGCGTTCTAATAATGGGTTGCGTCGAATTTTTCTGCTGTAACATAGCATATGGACGATGGTCCAGCTCTTAGGAGCTCCTCGCTCTCGCTGCTGTGGTCATCTTGAAATAGATGTCGCCGCTCTTAACAGCTGGTTAACAGATAACGTGGTTGTCTTGGACAAAGAGAAACAAAAGCACTTTTGCCCATCCGAGCAACACAACGTATTTTTCCACACCAACGCATTGCACGTGTTTTACTGCCTCCGCGATGTCGGAAACAACCGATTTCGGTGCTCTTTCCGGCAGCATCCCTGTATTGTTTACACTGACAGTCCTCTAGTTCTCGCGCTACGAGCACATCACCTAGAGATTTAACGACGTGTAACTCTTGTTATTTATTTATTTATTTATTTATTTATTTATTTATTTATTTATTTATTTATTTATTTATTTATTTATTTATTGGGTTACCCCCGGATATTACAGGGCGGGGGAATGAAGCACAAAACAAGAATGTCACATGAGAATAAATGATTATTCGGTAACACAAAATGTTTGTTAAGAAAGTGAAAGACATATACACTGAAAAAGTAGTGAAACAACACAAGTTTATTTCATACAGATCGATGGAATCAATGGTTTTTAAACACCTATGAATTATGTTTTGTTATAATCGACGACCGCTGTTACCGAAAGGGTATGGTGAAAGGCTTTTGAAAGAAAAGACATGAAACATAGTTATGATGTGCATGTGGAGCTATTATGCTATAGGTGGTCGGAAGTAGAGGTTGAGATCGATATTTAAGCATCCCGTGTGCAGCTGCCGCATACCAAAAATACAACGAAAGCTTTGGCAGAAAAAAAAAAAAAACTCTATTTTCACAGCTAACAGAAACTCGCCAGAATAACGGCCAGAACACATTTTACTCCAAACGTTGGCTGGCTTGAATAGCTAATATCTAACATCCAAACTAGAAGAGGAGCTCAGGGGAAGATGGATGCTTGAATCGATGAACAGATTGCAAAATACGATTTAGAACAGGGAATGTCGCAGGTGCCAACGTTTCGACAAGTGGACTTGTAACGTTGACTTCTGCAACACTCCCTGTTCTAAATCGTATTTTGCGATCTGTTCATTAAAATCTAACATGGAACAGGGACTGGGAAAAGAGTATTGCAATGTTCTCTTTTCACTTTTCACAGCTTGCAATTACACATGTATACCGTACGAACTACTTGTCCATACAGAAAAAAATAGAGTAGTCTATATTTTGTAGTCTAATAGAGTAGTCTACATTTTCCGTATGGACTACTTGTCCATATGGAAAAAAAAATAGAGTAGTCTACATTAGGTGCTCTTGTGCATAAGATCGATGCAAGCCACTTTCTTACAATAACGAAAGCTTTTGTCACATATTGACAAGTTTAATTATCGACTCGTTGAGTTGTTCATTGAGTAATTGATCTGTCAGCGACTATAGCGACGCTGCGTGAATGTTGCAGCGTTCGGCACGCAGAAACACAAAGGTGTTCTTCGTGAAATATCTTTTCAGTTTCAGTTCAATTTATTAGTACATACAAAAATACATAACACTTACATACAGACGAGGTTCCCAGGGTAAAAATACTGTACGCGGGACCCTCTGTTAGAAAATAAGACAAAGTTGAACTATTCATAAATCACTAGAAGAGTCACATTTGGCTAGACGGCGAGGAAGGTTGAAACAACAAATTAAGTAATGATAATTTATATACAACCAAAGTCTACATACACATATCAAAAGAAAAATAACATTCCCGAAAAGCATACGTTCAGAAAAGTATAAAAAAGTTAAAGTACACAACTAAATCCAGAACAAAGCAAAGCAGAAGAAACACGCGGAAAATGCTAACAAACAGAAACATTCAGAACTACTGCGAATGATTTGAAGTTAGGACAAAGGATTTCAATGAAACTTTGAAATGTGAAAAAGTTGTTAGAGTTCTAAGTGTCAGAAACAATTCCAAAATTAATAGTGGCAAACTGAGATGTTTTTTTTACCGTAGTTAGTCCGAACAGGTGGCGACAAATAATTATAATTAGAAGCAAATCTGCATGGTGGGGATAGTATTTTTAAGGGATGTGCTTTCAATGTATTCAAGGACTAGCAGGGAATTAATCAGTTTATAAAACATGATGGCTAAATTGTATTGAAATAACTTTTCAACGCATAAAATACTGCGCTCATTAAATAGGCTGAAAGCATTTGAACAAGAGCAACTGTAAGTTATGATGCGTATTGCTTGGTGTGATGGAGAAAATGAAAATAAGAAAAATGCGTATTACCCCAAGCGATTACTCCATGAGAATGAATGGACGCAGCCAGAGTGATAACAATGCTCGAGATGAAAAATACTGGCACGCCCTGATAAGTGCACGAATACCAAAAGCTGACTTAATTTGATCAATATGAAGGTGAAACTTCAGAAGGCTGTCTAATATAACTCCTAAAAATACAGCAGAGTAGCTAACGGGAATAGAACTGTTACCCAGTGTTAGGGAGGGAGAATTATTTATGGCTTTTTATGGGAATGAAATACCAGGAATTTAGTTTTAGACGGATTAATGTGTAGTTCGTTATCATAACACCATTTCATTTGGTGGGCTAGTGTCATATTTAACTTATTTGTTAAAGAACACATAGATTCATCAGGTACAGCCATAGTCGTATCGTCAGCTTACAAAACGTAGTGGCATAAATCAGCGACGTCTTGCATCTCATGTACGTAAACAGAAAAAAGCAGCGGTCCCAATGTCAAGCCTACTGGTACCCCTTGGTTAGTTTTTTTTAGGAGGTGAGAGTGTTTCCCGTGCATTTACAACGAACGTCACTTAGATAGCCCTTTAAAAACATTAGAGCAGGGCCAGTTATTTCACATAATTCAGATTGCGAAATAAAATTGCATGATTAATTGTATCAAATACTTTAGCGAGATCCAAGAAAACGTATTCGATGAATTCGTTCTCATAGATACTGTTCTTAATAAAATAAGTCAGACACAGTAAAGCTAAATTAGTAGAACTTCACACCCAAAAACTAATCTGACAGGACTTAATTATGTGGAACTTCTCTAAGTAGCTTGTCAGTCTGGTCGCAAATAACTTTTCGATAATTTTACTTAAAGAGGGAGGGATTGAAATTGGGCGGTATTTTAATAATAACTCTTTGTTGCCTTTTTTGAAAACCGAGATAACCTTAGCACGCTTTAGCAGTGGCGGAAATTCGCCGGATCTAAAAATCAAATTAATTATGACGATTTGAGGTTCACAAATTCTCTCAGCGCCCAGTTTCAAATGGCGCACTGAAATGCCATTTCCTCCGGGGCTGGCGTTCCGAACATTGCGAAGAGTAGAAAGTACCTCATCCGGCGTAACAGGCTGAAGAAAAAAAAATCACGGCATATCCACGGAGTGAATGATGATGAGTGGGCGAAGCTCCGGAGGTTCATCGTAGATCGTGCCGAGTTCCGGATTAATTTAGTTAACGCGCACGCTACGAATCCTTATGGTTCAACTACGCACAAGTGAAATCTCCCACCGGCGCTTCATTGCAAGTCAAGATCCAGTGCCTATACATATATATATGGGTGGCCGGTGAACGCGTCTCCAGCGCGAGCAGTCGGTATTTTTCAATCAAGAAACTCGCTAGCAGACGCTGCCTGCGTCAGCGCTGTCTCTCGCGGGCGAGGGCGCGTTCTCGTTCCTTGCGAGCTGGTAAAGCGTTCATCGAACAAAGAGCGTTTCCATAGTCAACGCGCGCCGTTCGGAGAGGAGGTGTGTGGAAAGGGTCACGTGGAGAGGGGGAGTGGAGAGGGTTTGAACATGCGCAGTAAGGGTGGTCACGCCGCACACCACCACTACCGGATTCAACTCCGCCATGAGCTGCTTCGCATCTAAAAATGATTTACGGCGATTTCCCCGTTGTCATTGCATGATTGGACAACATGACCGGTAAGCTTTCCGTTCAAATAAAAAAAAAACAGGTAATTTAGGTACTTTAAAAACTGGTTACCGGTCCCTTTAACTTAAAAGCATGTTCCCCTTGGTATAGTAATCTCAGAAACGTTGGTACGACTTCGTATTCGCAAAGTGATGTTAAGGCACTTGATGCAATTGCTAGCGTCTGGAATATTATCGTATACGATGCATTTGCGAGAGCTGTTATTAAATGCGGAGCATTTCTTAACAAACTTCGGCGACCTTGAGGGTATCTATCTATCTAGCCGCCTACGATTTTGTGCTCTCCTGGCCATTTCGCTAATGGGATGTATACGAAAATTGGTATGGCACAACATGACTGCCTGACAAACATAAATGGCAGGTCGTAACATGAAAATCATGATATGCATGTCATGAGCGGCATGATTTACATGCCACGCGTTTCGTTAATGGGACGTATGCGAAAATTGGCATGTCACAACATGACTGCATGACAAGCATAAATGACAGGTCATAACATGAAAATATGGCATGCATGTCATGAGCGACATGATTTACATGCGACGGTCTTGGTGCTCTCCTGGCCGTTTCGTTAATGGGATGTATGCGAAAATTGGTATGGCACAACATGACTGCCTGACAAACATAAATGGCAGGTCGTAACATGAAAATCATGATATGCATGTCATGAGGGCATGATTTACATGCCACGCGTTTCGTTAATGGGATGTATACGAAAACTGGTATGCAACACCGTGACTGCATGACGAACACAACTGACGGATCATAACATCAAAATCACGATATGCATGTCATGAGTGGCATGATTTACATGCCACGCGTTTCGTTCATGGGACGTATGCGAAAATTGGCATGCCACAACATGACTGCCTGACAAGCATAAATGACAGGTCATAACATGAAAATATGACATGCATGTCATGAGCGACATGATTTACATGCGACGGTCTTGGTGCTCTCCTGGCCGTTTCGTTAATGGGATGTATATGAAAACTGGTATGCCAGAACATGACTGCATGACGAACATAACTGACAGGTATAACATGAAAAGCATGACATGTATATCATGGGCGGCATGATTTACATGCCACACCTTTCGTTAATGGGGTGTATACCAAAATTGCTATGGCACACCACGACTGCATGACGAACGTAAATTACAAGTCATAACATTAGAATCATGACATGCGTGTCATGAGCGGCATGGTTTACATGCCACAGTCTTGGTGCTCTTGCGGCCGTTCCGATAATATACTAAAATTGGTATGGCACAACATGACTGCATGAAGATCATAAATGATAGGTCATAACATGAAAATCGTGACATGCATGCCATGAGCGATATGATTTACATGCCATGGTCTTGGTGCTCTCCTGGCAGTTTCGTTACTGGGATGTATACGAAAATTGATTTGGCACAACATGACCGCATAACGATAACAAATGACAGGTCATAACATGAAAATCATGACATGCATGTCATAAGCGGCATGATCTTCTTGCCACGCGTTTCGTTAATGGGATTTATACCAAAATTGCTCTGGCACAACACGACTGCATGACGAACGTAAATGACAGATCATAACGTTAGAATCATGACATGCGTCTATGAGCGGCATGGTTTACATGCCACAGTCATTGTGCTCTTGCGGCCGTTTCTTTAACTTCATATGTACCAAACTCGGTATAGCGAGACAACAATGCAAATACATTTTACGTTCCTGATGCGTGCTTCGCATTTCGTTGATTCCCACTGCACGTGGGATCTGCCACATTTTTTTTCTAAATTTTAGTCTGGCATTGATGGCTGTTGAAGTGTAAACGAGCTAATTGGTGCGCATTAATCCTTTAGTTCGTTCAGCGCTTATAGGGTCGAGGATTTTCTTTTGGTCTTTTTCTTTCTTTTTTTTATGGCGCTTATCACAAGTGCATCTTTGGAAGGCTGACGTCTCGTTGCACCAAAACGAAACTTCCGAAAAATCGAAAATACATTGAGCAATGAAAATACGTTGAGCAATACATTCGAAAACTGGCGCCTCGTTCATTTTTGGTATGTACCGAAATCAGCATCGATGTGCATGAATGTATGAATAACATGACTGTCAGGTCATGACATTAACATTATTGAAGGCTCATCAGTTATATCACGATTAAGGAGCCGAAACGCCCAAAAACGGGAGAAGTCAGGAGAAAAGAAATCGGAAATTCGCTTCTTCTTCACGTGGTGTTTAAAAAGAAATTGGCATGCAAAAGTGCGAATGTATGATAGTGTAACTGTAAGATTGTGACATCAATAATGCGATATGTTCGTTGGTCACGTTATAATTCATGACAATGAAATCAAGTGTAATTTCAGTACTTTGCATCCTCATCCCTTCACTTGTACTAACCGGTTCGAAGAGGTCAGAAAGAAAGACCATGGTTTCTCATGTCAGCTAAATGGTTTTCTAGATACGCCCTCACTTTCCATGCGCAGAACACCTACCCGTTTATCGTTTTTCATATCCTGTGCCATATAGCAGAATGTCATTTTCGCTATCTGAAATTATTCCAGTGCACCATATCTCGTATAGGTTAGACCAGTTGGTGTCTCAGACAGGCAGCCCACGGGCCGCATGCGACCCGCGGACTTTCTTTTAGCGGCCCGGCATCATGCGTTCATCATGTTGTAGAATATCACGGAACAAAAATTCCGTATTTCACAATCAGCTTCCAGAGTATAATCATTCTGGAGATTGGTATCGCTATCTTTCTCGAACCTTGATACCAAATCCTCTGATGAAGTGTCCCATATATGAGACGTGAGAAAGACCTTTCTGTTAGCTGTTTACCGTTTGTTCAAACTACGCTGCGCCCTCCCTGTTGGGGGACTAAATTTTGTGAGTGCGGCCCGCTAGCTGAGGTGGCTTTGAGAACCCGGCTCTAGACCATGCGTATAAAGTCCAACCACTTTCTTTTTCTTACTGAAAAATATCAGAATTCGTCTTTCTGACTATCAATATATTAATAGAATTCACTTCCATTTAGTGTTACTACTGACTATGATGATCCATTTTTTTACTCAGTGCTCCACTCGTTTCTCGAGATAGTTTTCTTTATTTATTTGTATTATTCCAATGAGTGGCCGCAGCTCCTCTGAAAATAGATATGGATGCTGTTTGGGATTCAAGTAGATCCTGCTTTTAAGCGTAGCCTAAAGCCTCACAGGCTAGCGCTGAAACGTCATTTCTGAAAATATTAAGTACAACTACAGTTTTTAAATGCGAAGCATTTCTTAACGAACTTCGGCGGCTTTGAGCGTATCTATCTATCTATCTATCTATCTATCTATCTATCTATCTATCTATCTATCTATCTATCTATCTATCTATCTATCTATCTATCTATCTATCTATCTATCTACAACTTTGTACTCTCCTGGCCGTTTCGTTAATGGGATGTATAAGAAAATTGGTATGGCACAACATGACTGCATGACGACCATAAACGACAGGTCGTAACATGAAAATCATGACATGCATGTTGTGAGCGGTGTGATTTACATGCCACGGTCTTGGTGCTCTTCTGGCCGCTTCGTTAGCTTCATATGTACCAAAATCGGTATAGCGAGACAACAACGCACATCCATTTTACGTTCCTGATGCGTGCTTCGCATTTCCTTGATTCCCACTGCACGTGGGATCTGCCATTTTTTGTTTATGTTATTGTGCAATTTTATATGTGAGTATGCTTCTTTTTTTCGATGAAGAGTGGTAGGTGATATATATGATACGTGAGTATGCTTCTTTTTTCGATAGAGTGGTATAGGCCACCCTAATCCTTGACTTAGGTGTCTCGCAGTGGCACTCGCATCTCGACGTTTGTGTGACCCGGCTGCTTTTTCGTAATCCACAATGCGGGTGTGAGCGAAACGCGATTCTTTCTTTCTTTCTTTCTTTCTTTCTTTCTTTCTTTCTTTCTTCTTTCTTTCTTTCTTTCTTTCTTTCATGTAGTTCATACACGCATTTCCAAAGCGGGTATGAGTCGGCACGTGATTGTAATTTGAACTGGAGGTGCCATAACCATTTTTCATTAATTGTCCTGATAGTTAAATGTTCCCTCATTATAAATGTCACTCTTTATTATGCTGTGGTATGTCTATAATACACTGCTTTTAACGCGTGCCCTTTTAATTATTGGTAATAATTTGTTTTTCATTTAATTTCGTCCCCAGTTTGGAGGAAGTAGGAGGAGGAGAAGGAGGGAGGAAAGACATGGAGGTTAGCCAGTGCTGAGACCGGCTGGCTACCCTGTGCAGGGGAAAGAGGGGTGACGGGAATGAAACATGAAAATCCATCCCCAGTTTGAAGAAGTGAATCGGAAGCACTGTGCGAGAAACAAGAGTGTCACTCCGCACTGTGCCACTATAAAGCTAGTTCTGAGAAAAATCAGCGCATGCCAGATGTTTCTTCCTTTGCATGGTCCGCGTCCCCGTGAGCGCTGCACCAACCGAAAGATGAATATTATAGCACACGGCCGCGCATGCACCGGATGCACTTATACGGCACGAAACACGAAAGGCGTACACAGTGCTTGTGCACGTATTTCATGTTTCATGTCTATTCACACGGCGTCCGCTGACATTTGATGTAATGATCACACAACTAGTGCGCCAGTTCGTCTTAAGTAAGAGGAACATTTGCTATGGTGTACAGACAAACTAGCAATAGTTAGCCTGAGCATTTAGCCGAAAAAAAAAGAAAAAAGAAAACACTTAGCAATTATCTCCAAAACCGAGCGCCGTATATAGACCTTTCCAATAGAGCCCTTCTGGGCGCCGCCATGAAGTGCCGCTAGCGACGTCTAGCGGTGGCGCCATCTTGGGCTGTTTGCTCGCCGGGCTCTCCGTGCGGGCGCGTGCATTCGTTGTGTGTGTTTCATCAAGATCTTGCTTTCCCTCTTTGTAAACATCGAGGAATCGTTAGGTACGTTCATTTGTGAGTATGTGGGATCTGACTGATTAGCAGGACAGTTGCCATCGGCATTGTTCCGCGTGTTATTGCGCGGGCAAAGGCGGGATCAGCGGGGCCGGTCGGTAGCAGTAAAACTGGGAAACCGGGAACATTGTCGCCTCTTCTTTGTTTGAGTTACTGTTGTACGATTACTCGTCTCATAATAAAAATACTGTTGCTTTTGCTAACAATGGTGCCACTCATTAAGGCGAGGGCGTTAATGTCTCAATTAGAGTAACCTTAATGTTTCAGTCACCTTAAAAGAGGGTGGTTCCAAAATTATGGAAAATTATCACAAGAAACGATGCCTTAAGAAATAAATCACTAATTACGTAACACGACATATCAAAGGAACCCTTAATTTAACGCGGACATGACTCGGTCATAATCAGTATGATAGCTAGCCAGGCTTTAAGTCGTGCTCATGACTATAACTATCCAAGTGAGCATGTCCAGAAATCAACGATTGAAAATCGCTAACTAATGTTTGTAAGTCACACAAGGTAGGTTAGACTGGTTACGATAATGAGAGTGCACCATGATAATTACCAAATCACAATTAAAGAATGACCTGATTTTGCAAAGCATGTTATTAATGACACATAATACAAGGAAAAGCTTGAAACTGTAAGAAGGCGGTCGAGATGGGTGTCAAACGAAAGGTGAATCTCGAAGGGCGTAACATTGGTCATAATCACGTTCATGACATGACATGATGTTCTCATGTCATGCTATGACATGAGCATGACCCTGGAAACAGTACTATTGGAAGGGGATCGACATGGGTGTCAAACAAAAGGTGCATGTCGGAGAATGTAATATTGGTCATAGTCACGTTCATGACATGACATAATGTGCTCATCTCATGAGCATGACTGCAAAAACAAATGTGAAGGAAGGAGGTCAAGATGGGTGTCAAATGAAAGATACAGGTCCAGAGACGCGAGTTAGTCACGTTCATGACATGAAATACATGATATGACATGAGCATGACAGAGCGAAAATTAACGGAAGGGGGTGAAGATGGGTGTCGAAGAAAAAGTAAACCTCGAGGCGTGTGATGTAAGATATATAATCATGTTCATGACATCGCTTACATGAAATGACATGAGCATCATTATGCAAAAGGGGGTTCGATACCGGTTGTAAAACGAAAGGCACAGGAGGATATGTGATATGTGTTATAGTCATTTTCATGACACGATGTAGTCATGACACGACGTGATTATGACTCAACAAGAAAGCTTTATAGGGGGTTGAAATGGGTGTCAAACTAGAGGTACAGCTCGAGGGATGTGATATTTTATAATCATGTTCATGACACGACATGATCGTGGCTCGATATGGTCATTACTCAACATAACGACAAACTCAATATGTAGTGCATCGGCGTTCGGACACTGATAATAAAGCAAGTAAACTTTAACAAGGTGTGATAGTCAGTCAGTAAATGCTACACGTATATCTGTGTGCATAACATCGTAAAAATGTTGTGGCATGATTTATAAGCCATGACATATGTGCGGCATTCACTAAATTAAAACCAGCGCTAGATAGCTACTCCTGCCTAGAGTTCCTTCAACTGTCGGCTATTGTGTGCTGAATTTATCTTTAATGAATAACGTTGACTAATACAATTACATCGCTGGCATCTTGGCATAACATTGGCTCCCATGGTGGGTAAGACCTGGATTTTTTTTTGTTCTAATCGGGTTTCCCATTTATCGCACTCATAGTCAAGAAGCAATCATTCGGCTCCGTTCTCGCAGCCTACTTCATCATCGACTTCCTTCGAGCTCTCCACTTTTTTTTTTCTTTTGAAGGAGGCGTCCGCGTCACATAAGGTACCGAAGCACGTTTGCCGTTCAACAAAACATGCCCACTTGGTTCGCACTGCACAGGCCGGAGGCATACAGAAGCAAGGACAAGAGCAACAACAAAAAAAGAAAAAGAAAAAGGAATGTCCGTACTAAAACCCCTTGCTTTGGTAGTACCGTGAAACGCGTTTAGCTCTCATGGTTGAAGCTAATCGAGTAGGGAGAGAATGAAAGAAGAAATCTAGGACATTCACACCATATGCTAAGAACGGCACTGACTAGGGTTGAGGGGGTGTTGGCGACATCAGCGTTAGACCACTTGGGAACATGAGCGGTGCGGCGTTTTGGCACGAGTACGTCAGTGAGTGCGCAGCCGCACTCCTCCTGCGCAACGTTGTGCTTGCTGCACAGCTGTTTACGTGCAGCATATCTTATCTTCTGGTAGTAGGTGCAACCGTAAACAATGCAATGATGCCCTGTCGATAGACTGTTCTTAAAGGACATTTTAAATCGCTCTAGTGAGCGAAAAACGGCGCGCGCACCGTGCAAGCACGGCAAAACGCATGGGCGGCTCGGCGCAACAAAGACCCCAACGAAGGGGGGCGTGGCGCGGAGAGCTCTCTCCCGCGCGCTAGCAGACGACAAAAACAGGTTCCTTCTCGCCGGTGCGAGAGTGCTCGTTTATTTGTTAGAAACAACATAATGAACCAAAGCATAGAGGAAGTAATTCAAGTTCCTAATTGTGGCATTGTAAGTTTTGGAGTAAGTAGAGAGAAATTAGTACACGAAAAGAGAAACCTGCCTTCGGTGGGAACCGAACCCACTACCTTCGTATAACGCGTACCGCTACGCTACGAAGGCGGTTGTCCCTACGTCCACTTTTTTTGGTATTTATGTATATCTAATCCTAGGAAATCTCGATTCTATATTAATGTAATGTCCTAAGCAGCGCCTTATTCGCAGGAGCTTCGTACAATAAAAGTGTTACCCAACTTTTTCAGGGTGAAACATCATCGTAATTACTCTGATTCCATTCTCCTGAGGCCCCGCCACCGTAGTCTAGTGGTTATGGCACTCGGCTGCTGATCCGAAGGTCGCGGGATCGAATCCCGGCCGCGGCGGCTGCATTTCGATGGAGGCGAAATGTTGAGGCCCGTGTGCTGTGCGATGTCAGTGCACGTTAAAGAACCTCAAGTGGTCGAAATTTCCGTAGCCCTCCACTAAGGCGTCTCTAATAATCAGAGCTGGTTTTGGGACGTCAAACCCCAGAAATCAAATCCATTCTCGTGAGAAGACGCGGTGCCTTTGAAAGCTCGGCATGTCAGCATCCCGAGCCCGATATTATTATCATGTGAGGTTTTCATGTGTGGTCAGATCAAGTGAAAGTCGGATAACGTTATTCTCAGACGGTGACAAAACTTGTGATATAAACACTATGCACGCCAAGTTTGAAGTAAATATTCATTTAGCAGTAAAATATGATGGTGCCAAAGGACCAAAGCGTCTCCACAGCCTAATTAGACCTGTTATTATGTGTGCCGGGATTGTCTGCCGGATCGGTGGTGGTGGTAATGACGATGATGATTTAAATGACTGACGTGTTTTATGGACACCTACGTCCATCTTGCATGAGCGCAACTTTTCACACCATTCGGCGCTTTTGATCGATATGGTTATAGTCATCCTATTAACTAACCGTCTGCCATGGTGGTATAGTGGTTATGGTGCTCGGCGGGCGCGGTTTCGATCCCGGCCACGGCGGCTGCATTTTCCATAGGGGCAAAAATGCCAAAGGCCCGTGTGCTGCGCGTTTTCAGTGCTGTTCGAAGAGCCGCAGATGGTAAAAATTTCCGGAGCCCTCTATACGTTGTGCCTCATACTCATATCGAGGTTCCTGCACTTAAAAAAACCATAAATTATTATTTAAATCCAGTTAATTGCTTTAGCGCCAACTTTACAACGCACATGTGCATTCATACCAGATCATGGTTGCTTCATGCGCACCATACGCTGTCATCTGTCTTGTTCTCGTTTGTTGATACACAGCATAAGAAACCATGAACGGGCACCAATTAGCGCATTTCATCACTCTTTTGAAATTCACGCCAGGCATAATCCTCATCATAAGGGTCTACGTTGGCCACATAATAGGAAAAAAAAAAAGAAAGACAACCTCCGTACTTTCGTTTCGCTGCTGGAGCGTGCGATGAGCACCAATTATAATATTCGGCTGCCTGAAAGAGCAATATCTTATTTCATTAGCTAAACGTTCTTACGAATAAAGTAGCATAAAGTACAGACTGTCCTTGGAAACTTCAATCAGTGCAGTTCAAGCAAGACTCAGTTTCAAAACAGACCACGCTACATAAAAAGGCTGTATACAATTTTGTAGCACGTATAAAATGCAGTGCTCATTGTCTGTCATAACCAAGAAGCTCTAATGCCTGAGTTTATCGAATATGGTGGTTCGTGAGTAAAATATACGAAGCTCTATAAAGAGCTTGCCGTGAGCTATATTATATGTTGGTTGGAAATGAAGTTTAATTTTAATGACATAGCGGTTGCGAGCATTCCGTACTGAAACAACGTATCACGCTCTGACCATGTCTTCTAATCTTATTGCTTACTACGGTGATGCAGCAGTATTGTATTTCTAAGCTTTGTGGGCTACCGAGTTCAGATGTCGGAGATGTACACAGAGGCAACTGCATTTCTAATATCTACGTTCTGTGTTTAGCTTACCTCTGTTTGGCACGTTTCGCAACCAGCGCTTGTTGAGAAGCTACTATTGGTGTCGGGCTAGCGTGACTTCCAAATTTAGGCAATCTTCAAAGATGTCTCCTAGGCACCTGTAAAAAAAAAATCATGCACATGTTAACAAAGAACATTAAATAATTATAGGCGCATTTTTTGGGGAATTCTGTGTTTCACAAGGGCTTCGCATATTTAATACGCACTGCAAGTTATTGGACGTTCTTGGCGCTGTGTCACGTTTGACTGATTGACTTGCCTATGTGATCGAAGGAACCGCGGCGCCGACGGTGCCTAAGACTCGCATGGCACGAGTCTCTCGCAGGTGGGGCAGGAGAGAACGGCCTCGCCGGCGCGGAGGAGTCGGCGTATGAATGCCCGTGTTTGCGTTCGACGCAGTTCCGCGATGACACACGCACTCCTGCGGGCACACGCAGAAATGAATGAAGGCGCACCGCGGTCACCTGACTGACGCGGGTATCGAATGTCTTCGCCGCAATGGCCGTGAAACGACGGGAAAGCTTGAACGACACCATGGCTTCCCCTTTGGGCTCACCACCACTCACGATTCGGGAAAAGGCCCGTCGGCAACCGATCGACGTTCCTGGCGTCTCCCAGGTATAATTTGGGCTTCCTTTCTTTTTATAAGAACTGTTACACGTGTTAGGTTGGACTTTGCTTTCGAATCAGTTGTCTTACTTTGTCGGCGCATTCAATTCCCGACCACCGTGGCTGTACTTCGACGTGGGCGAAATGCAAGAAGACGCACTTACGTGGATTCAGGTGTACGTTAAAGGACCACAGGTGGTCATAATTATAATTCAGACTCCCCCATTATGGCAGGGCACGTAAACTCCCGGTAAAAAAATAATTCATACTTTTATAAGGTAATAAGTCGGTGCATTCCCCATTGCCTGTTCGTGTGTGTTGTTTATCATTGGTAAGTTGAGTAGATTTTCTCCCCGTATAAGCAAGTATTAAAAGTAGTTATGCGTGCTCGTGGTTCTTTGGTCATATTCGTGGCACGCAAGCAACGAGATAAGTAGTGTGTTGTATGATTGTTACGAAAGGTTTCGACCTTTTACTCGGCACACGTGTACCTTGCAGCAGGTAGACTTAATTGAGTCTTGCACTGAATGTAACTTGAAGGTGATTGAGTTACCTTCCGCATATAGTTGTACATTCATTGAAAGCACTGAAGCCAAACATTTCTCCTTTGCGGCAAGCTTTTTTTTACTAACTATTTTAACCACCAGCAATATTACTCGCACTGTTCACACTTAGCGCAATACAGGTATAGAGGCACGCAAGTATAAATGCGAAATGTCAAATTAGTAAAATTTCTAAAAGAAATTAAGAGGTGGTTCTGTATACATTTCTGTTTTCTTTTAGATAATATTTTCAAATCGGCTAATATCACTTTCAATTTCACTATCTTTCGGCGCCTATTGTAGAGATACCGCTCCGTGGAGTGCAGGTAGACGCTTTTGCTTTCTCTTACGAAACAGCGCTCAGCGTTGTTCGAAACGAGCGATTCCTATTGTTCCTCTGACCTGAACACGAGGACGTGACGATGGGACGAGTGTCCGGCCGCCCATAAATCATCGGCAATCGCGCTCTTCTCCGCCCCATGAATGGGGCGCGGAATTCGAAAGGTCTCAATTAAGACCGCCATCTGCGCGTGCACGAGTTCCCTTACACACCATGAGTACGTCGCGCGGTGTCACTTGTTCCTGCATTCACCGTAGTATATAGTATGTCCTCGTGACCAAAAATCGCCCACAATATGTGCGCCTGTCTTTTTTTTTAAAATTGTAATCTTTCGCAACGCGCATTTGGACAAGCGTGACTAATCAAACGCTACTCTTCCTCAGAATAAAGAGAGAAAAAAAAAAAAAAACGGAAGCGAAAGTGCTGAATGCAGAACTCTGTCCGTGGCTTGCCAATTGTTTTTGTTTGTCTCTTCGTTCGCTCCGCCCTCCGGCCGTATAAGTTTATTCAGCGGGTGCGCCGGTTGGTGTTGAATCTCAAAATACAGGGCGCGCGATTGTAATGGGGAAGAAGTGCGCGAGCAGTGCCTTCGGCCTGCCAAGCCGGAGATATACACACGCGCACACATCTCTCCGGTGTCTCTTTGCTGGCTGTTTTTCGTCTGGTTTCTCACTAAGAGAGAGAAGGGGAAAAAAAAGAAAAGAAACTGGGGGTTGTCTCAGCAGCGCGCATCTCTATCAGGCCGTCGGCGCCGTATTTTCGTTGCCTGTAGCAACTCGGTGTCTCCGTATCTTTTGTGCGTGCACGGTTCCAACGGCTGTTTTCTTAGAGGACCCTCATTCTCTTGAGTCGCCCACATTGCGCGCCTCGTCTGCTTGTTTCTCGCGCGCCGTTCCCCTTTTTTGGGGCGCGCGGGAGCAAACGCACAAAAGAAAATGCGCTCGAAATGGGCCCGCATTGAGATGTGACACGTTACGGGCTGCGTGCCTCCGCTATCCTGTCAGGCCGGGAGGAGAAACAAAATGCTTCTTGGCTAAAATACAAGGCCGCGCTCTGGAACACTTTCTCACGAGGAAATAGCTGCACATCATTTCGCCCTCGGCAGGAGAAAAGAGAGACAGCCGAAAGGAAACGCAAACCAGCCGGCAAGAAAAAAAAAAAAAGTGCGATCGCCTTCTGTTGTCTCCGCCGAAAATGAGTAGAGAGGAGACTGGTTAGAACACGTGCAAAGGGCGCTGCCGTCTTTCCAGAGCGCGTCCCGTAAAATTCCGTCGGGTGATCGTTGTTTGTCGATACCCAGTATCGGCAGTACAAGTAGTACGACAACGGGACGTATGTTTACAAATACGCCCTGCTCGCGGGCTTCCTCGAAGATTGCCGAATTTGTAGTTTTTCTTCCGCTGCTTTCGAGTGTATGGGGCTCGCATGCGCCGGGGCCTGTCGCCGGCGTCGTTGTAACAAAAACAGGATGACAGGCGTCGGTTATGCACTCGAACCGAGCGCGCAACACTCGAGGCGAAGTAGTTCCAAACAGAGCAATCTCGAGTGCGGCAGGTCCATGTGTCTCGGCCGCTTTTCTTTTCGCATCCCCGAGTATCCTGTCCCCGACAAATGTTTTGCATATCTGTAAGAGACACTCGCTGTCTCTATGTGTCTCGCGCAGAAAGCAGATGCAAGCTGCCGGTGCTTGTTCCCAACACCAGCCACTGCAGCTCGGCGAGCACGGTTTTATCGAAGCTGCGACCCCGAAGGTAAACGACGGTTTAAAAATAAGTTCTTCCTACTTCGTAATGTATTGTATGCTCTATCGCCCCCTGGAGCCCCGCCACGGTGGTCCAGTGGCTAAGGTACTCGGCTGCTGATCCGAGGGTCGCGGGATCAAATCCCGGCCGCGGCGGCTGCATTTCGATGGAGGCGAAATGTTGAGGCTCGTGTGCTGTGCGATGTCAGTGCACGCTAAAGAACCCCAGGTGGTCGAAATTTCCGGAGCCCTCCACTACGGCGTCTCTCATAATCAGAACTGGTTTTGGGACGTTAAACCCCACAAATCAATCAATCGCCCCCTGGAAGGGTTGAAGTATCGCACAAGTGTTGTGCGAACAGTCAATTGGTTATGCGCACCACGGTTATGCGCACCACAAAACTTCCGGAAAACTCGAATCCCTTGCATAGTCAACGGGTAAAGTTTTCAATATTTCTGTTGCTTATTAGGTGCCCTTAATATAGGATATATATATATATATATATATATATATATATATGACAGGCATGCGTATGTAGCTGAGTATTTGTAAGGAGAGGTTCGGAAATTGTACGCCGCGAGCATTGTTTCCGGTTTTGATTGTGCCAGAGAGTTTGGGTGATAACCTGTAAATTTCTAGCGATGCGTTTTACAATGCTATTTACTTATGCGCTTCGCCAGTGATCAGAGCGACGCTCAGTGAAAGTGATCAGTGAGGCTCCATTGTGGATGGAATCGGCCAGCCGAGAACTGTGGACGACACTGTGTGGTATATAATCGAGGATGGAAAGCATTTCTACAATATCGTGGTCCTGATACCATCTAGCCACCCCCCCCATATACGTATATCGCTCTTATCCTGATGATAATACGGGCAATTTCTTTTTATTTTCACATATGAAAGTCAAAGTGACAACGAAGTTTTAACCAGCGCCTCTGCTTTGTCGCAATGTATGCACTAAATACTCGGAAGGCTGTAATAAACTTGTTGAAGCTATGAGCCGTGGCGAACGAACAACACAGTTCTTGCGTCTTTCCAGCATACGATCGAAGCGCACATGCTTTCGACTTCTTTAATCAATGCTCTGACATACAAGCAAAAAATAAATAAATAAATAATAGGATTTCGTTTAAGTGCTTAAGCACAGTATTGCACAGGAAAACAACAACAATAAAAGCGCAATGCAGATCGACAGACTTCTGACACCTTTCCGCAATTCCTAATGTTGCGGAGCTAAGTTTGGTGCGTTCCTTCATGTTTCCTCTTGCCACTGATTTATTAGGGAGAGGGAGAGGCAAATGAGAGAAAGGCATGGAGGTTAGCCAGCATTTCTGATGAGTCTAATCAGCCTGTGCCAATGCTGAGGGGACACTAAAAATAGGGACAACAGATGTTGCTTGAGCAGTAGCAAACTGTTTATCGTTACCGTGAGAGCGGGCTCAGTAAAACTTTGATGACGCAAGGACGTAACGCTGGTAGCGGCTCCGCATAGAACTTCCTGCGCAAGGTTATTAGTTATGGCAGCTTGTGCACTAGTTAAGTTCCCTGATTTCCCTGCACGTAATGGATAGATTCCATTTCCCACATCAGCGCGAAAATCAACTGCGGGTATAAGTTCGACCTTCATTTTGTCTGGCGTAATAATAGTAATAATCGCGGGGCCGTTATTTTTTCTGTTATTCATTAGTGACATCGCACTTAATTTACCCGTAAAAATAAAGCTCTTCGCGGACACTTGCATTTTAGACCAAGAAATCAATAGCCCCAGTGATCAAGAATCGTTAAATACTGCATTAACCACATTTCAAACATGGTGTGTAAAATGGCAGATGTCGTCAATTAACTACAAAAAAAAAAAACAGTAGGAATGAGAGTTAAAAGGGAAAAAAACAGCCGCTTCTGTTTACCTGTCACATCGACGATCATTCTTTATCTGAGTTTACTAAACATAAATATTTAGGAATTATACTCAAATCAGATCGTAAATGGAATGAACATGTGGGATACATAGAAAGAAAAGGGCAATGAAAAGGCTTAGTTACCTGAGAAGGAGGCCTGCAAATGCAACAACAGATACAAATCTTCTCGCGTATAAATCGATCCCTACACTGTTTCCAGCATTAGAAAAGTAGAAATGGTACAAAGGAAATCTGTTCGATTTGTGTACAACTGTTACAGCTGGCACACTCACCTTTACTTCTGTTAGTTAAATTGGGGCTCGAGAAACTGCAAAAAAAAAAAAAAAGAATGGATAGGTTAAAACCTTCTAACGTAATTTTTCACGAAAAAAAAATTGGGATCAGTAAAGCAATGCATATTAAGCAAACAGGTGAATATGCCTTGCGCTCATGTCACTCAAAGAATGTTTACCGACCCGCTACGCTTAAGTTTTATTTTTTTTTTCTGGACTTCTCGTGAGTGGAATGGGCTAACAGCCGATGTTGTAGAATGTACAGGCGTTGATTTATTCTTACATGCACTCCTTAAACAGTAAAAAATTAGCCGCCTGCTTGAATAATTAGGCATTTATCTGATGTATGCAGAATACGTTCAAAGAATAGAGCCACGTTTTCTGTTGCAATGTTTCTATCTTTTTTTATTGTATTGCATAACAGTGCCTTCAGTTTGAAGGGCTGTAGTGTTTTTATATTTTGTATTTCGCAACTACTTCTTACATCACCATGTATGTGTGATGATGTTTTCTTTCACATTTCGTTTTTTTTTTTGTTGCTTTTACAGTGGTTTCTCACTCCTGCTTAAGACCTGGTAATATCAGGTCAGCAGTATGTAATAATAATAATAATAATAATAATAATAATAATAATAATAATAATAATAATAATAAACACATACGACTAGTGAATGAAAATGATGTTTCTAAAGTTTTATGCCATTAACTACTGTTGCAATATTTTGTCACTCTTTAGCTTGTTTCCTCCTTCTTTAATAAAACAAAATATCTTAAGTTGTCGCATACAGTGAAGCTGTCGTTTGGCGGGATTACGAATACGTCGCGGCCCCGCCACGGTGGTCTAGTGGCTACGGTACTCGGCTGCAGATCCGAGGGTCGCGGGATCGAATCCCGGCCGCGGCGGCTGCATTTCGATGGAGGCGAAATGTTGAGGCCCGTGTGCTGTGCGATGTCAGTGCACGTTAAAGAACCCCAGGTGGTCGAAATTTCCGGAGCCATGCACTACGGCGTCTCTCATAATCAGAGCTGGTTTTGGGACGTTAAACCCCACACAACAACAACGAATACGTCGCGTGCGCGCGAGAAGTTCGCGGCAGAACACCGAGCCGAGCTCGGGCCCCGCGCGCGAGAGGGCCCGGGCCACGGCGACATCTCTCGGCGCCGTCGGCAAACGCCGCCCACGGTGCGTGCTGATTCACGCCGCCGACCGGGCGACCGGAACGAGGAGGCTCATAAAATGTATCTAAACATAAATATTCGTCGAGAGGGATGTGTTCGGAAGGGGGAGACCTTTATTTTTCCTAGGCGCCCGGCATAAAGGAAGCAGAAGCGAAAACATTTATATTTCTCTATCGCGCGGGGGGAGAGGGGCGCTGGGCGAGGGGGCGACTGTTTGTGTATGTAGTCCCTCTGTCGACGTACAGATATATAAACTGCGCTGTTAAGAAGAGGCCGGGTGGTTTTTAATCAGAAACGGTTCCGCCACGCCGCTGATCGGACTGCTTGCTCCGTGCGCGCACTCGGCCGCCGAGCCCGTCTCTCTTCGCCCGCGTCGTCTGCTCGCATTCTACGGTGAGTGCTCGCCGACATCGCCAGCAGAGCGTGCACTTACATCTATTTGAGTTATTCTCCTCTTGTGAGAGCTACTGAAAAGCGTGCGTTGCATACACGAGCGTGTCAATTATCTTATCATCGTTATATCGATGGTAAGTCGCACGATGATTTTTTTTTTTTTCGTACTTCGAGAAGTGATAGCGGACCTCGAATTGCGGTATTACCAGGCAGTGTTTCGGTATGACATGAAAATGAAGTCAGTTCTTGCTCGGACTTCATTATCTTGCCATGCTCGTTTGCGCGAATGCTGATGTTGCAACGCGGGCTGCTTGAAATTTTAAATGTGCCTTCGTTTAGGTCCTTCCATTTATGTTTTAGTCGGAAGAACTTGTAAGTGTGGTGCGCAGTCCGATATGAATTCTGCAAAGTAGCTCAGAGTGAGAGGAGTTCTCAAGAAATAAAGTTGTTGATGCATTGCACGTGCTTTTATTGATGAATAATGAGAAACTATAGGGCTATGGTACTGTGGAGCAGAGAGGAGCTTTATCTTCTATGAAAGCTCAACCACTGCGATTTCCTTTGTAAGGCTACATAAAATGTGACGCCACGTTTGGTATCACTTTGCTGTCTGTTCGACGATTAAATGACATCGCTTAATCACGTCTCTAAACTGTCATTTTCTAGACGCACTCACCATTATGCGGCCTTAGTAGCTTACAGCGTGTGTTAAATGAGACACGTTAATTAATGTGGCCGCATTCGACGCGCCATGCTGGTGCACCTTTTTGTCTTTTAACGCCTACTGCAAGAATGTTGGCTTACATTGAAGCTGTGTCACTTAATATGTTTAGCGACACGGTCCGAGTAGATAGCCGCAGTAGGGAGGAGCCCCCGCCTCACTTCTCGGAATGTTTGCGTATGCCAACGCTGTACGTCCTCGGTCTGCGTAGCTGCGTACTCGTAACCGTTGCCCACCATCTACACTTCCCGTCTCCGCAGAGCCGCCGTGTAGTTTCAACAACACTTTTGTTTTCTTTTTTTTCTCTCTCTCTTTTTTATGTATAGAGTGTGCAGCTGTAGCCGCGTGTTTAACGATTCATTTCCAAGAGTTTTGATCCTTTTTATTGCGTTTTCTCTTGCGTAACGAGACATGATAGCCACCATGATTGTTAGATTTACATATAGGCACACGCAACGATCACCACTCGCAAGAAAATGGAGCTCTGTGGGAGTTGTGCGGGCGTATTCGAGCTAGCGGTCGTTAAAAGTTCATAAACAAATCGCAACCGAGGTCGACGCCGAATATGCGCGCTGTTCCATTAACAGTAACCTCAATTAAGTGGGATGGGCGAGAAAAAGTACACAATGGGAGGATGTATAAGTGCTATTGAGAACTCTTACGTATCGCCGCCTAATAGGTGCGATGAAGGCAGTTGAATGTCACTCGCAAGATACAGATGCGGAGAGTGTGTTTGATCTTCGGAAACCCCTCCGAAATGATGGCCTTTCGCATTCGTAAACAACAGTAACAACAAAATTTTAGTTTTATACCGCGCGAATGCTCTGACCTACGGTAATTATGTTGCGCGCGAACCAGGCGTATTGAATGTTTTATGGTAAATAAAACTCATCCTTCCTCCTTTTATTTAGCCTTCCACAAAACACGAAGTATAGTGGGGAAACGCAATGGCGCTTCTTCATGGCTGACTAGAGGAGTCGTTGTTTGACACCTGTCTAAGTGTACATCATTTACGTGAAGGAGACGCGCTTAAATTGATTGTTAGACGCCTGAATTCAAGAAACAAAAGGACCACAAGACCCGAGATTCTCAATCTCAGGTCTTCATCTGCTCGTCTTTACCTTTCGCATGTATAGTCAAATAGCTCAGTTTTGTATACATTGTACTCTTTAGAAGCGCCAGCACGAGTTCTGTGAAATCAGTGCTTAGCACCCCCGTGGCCAACATTTTTGTCAGCCGAGTGACATACACAAGGTGGCAAGTTTCTAGTTTCTACTTTGACTAGAACGGCCACAAATAGCCACTGGCGTGTGGCCAAGTGCTCCCTTTAGGTGGCTGCGTCTTGTGAAGCGTGTATCACTGGTTTGCTCACACGCGTTTTACTGACTTACAAGCGCTTGGTAATTACGTTATTTCTTTTTGTCCTTCATTAACATTCGGTCAGGCATTTAAGCGGCACATAGTTTGAGGCGATCACACTAAAACTAATTTGCTAGGATATCCTGAGGAACGTGTAACTTGACACGGCCGTTGTAGCGAATGGACACTCTTGTTTATGCCAAAGAGAATCCGCCATAACGCTCCGATTCGGTTTGGGCAACTTGCAGGTCTGCTGTACGTGGTCTTGCTGTTTGTCTTTTAGCCGGAAACTCGATAGCCTGCTATCTTTTTTGGCACTTCAGAATGCGGCGCTGAGCGCTCGTCATATGTAGTGCCCGCCTAACTCACGGCTTTACCAAGGCGCACAACGCGCTGGTTTGAGATCTATGGCACGTGAAGTGCACCTTTCGGGAGTGTCTAAAACCTAAGCCACCTGACTCAGGAATTACAGCCCGGGATGAACTTGGAAAATGAGAGGCTTTTTACTCGGTACAATATAATATACATGCCCCTAACTCATTTTAGAAGTATACAGCATTAAAAAAATATAATTTTTCTCATATGGGCATCGTTGATTTTGGCCCTAGTTGTGTGTCTACATGCCCGTGAAATACGGCTGCTATGTTGTAACTCTCATATTAACGGAGAAAAGTATCCGCATCAAACAAAAAATAAAAAGAAGAGGAAGAAGGAACAGCAATAGGTAACATGCGTATTCACTAGTTTTGTACGTAAATTTTACTTGTGGCTTTACCAGAAGCCGTATTAAGTTATCTTGGAGGGAGAGATCTGACGGTGCCTCGGCGCTATTTCTTTTTTTTTTTTCTACTTTTCATGCAACCTTCACGCCCATTGGCACCTTTACGCGACATTTCTTCTGTGGTCAGAAATGGGGCCCAAGGCTTCAGACACTTTGTGTCCTTTACCTTCCCCTTAATCCAGCACTGGGCTTCATTGTGAAAAACTTTTCGTTCCCTTCGCAGGCTATGAAGTCATCAACTGATGCCCAGGCGCTGGACTATGCGGGTGCCTGTCGTTCTGAATTTTCCTATTCTCCCGCGTGCCTGGTGCCAGCGTCCGAAAGTTTGCGACAATGTCTGTCGTCTTCGGCGGAACAACTAGCAGGAACTCTTCCTTATCACATCAACGCCTTGTACAGGCCAGACATTGGCGCCACGTCAGACATCACGAGTCTGGCTGTCGCTGAAGGAGGCATGAAGCCTCCGTTCTCGTACATTGCTCTCATCACGATGGCCATCCGCAGCACTCCCGAGCAGAAGATAACGCTCAACGGCATCTACAAGTTCATCATGGACAGGTTTCCCTTCTATCACCACAACAAGCAAGGCTGGCAGAACTCCATCAGGCACAACTTGTCCCTCAACGACTGCTTCGTCAAACTGCCGCGCGAGAAGGGCAAGCCAGGCAAGGGCCATTACTGGACATTGGGCGCCAACTGCGAGTCCATGTTCGAGAACGGCAACTTCAGGCGCAGGAAACGCAGGAAGAAGCAGACCGCCATGGATGTGGACCGCCCGGCCGCAGTCACCTTCGCCAAACACGAACGGCTCTTCGCCGCCGCAGCAGCGGCAGCCGCGGCGTCGGCGCGACCGTACCACGAGCTCGACCTGTCCACGCCTGTGAGGCTGCCACTACCGCCACCTAACGCTCTGCGGACTCCCGAGCTGCTCGCGCAGCCCAGCCCCGGCTCACCTGAGACGCCCGCGGACACGGCGAAAGTTGACGGTCGTTTCAACAGCTCCTTCACCATCGAGAGCATCATGAGGCGGCCCTCGAGGGCAGCGTCGAATCGAACGGAAGCGGACGCGCCACAGCTATATGGATCGCGACTCGGCGCAACCGCCGGCAGTGGGGGCAGCGCGCTCTTCGGCCATTTGCCCTCGTTGTCGTGGCCGCTGTATTTCGGAAAAGGCTCGTTGGCGGCGGAGGGCTTCGGTCAGGCGCAGGGACAACAGCCCGGCGGTGCCTTGTGGTCTCCGCTGAGTAGGTACGAGGCGCTCGTGAGTTGCAAGCGCTCGCTCCTGTCGGCTGATACTCAGGCGTCCTTCGATGCTTTCCCGCCGCTGCTGAAGGTCGAACTTGGTGAAAAGAGGACTCTTACACAGTGACGTGTACGACGTGCGTGAATCTGTAATATTCGTTTTTAATTTTGACGCGACTTATTTATGATATCCTTGCAGGCATGTGTTCATCCAGAATAAAAGTCACGGACTCATAGTCGGAACCCGACCATTAAGTAGCAGTTGCCCTTCAGTAAGGCCGAGCACACTTTGGGCATCGTGTTGTGTTGAGTCATTGCACGCCATTCCATATGTGAGAAAAGAACAGAGACAAAACTTATCCCTTTGAATACAAGGCTATTGTGTTTATTATGTTCTCTTGACTAATGTAACGGCGCTAACCGATGTCGCTTTAGGCAAGTTTTGGGGTGAGCTTTATGTAATCTATTCAAGCGTTTACGACGTGTGCACCCTTTCTCTGCAAAGTATTTTGCAAAAAAAAAAAAAAAAAGGCTAAGTCGATATCCGTGCATATCACCACTAATAATAATTTTTGGAATTTTACGTCCCAAAACCAGCTCTGATTATGAGAGACTCCGTAGCGGAGGTGTTCCGGAAATTTCGACAACCTGGGGTTCTTTAACATACAAGCGGTGTCTTCCTAGCTTTCTTTGCAATGGAGCTACGGCTGCATTGGTGTATTTTTGTGGTCTTGTGTACGTTTTATTAATATTAATTAGGCATTACACGTCGTATCTAATAATCTTCTTGTCTGGATAGTTGGGTTCTACCTAAATAAGGAATGTCAACTTCCTATCTTTTCTTTCAACTGAGCTACGGACCACCCATTACTCGTTTTCTATCGTCTCAGCGGGTGAGTGGCCTTGTAATTTTTCATTGTATCCACTTGATCATGTGCAATTATCAACTAGAAATATTTACATCTTTTTATAGTGGTTGTATTTGATTCCTATGTTGTATGTTTTCTGTTGTTTGTTTCTTTTTCTTCTCAGTTTTCGTTTCGAGTTCCCGAGCTAGAGACCTCCGCACGACGCACTTATGGCTAGCGTCATAATATATATGAGTTTATCGCGTAGAAAACGCGAACAATCGATGCATTTTTTTTTGTGGTCACTGCCAAATATTCTACTACAAAAGCACAAAAATTATAGTACACCACGGCACCATCATGCCACACATTTTTTTACGTATCAGGTGTTTTCTTATTGTTGAAAGAAATCTTAAAATCCCCCTTGGCGAGTAGAAAAATAATTATTTCCAGATTTGAACAACATAACTTCCGCGATAAAGCAATGTAAATATTTTATACTATTATCGAAGTTTCGCTAATTAAATTTTCTAATATAATTTAACTGCGTATACATTCAGATTGAGTAATTCGGTGACTTTGAAAGTTATAGGTCTGAGAACAATCAAAATAAACCAGACATGGTCTCTCAAAGTGTGCGAATACGTAGTGCACTAGACTTCCGGTAACTCGCACTGTTTTCAAAATGAATTCCGAGTGAATGGGCCTTTTGAAATGACTGGCTTAAATTTTTACGTTGTAAAGTGCATCATCATCAATATCACTAGCCTGCCTCTGCCCACTGCAGGGCAAAGACCTCTCCCGTATTATATTCTTCCAATTAATCCGGTCCCGTACTAACTACTGTCACGTTATCTCCGCAAACCTCTTGATCTCATCGGCCCACCTGAATTTCTGCTGCCCCCTGCCACGCTTGCCTTCGCTAGAAATTCAGTCTGTTACGCTTAATGAGGAACCGTGCCGCCTTCCTTCTCATCACATGCCCTGTCCACACCCATTTCTTCTTCTTGATTTATACGAAGATGTCATCAACACTCGTTTGTACCCTGACCCACTCCCCTCTCTGCTATTCCCATAACGTTACGCATATCATTTTCCTTTCCATGGCTTGCTGCGTCGTCCTCAATAAAAGCTGAACACTTTTTGTGAGATCCCAGCTTCAAGGCCCGTACGCAAGTACCGCTTAGGTGCAGCTTTCATATACATACTTTCTCTTCCTGGTTACTACAGTAAGCTGCTGTGCTTGATTTAAGTGTGTCTGTCAAATCCACACTACAACCCATTCTCATTCGTCTAGTTAGTTCAGTTTTATGATTCGGAGCTGCGGTCACTACATACGCTAAATCGATGTATTTTCACTTGCCAATTCCAGCACCTCCCTACTTCGAGTAAATCGCTGGGCTCTTGCGAGACTACTGAACGTTGGTTTTCCGCATATTAATTTTCAGACCCACCATTCTACATTGCGATTATAGTTTAGGAATAATACTTTGCAATTTGTCCCCTGAGTTGCTTAT